>CM021105.1:672741764-672837474 GCA_007115665.2 Sequoiadendron giganteum | reverse complement strand
CTCTCCTCTCACTCCTCCTCTCCTCTCCCTCTCTCCTCTCCCCTCTCTCTCTCTCTCTCTCTCTCTCTCTCTCTCCTCAAGCCCTAAACCCTCTCTCTCTCCCTCTCCCTCTCCCCCTCTCCCTCTCCCTCTCCCTCTCTCCCTCTCCCTCTCCCTCCCTCCTTCTCTCCTTCCCACTCTCCCTCAACCTTAAACCCTTAGGTCTATGTGGGCACAAATCTGATATCCGATTCAAATAGGATATCCTATTTCAATCGGATATATGATTTGTAAAAATTCGATGTGTAGAGCTAAAATCTTACCATTGCAAAACATTTTAAAATTATTTCCAAATCAGATATTCAATTCAAATTGGATATCGGATTTGTGGGCCATAGAAAAACCCCATGTGGGCCATTTTTGTGCATTCCAACGAACCCTACATTCTATTTGTGGCACTTTGCAGGTGACAAAAGCGTGGTTTCAGATAGGAAGAGACAAATATCAACTTTTTGGAGCATCTTCTACTCAAATTTGTCATAAGCAATCATTTTTTAGCATCTTTTTTGAGGTATAATGGGGAGCAGCAGTCGTCGGAAGCAAAAATGTAAGAGAAAGCTTACAAAAGAACAAATTGAAGAATATAGACAAAGAGATAGAGGTCATAGGAAGAGAAGAAAAGGTATGTTAAATATTGGTGAACCTGAGCCCTATGGTCTTTCAAGTGAAGAGGAAATTGAAAATGTTCAAGGTGAAAATGTAGAACATGATATTGAAATTGAGAATGAAAATGTTCAAATTGATATTGAAAATGTTCAAGGTGAAAATGTTGGAATTGAGGATGTTGAACATGATATTCAAATTGGGAATGAAAATATTGAAATTGATAATGAAAATGTTGGAATTGAAGATGTTGAACATGATATTGAAATTGGGAATGAAATTATTCAAATTGATATTGAAAATGTTCAAGGTGAAAATGCTGGAAATGAAGATGTTGAACATAATATTGAAGCAAGTGTAAATTATGTTTCACTAGATTACATGAGAAATGAAGAACCTTGTGTGGAAGAAAGACATATTCCAAATTCAAGACCTTCAAGAACCCCTAAATGGTTACTTGAAATTGATGATAACATTATAAACAGTTTTGAAGGCAAGAGGTCAACACGAACTGGTCAGTTGTGGGCTAGAAGACTTTTCAACCAATATTTTAGTGATAAGACACTGACCGAGCAATGCCAACTTTTTGTACAATTGCTAAAGATGCAAAAGATGAGACCTTTGCTAGCCAAATTGAAGATTCGTGTGAACAAGAAGACCGAAAAAAATTCTATTATTGTCAAAAATCTTTTTAATGCTCTCAAGTCTATTGGAAAAAAATAACAAGGAAAAAGATAAGAGAGCTGCTCGGAGAGTCATTACAACCGCCCTAGTAAGCCATCAATTGAAAAAGGCTCGCTTTATGAGACAAACTTTTATTTATTTTGACATAAATCGTAAAACTTTGGATAGAGCACTTGCAAGAAGAGAAAGAATAGATGATCCTCTTCATAATGATACATGGGATTTTGTTGGGAGTCTTCCACGTGTTCATAAGAAGCTAACTGATAATGTAAAGTAGGTAATTCAGCAATTTTGGCATGATAACACTAGAGTATCACCCAATGCAAAGGATGTTTTAAAGTTAAGAATTGGCAATCGAGACCGTACACCGTATCCTAAACATTTCTTGGAATCAAGCCAAAAAGTGTTGTTCAACAAATTTATTGAAACACATTGAAATATGGAAATCTCGCAAAGGACTTCTGAAGGTTTGAAGCCATTTTATTGTTTACCTCTTAAGATTCGTAATACTTTTTATTGCAAATACCATGTGGAGTTTTCAATGTACCATGAACTATTATGCTATACCTGTTCTACTTTGCATACTAATGAAATGTTGCATGAGTGCGGTGCAATGTATCTTCCAAAATCATCAAGGGACTTGATAGATCTATTTTTATGTTCTAGAGATGATGGTTCCTTTTTTCTATAGAAATGATTGTTTAAATGCAAAGTGCTCACAAAGTGGTGGCTTGTCAAAGTTTGTTCAATGTTTTCATGAGGGTTCCAAACATGAATTTGGAAAGAAGCTTGTTGAGAAAAAAAGATATGAGATAGTCAAATATACTTTGCAGAGTGGAGGTGAAGGTTCGAGATGTGAGTTGGTTACAAAAGAATGCAATGTTGCTGATTTTATTTCAGATTTTAAGGACAAAACGATTGCAACCACAAAACGAGGTACAATCTTAGTATTACAATTCCATTTAGATTTTTATTTTTATCCACATAACGTTTAGACATGCACCTAATAGTACAGAGGAGGATCAAAAGATAATCAGAGAGTATCATTTTTATATGAGTGATGCTAGATCTCACTCGTCCGAGTATGTCCAACATTGTTTCGAGAATTTTTTTGAGTTCTTGCAGGAGCATGATATAGCACTGGGCCGACATCTCATTTGCTCAGATAACTACACAGGTCAATTCAAGAATGCTCGTATGTTTTATTGGTTGAGTAGAATTCATGTAGAGAGGGGTGTACCTAATATTTATAATTTTTTTGAAGTTGGACATGGGAAAGGGGAGCATGATGGAGCAGGTGCATGTGTAAAGAGAGCTCTAGTTAAGGAGCAACTGAAGATTTCAGGAGAAAAATTCAGTGATGCACATTCTATTGTTGATTGGTTTAGTTCAGCATTGTCATAGGGAGGGACACTTGATTCAATAGTGCGTAGATTCTTTTGGTTGGTTGAGGAGGGTACAGTGGGAGGCAGATTGGATTTTCATTGATCAAAGATTCTTCAAAGATGCATTCGTTTCAAAGCTCAGATGCAAGCACGTGGACCATTCGGACACGACAGTTGGCTTGTTTTTGTCAAAGTTGTATTGAGTGCGAGTGGGATCAATGCGAGTCAAGTGAGTGGGTGGATACATGGGTTCCAGAGTATCTAACTCCTTTATCTCAAACTATAGCCATGATAAATGATACAATGGAAAGTTCACTTGATTATGACTGCCTTTCAGATCTACTACAACCAGGACATGTTTTTGCAGTTGTTGCACCACAGGGGAATGAAGAGAGATCAAAATATTGGTTGGATCGATGTGTTTGGGTAAAGCACAAGCTAACACAACCGATGGAAGATGATGATGGGTTCGTGTATCCTACAAGTTCAGTTGTGGTTGTAGGAACTTGGTTGTGAACATACATGATTAGAAAGAATGGCATACCTGCATTTGAAGACTACGAGAAATACAAAACCATTCTCATGTATTCACACCTAGTTATAGTAACAAATGTTAAGTTTTTGAAGCATCATGCCAAACCAAAGACAAAACAACTATGGACACTTAGTAATGTTGATCATGAAGCAATACTGGATAATATTAAGCAAAGAGATGATCCTTCAGGCACACTTGAATAGCATATTCAAGAATGGAAGGTACAATGCTTAGGTTCATTATTCTTAAGTTCATTAGTGTTCTTTATTTAATACTGATATTTGGTACACTATTGCAATGCAGGTGTCTTTAATAGTGATATTTTTTATGTACTTTTGGGATATTTTTGGCATGATTGATCATGGACCTGCTACAATAATAGCCAGCTCTGATCCTTTCAAAGAGGTATACGACAGATTACAATAATATAGATTGGGTATTCAAAGCATATTTTATAGTTTGCATTACCATCTCATCATCAATTAGGTCATTTAGAATAATATAGATTGGTTATTCTAAGCATCTTTTATAGTTTGCATTACCAATTCATCATCATTCAGGTTGTTTAGATTAATATAGATTTTTTAGTCTAAGCATATTTTTTGTTGTGACAATATAGATTTATCATTAGACAACTTTTTCTATATTCTTGGCACGATTGATCATGGACCTGCTACAACAATAGGCAGCTCTAATCCTTTCGGAGAAATATGTGATAGATTACAATAATATAGATTGGTTATTCTAAACATCTTTTCTATTGTATGTAGTTTAACTGCTACATTGATGGTTTGTACAGGTGCTTGTCACTCCAGAATGTCAACATACTACTCTTGTGGAAGACTGTGCCCTGAATGCCTCCAATAGGAAAATTTTGCAAAATTTGAATTTTGAAATGTGAAACAATGTAAAAAGGTCATAACTGTTTATAGGCATAATCTATAGCCAGTGATATTTTTGAAATATGGGTCAAATGTTTGGCAATGTATAAAGGGTATGTTTAAAATGTAAAGAGATTTGTGTACTTAATCAAGCTACAACCGAAGGTTTTCTTCTCAGTTCTTTCCCATTGGTATGCTCGTTTGAGCTAGGTTTTATAATAGCTCCTATTTATATATAATAAATTACAGTGGCTTGCCACTTTTTCCAAAAACAAAAATTGCCTTTTAGCCTTTGGACCCTTAAGGGAAATCGTCGGTCCAATGTAGCTCAGAGTGATTTGATGTATTTGGGTGTAAAAGAGGACCATCCCTAGTGTAAATGTACCCATCCGGACATGTTGGAACAATTTTTTTGGTCAAACGAGTTGGAGAATGAAAGTTGCACCACTTTGCAATTTTACACTGCTTGTATTTGGCAACTTTTCCCTCGACTGAAAACTCATCACCATGGGAAAACGCCTTCGAGATAGAAAAAACCAAGAGAGGTTATTATAGATGGTCCCAACATGATCCCATAGCCTCAGACATAGAGTCTGTAAGTGTCATGATTTCTGAGAAATAGCCCTTCAAAGATTGTTTCCTTTAACACTTTGGACTCTTAAGGGAAATCACCGATCCAATGTAGCTCAGAGTGATTCGACATATTTGGGTTCAAAAGAAGACCATCCCTAGCATAAACGTACCCATTTGAACAGTCTGTTTGGTCGTACGAGTTGGAAAATGAAAGTTGTGCCACTTTGCAACTTTACACTACTTGCATCTGATAACTTTTTCCTCAACTGAAAACTTATCACCACGAGAAAACGCCTCCGAGATAGGAAAAACTAAGAGAGGTTATTGTAGATGGTCCCAACATAATCCCATATCCTCAAACAAATATTTTTTAAGCATCACGGTTATTGAGTAACATTCCGTCAAAGATTGCTGCCCTTCTACACTTTGGACTCTTAAGGGATTTCGCCGATTGAACATAGCTTGGACTGCTTCGGCCTATTTGGGTGCGAAAGGGAACCATACCTAACCTTAACGTAGCCATCCAAATTTTATTTAATAGTCGGTTTTCTCATACAATTTGTAGAAGAAGATTTATTGATGCCCTTACAAGTAGTTTTCAGCCTCCAACTGAACTCCAACACTAATTTTCGTGCGAAAAAAATCCACGAGACCATAGCTTGTTGTTAAAAAATAGTCAAAAACCTTTATTTCAACCCTACCACAACTTCTAGACTCCTATATTTCACTTCCCTTTACAATTTTAATAATTTTTCTTCAAAAGACTACATGCCAATTTTGACAATTTTGAAGCAAGAATGCATTTTTGGCATATTGGACCCCTAGACTCAAAACTTCAACTTAATACACCTTAAATGGTATTGATTGACCTTATTTAACATAAATAGATCACACCTCAACCCACCAACCTTCAAATGTGTAATGTTGCAAATAGTAGATTAGGTGGGAAACTAGAGAGGAAGAGTTGATGGTGAGTGGCCTAGTGAAGGCTAGAGAAGAAGAGTTTGAGGAATATGGTGTTAGGACAGGGGATTGTCCTTGGTTGTCATATTTGGTTGTGTGGAAGATGTATGCTACTATGGGGATGGTTCTAACCATAAATAACTTGAGAAAGATTGTGAAGAGAAGAGTTGAAGGGCAGAGATACATGTGTAGTTGGCAAAAGCTTATGGAAGAGCATGAAATAGAGATACTAATGTATGGATGTTTAGCTTTATGTACTGAATTTTTTTGTGTAGGTGTCAAAGCTTGGGAAACACCATTTACAAGTGTCAATGAAGACAAATAGCAGCAAGAAGATCCATTTGAGAAGGATCAAGCATGGCAAGACCAAGACAACGCAAAGCATGAAGGGTACAAAATCCCCTGGATGAAGATTTCCATGCAAGTGACTTGGAGTGGGTTTGAAGGGATTGTGAAGAAGATAGGAGAAAACCTATGGAGTGATTTATGGGGAATAAATCTTTTGTACCCGGGGAGTATGGTGCAGGAGCACCTAAAACATGTAAGATTCCATGAATTGACAAGGCCATTCCTCCTTCTGTATAGGTTGTACCTCAGAGGAATGGGCATGAATTAGATAAGGGTAGACGTAGGAACAATTTTTTAGGGGTGATAAAGGGATTAGAGTGGTCTGAGAATGCTGCCCTGTTAAGAAACATAGATTTTTGTGCCTTTTGAGTAAGGCTAGAGAGTGAGTTTTTGAGAAGTTGAATGAAAATAGGTTGGAACTTGTTGGAAACTATTGGAATAGGTGTATTTAATGGTGTTTAAGAGGTTTGAGTGATTAAGAGTAACCCAAGAAGAGTAAAAGTGTGAAACCCTAGTTGGAAGGGGCAAAAACAAGGGAAAATTGGTGATTTTACAATTAAAGTGAGCCAAATTATGGGGCAGCATAATACAATGATGTTTTAAGTTTAAGCAGACAAAATTAGGAGGGAATGAAGTGGTTTCAGGATTGAGTGAGGTCGGAGCATAAAAGTTCCAATAATCCCTACCAACAAGCCAGTGAACTGTTTGATAAAAAGCTTTGGTAGACATGTATGAAAAATGTGGTAGCATAAACAAGGTAGTGGACTATTTGAAAAAAAGCCTCAAAGAAATGTGGTCTCATAGAATTCCATGACAAGCAAATGCAATTGATAGTTGCTCCTAGTTATTAGTTATGCAATGTGAAGTAATTGCATAACTGCTTAGATTGACTTTGTAAAAACTATATTGTAATTGAAATTTTATCATCTATCAACATCTAGTTGTTAGTTATGCAATGTGAAGTAATGCTTTGAGTTTGAAAGATGTGCCATGCAATGTAATCAGCGATATAAATATAAACTACATAATATAACCATTCTTTTTTATGCTATTGTACATTGATATGTAACCATTGCTCAATATAAATTTTCAAAGAGTTTAATCATGCACATGAGGAACAAATTAAATTTTGATTGTCAACTTCTATATATCAAATTATCCAATAATCAAGTGTATGTCCATATACAAAAATGGCATCAATGCCAACTCAAACAAAGTTTTACAAAATGTGGCATATGCCATCTCAATATTTATTCAAAATTTACATGCCAAAATGTCTATCTCATCCTAAACTATTGGTGGATCATCAAAATGGAGCCTCTTTGAAGCACTCGTTGGCTCTGAAGGTAGCTGCACAAGAAAAATTCAAACCACAATTGAGATTAGTTATACTATATAATTTAAAATTGAATAATTAACATCAAAATCAATATACATTGAATTTTAATTGAACTCTAAAATTGAAATCTTGTTTACCTAAAATATACGTCTCTTCAAAGGGTTAGGAGTCCTAGAATATACCAAACCAAATTTTGAAATGACAATCTATATATCTGAACAAAAACATAAAATCGATCCAAGTTAGCATACAATTATTGGTAATAGGAACATATTTACCAAACACAAAATAAAATAAATGCATACCTCTTTAGGTTGATCTTTTTCTTTATCTCCTTGAGGTGTTTCAACACCTCCTCCTTGAGGTGTTTCAACACCTCCTCCTTGAAGTGTTCCAATACCTAGTCCTTCAGGTGTTGTGGCACTTGTCAACATCGATGTATAGCTCATAATTGCATGTACATAAAAATGACAAGTACATATGAAACTACCAATCTATGTCGATGTATGTATAATCAATATAAGATCTTAAAAATATTAATTCAATCCAATTTGAGTTCAATTACCTTCCCCTTATCTAACTTTGCACCTCCATAGTCTAGACAAGGCTGCACCTCACTCACACTAGGTATTTCCTACAAGAGGAAAATAAGATAAACATATAAGTTATTATATAATTTCATTAATGACAATTCAAATGACAAGCAAGTATATAATAAAAAATGTAAACGAGTGAGTGCGAAAATATATACTGTGTGCATGTCGAGGCCAAATGAAATAGCCCTAAGGGTGCTATCAGTCACTCGTGTGAGCTCCTCCTCAGACATCAACTGTTAAATAGACCATGTAAATAAATATTAGTACTTGATACTATCTCTTATTAATATTCATTTAAAAACAAATGCAAGTTATGAATTTACAACTTAAATCTTGCTTATGTCACTATTCCAATGTCCCCCTCTCTAGCAAGAGAGGACTTTGTAGGGTGCACTCCACTCCCCTGTGACTAATCTATAATGTCCACATCATGGAGGTCATAATCAGAAGTGTTCAACGGATGCTCAGTGGGTTGTACAAGAGGACCTAAGCATATTTGGTCGCACATAGTGCAAGTATGTGGCACACAAATATGTGGACCTAAGGAGGATGATGCAACAGCACTCGAGCCTTCGCCAACATCACAAGAATGTGGCTGAGCTACTGTAGAAGCATGCAAAACCAAATGACCACTTAAAGAGTGAATAGCCTGAATAGTTTGTGTGGTTGCATCCTAGATGATCTATGGATGATATACTGGAGGTGGCGGAGGAAGGGGAGGAGGGGGAACATATGAGCGTGGGACTACTCTAATTGCCCCTGGTCTATCATGGGGCATACCTCCACCGACGCCCTAGAAGGGTTTAATATCAAATTAATTGACACGATGCCCTAACACAAACTCAACATATAATTTTTTAGTATAGTAAAATGGTATATCATAATTGTTGTTCGGTGGTTTATCAAAAACCATACACCAACGATCCCAAAAGCTATCTATAATGTCCCTATTCGTGCACCATTTTATAGAAAATTTTGGTTTATTAACATTAACTGGAAAATGGGTGCGGGGGTTAACGAATAAAGAGGCTATTTGGGATTTGGTTATTTGGAGTTCTTTCACATCATTGTAAGACAATCCACATGCATAGTATTCCCTCATGTCTTCTCGCCATGAATGAAAGGCATTATGTTGGGTGGAGAGGGTTTCTATATTTTTAATTATTTCCTTCAATGTGTCTGTCATCTTGGATAATTGAGGGATTGTCTTATAAAATTCACAAATTCCCCTCAATTGCACCAATTTTTCACCAATTAAGTCTTCAATTGGTGGTTACAGAGGTGGTGGAGCATTTGGCTGCAAAGGTGGTGGAGCATTTGACATTTGTGCATTTTCATTCTCAGCCATAATACCTGATTAAAGTTAAAAACTAATTAATCTAATTGAAATTACACAATATGAATGAAATTATTTTTAAAAAAACCCTAGTTTTTAATAAAAATCCAAAAAAACCATACTTTTTCACAAAAATCCATAACAAACTCTAGTTTTTGATTAAAATACATCAACAACACTAGTTTTTAATCAAAATTTATTTAAAAACATTAATTTTTAATAAAAAATTATTGTAAACTCTAGTTTTTAATAAAAATCAATATAAAAGCCCTACTTTTGGAAAAACATTCATAAAAACTACTTAAAATTATAAAAATCTAATTGAAAAATTGATTAAAACATTAAAAAAAACCAAAAACTTACCTTTCAAATCGGATATCTGGTAAAAATGGATATCTAATTTCGACTTCTCACTGTGCGCCCACATTCAAAATGTTTGAAATGACTTTAAAAGGTCATTTTTTATTTATATAGTTTGCTCAAATCGTATATCCGATTTGTAAAATATAGGTTTGGGCATTGCTTTGGAGCAATTTATTGACACCCGAGCCTAAATAAAGTCAACTCGGCATTTCCATGTATTTTGTTTTGATATTCTTTATATTGTGAGCTAATCCTCACCATGGTTTTTCCCTTATTGGGTTTTCCACGTAAATTTGGTGTTATTGTGTGTGTGATGTATTTTAGTTTCTGCTTTTGTACTTAATGATTAATCACATTAGCAGAGTAAAGGATTTGTGAATGATAATTGATCTAATCTCTGGTGGAAGTTCTTAAAGGTTAAAATTTGTTACAACTAATTCACCCTCCTCTTAGTTGTCTTGTTCAACAATTGGTATCGGAGCTTGGTTCCTTGGAGAAGAGCTTAACTACTTAAGGTCTGGGATGACAAGCAAGATCACTATTTAGTGTCTTAGGTTTGATGGGATTGACTATGCCCTCTGGAAGATAAAGATGGAAGGATATTTGAAGTTCTGTAGATATGATGTTGAGAAAGCTTATATAATTGCTTACACCCCTCCTACAAATGTTCTGAGTACAGTTGATGAGATCAAGGCTTATGAAGCGAATAACAAGGAAAAGTTTATTCTGAAGAATAGTCTTTCAAATTCCAAGTTAATTAAAGTTGCAATTCTGAAGACCACTAAACAGGTTTGAGATGAATTGGAAAAGATTCATGAAGGAGATGAAAAGGTCAAAGAAACAAAGTTGCAAAATTTGGAGGCACAATTTGAGCTCCTGCATATGTTTGAAGATGAGAACATTAAATCCTATGTACAGAGAGTGCGAGGACTTGGTGCTACAATGGATGAATCTAGGATTGTGGAGAAGATTCTCAAAACTCTCTCTGATGCGTATAGTGAAAAGGTATTTGCTATTGAGGAATATATAGATTATAAGAAATATACTAAAGATAAACTGTTGTGTACTCTAACATCTTATAAATGAGAAATCCTAGCTTGATAAATGGATCGAAGATAGAAACTGCTTTTAGGGCTTCAAGATTTGAAGATCCGAATGAAGAGAACTTTGATGATGTAGAAGCTAACTTTGTAAGAATAATGAAAAATGGCTCTAGTAAGTATGAAGGTAAGTTACCTTTTAAATGCTTTAGTTGTGGAGGAATTGGTCATTATGCTTTGAGATACCTAGAAAGAGCTAAGAAGAATAAACATAGATTAAGCAAAGAAAACAAAGTTAAGATGATTAAGAGAGCATATTATGTAAATGAGATGATAGTATTTTTGATGAAGAGTTTGAATATAAAGATTTTGATGATAATGAATGCTTGTTCTTGGCTATAAAAGATGAATCTACTTCTACTAATACTGAAATGCAGGTGAAGGGAAGTCCTCCGAAGAAAGTTGAAGATACTGTGATCTTTTCCCTTCATGCTAAACAATAAAATAACTACTGGGTTGTCGACAGTGGTTGTTCACATCACATGACTAGTGATAAGAGTAAGTTTGTTAAACTTGAAAAATATGATTGAGGCTTAGTTGAATTTGGAGATGATACTGGTGCTAAGATTTGTGGGATAGATTCAATAAGTTTTGATGGCAAGCATAACATTGATGATGTCTACTATGTTAAGGGTTTAAGGTATAATCTTTTAAGTTTTGGACAAATGTGTAGCAAAGCATATAATCTTGTATTTGAGGATGAGAGATGTGAAATCAAGAAAGGATCCAAAATGGTAATTTTTGTTGGTAAGAAGTCTGAAGGAAATATTTATTAGTGTAATTAATTATTTATTACACTAGCATAAGTTAACTTAGGTCTTCATTTAATAATTTAGTCCTAGGTTGAATTATTAAATAAATCATAAATAAGGGGGTAACTACCCTTTCCATGTTTGTAGGAGATAAGATTCCTTCTAGAAGATGAGTTGTCTTTTCTAAAACTTATCTCTATCACTTCATCATTCCCTAGGTAGGTTGTTAGGGTTTACATGTTGTCACATGTTGTTAGATCAAGACTCATGGAAATATCTTAATGCATCTTGCATCTCACCCTTTCCTATATAGGGAGGGTTATTGTATCATTTGTAACATACTTTTATCATTTCATACCTCATCATTTGAGAGGTCTTAATATCAAGCAAGCTCATTCTTGCATATCCTCTTGTGGAAGGTTTATCATTGTTTTTGTAGGTTTTCTTGGGTGTTGAGCTAACATCTTCAGCTCTTACATGGTATCAGGGCCTTGCCTGCAAGACCCTTCTCAAATTTGAGGATTAAGCTATGGCTATAAGATCTTGGTGATTTTTTGTAAGGTTCGAGGGTTTGCATCTCGAGCGAATTTCTAGAGCAAATTGGGTGAAATTAGACCCTTCCATTGTGTACAGAAGGCCCAAAGCCCCCATTTTCATACAAAATACTTCATATTCTAAGGTAAATTTATTTTTTTGTGATTTTTTTTTAAATAGGGTGACTATCTTAAATTTGACGGCCAAATGACCATCATGGAAGCCCCATCATGTCTTAATTAGGCAGGTTTTCTTAAAATTTCCATAACTTTTGACTCAGGTATTGGATTTTCGCAAACAAGATATCATTGGAAACCTGGTTCCAAGATCTATTCAGTGGTGTAGGAATTATTATCATATTTTATTCCTGTAATATTTTATTGTTGTTTGAAGTCAGATCTCCCATTTCGATCTCTAAGCTCATAACTTTCAGCCAAATTCTCTAATTTTGGTGATTCAAGTTGCATTTGGAAGGTATTTAGGAGCTCTATCATTGTTTCCATGCGCATTTTCCAGATTTAGCACCAGGTATTATTTATTCAGTATTTTGCACATTTTGCATTTTGACTGATTACTTGGACATCCTGAGTCCTAGAGAGGTTCTATCAATTTGGGAAGACTTCATTTGCAGTATATATCATTTTTGGGAGTTTCTATTTCATTTTGAAGGATATTATCTTTGTAATCTTGGAGATATATCATAGTTAATAATGGGGTTTTCAATTCATCCCACTTTGATTATGTTGAAAAGGGGAAACTATAAACAATGGAGAAATGGTATCACCACCAATCTCTGATGGCTTCATTTATTGCCAAATTTATATAATCTTGTTTCCCCTCCTGGTACTAACAGTAATAAATTTTCTTGGAATTTCAAAAGGGGTCATGTCTTAGGAGTCATTGCAATGCATATTGATGTTTCCACTTTCAAAAGTGTTGATCTTTGTGATTGCCCTCATACTCTTTGGACTAAAATTTGGGAGATACATGGAGATCATGATACTCAACCATTCCCAGATGATCCTATTTCAGATCATCTTGTGCTTCTTCATCTTTCAAATAGGATACCCTATGATGCAGATACTGTGTGATAGTTTGAATATTTGGAATACTTTGAATCTTCAGATGAGGATGAAGAGGATTCTTCAAATTTTTTCTACTTCTCCATTAGAGACAGTTGATGTACCTTAACCTTTAGTGATTCCTTATGCAAATTCATTGATTGAGGCTCCTATCATTCCTATTCAATAGGAACATTCTCGTGGTAGTGATTCATTGAGCACGTCCAGTGATTCATTACAATCAATATCTCATTGTCTTCCTAATTGGGATTCCTATCTATCAAACATTGCATCCTTGTTTGTGGAGTCTCACATTTCAGATTTGGAGGACATATTTGAGGGGATATCTCTCTTTTTTGATGACATCCATTGCACACTTGTTGTCAAACCATCATGGTCTTTGGATATTGTTCAGCATTAGTTTCCACATTGTCTTGATTTGTCACCTTCTTCATTGATTGGGCATGTACCTTATTTGATTGTGGCATCTTCATCTTCATTAGGCAAGGAGACACATGAGTAGCTTTCTAAGACATCACCAACATCCATAATCATCCTTCCTCCCTTCAATTCCTATCTGGAATGGGAAGCATCTCAGCACTTGCACTTGGTTTTGTTTCTTCTGAAAGGGAGACAAGTTTTTTGTCGACATTGGATCATGTTTTGTCTACGGGAACTTACCATTTTTGTAGGTGATCACATATTTTAGGGGGGCTATATAGTCTCTCTATTTCCCTCCTATGGGGGGGCTATTGATTGTATTGTATCCATGTGACGGATGGTGTTCTTGGGGCTTATTTGGGAGTCCTCCATCCTTCCTCACTTTTTTGCATTTCATCTCCTTTTTGGAGAGGGGTTTTCTTCCCATTGGGTTTTCCCCTTTACTCCATTTGTGAGAGATTTGTTGCATTTCATCTTCATTTGTAAATGGGTACCTAAAATGGCCATCATGTAGTTGAAACCCATCTTCTCTGCATAATCATTGTATTTTTCATTTCCTCCCTAAGTTGCACTTATGAGGGGTGTTAATGTAATTAATTATTTATTACACTAGCATAAGTTAACTTAGGTCTTCATTTAATAATTTAGTCCTAGGTTGCATTATTAATTAAATCATAAATAAGAGGGTAACTACCCTTTCCATGTTTGTAGGAGATAAGATTCCTTCTAGAAGATAAGTTATCTTTTCTAGAACTTATCTCTGTCACTTCATCATTCCCTAGGTAGGTTGTTAGGGTTTACATGTTGTCACATGTTGTTAGATCAAGACACATGGCAACATCTTAATGAATCTTGTATCTCACCCTTTCCTATATAAGGAGGGTTATTGTATCATTTGTAACATACTTTTATCATTTCATACCTCATCATTTGAGAGGTCTTAATATCAATAAAGCTCATTCTTGCATATCCTCTTGTGGAAGGTTTATCATTGTTTTTACAGGTGTTCCTCAGTTTTGAGCTAATATCTCCAGTTCTTACATTTATCAACTTCAGGGTGTCGATGGAAATTGCTTTGTGTCTCAGATTAATGACAGTTGGTTATGGAATCAGAGAATGTGTCACATGAATTTTGATAATATGGAGAGAATCAGTGCAGTACAAGCTGTGAGATATTTACCGAGGATTACAAAGCCTATTAATGTTATTTGCAAGAATTGTTAGTTTGGAAAGCAAGCTAGAAACTACTTTAGGTCGAAGGAACAATCTACTACCAGACTATTGGATTTGATTCATACAGATATTTGTGGTTCTACAAGAGTGAGAATTCTACAAGGTGATAGGTATTTTATGCTTCTGATTGATGATTACTCTAGATATACATGGGCTATTTTACTTAGAGAGAAATATGATACATTAGATAGATTCAAGGAATTTAAGGCTATGGTTGAGAATGAAGAAAATTTGAGAATAAAATGTTTGAGGTCAGACAAAGGTGGTGAATTCACCTTAAACATGAGTTTAACATGTTTTGTGAAGTTCATAGAATAAAGAGGCAATTGTTTTCTCCTAGAACTCCTCAGCAAAATAGATTTTTTGAAAGAAAGAACAGAACGATTCAAGAAGCCGCTAGATCAATGATTACTTCATGATGGTGATATTTTTAATTTGGATTTTGGAATGTATTGATCGGTTATATGTGCTCATGGATACTTGGAGATGTGGGTGAGGTTGGAATTATCTTGTTATTAGAGACACTTTCTTGAGATGATTAATCTTTGGAGGTTTCAGCGTGGAGACACTTTACTAGAATTGAAGAAATAAAACAAGATTAATGAAATTTGTGTCAATATTGATCTTTATTGATTGTGAGTTACCAGCATGTTTAACTTAATGCTAGATGTGATGAGGGTATCTTCATTGGATACTCTACTAGAAGAAAATCTTACAGATGTTTCAATAGAAGACTGAGAAATATTGTAGAGAGCACAAATGTCAAGGTTGATGAAGCATTGAAGACTTCAATTGAAGTTGATGGATATGTATCTAATGAACCTGATTGTATAAGAGTAGAAAAAGTTGTGGAAGAAAAAAAGAAGCACAATGAATAAGAAGAAGCAATGGTGGTGTCCCCAAAGACACCTAAATATGTGGGGAAATCATTCATAAATTCAAATCATTGGAGACAAGAGGAAAGGAGTATTGACAAGAAGCAGAGTTGTTGCTGGTGAAATAAATTTGTGTTTACTTTTTGAAGTTTAACCAAAGACAATGAGTGAAGCATGTAATGATGAAAATTGGATGAAAGTTATGCAAGAAGAACTTATACAAATTGAGAAGAATAAAACCTGGGAATTGGTCCCTAGATCGATAGATAAAAACATAATTGGATCAAAATGAATATTCAAAAACAAGTTAAATGAGAATGGAGAAGTGGTTAGAAATAAAAAAAGACTTGTGTGTAAGGGTTAATCACAAGTAGAAGGTATATATTTTCAGGATACCTTTGCTCCAATGGCAAGGATGGAAGCTATCAAAATGTTTTTAGCATTTGTTGCTCATAAAGATTCTAAAGTTTACCAGATGGATGTTAAGTCTGTATTTCTGAATGGTGAGTTAGAAGAAGAAGTCTACATGGAACAACGAGAAGGACTTCAATTGTTAGATCAACCAGATATGGTCTGTAGATTAAAAAAAAACTTTATACAGATTGAAACAAGCTCCTAGAGCTTGGTATGTGAGGTTGGAAAAATATTTGATTCAACAAGGTTTCAATAAAGGGCATGACATATAGTAATTTGTATTTCAAAATTGAAAATGAAAAAATCTTGATAGTGGTTGTATATATTGATGATATTATCTTTGGAGGAAATGAAACAATGTGCAAGATGTTTGTTGAAGAGATGCAAATCAATCAAACAGAAAAGGGGATTTTTATTTCACAGTCAAAGTATGTAAGAGAAATGTTGAATAAGTTTGGGATGGATTGTTCCAAAATGGTATGCACTCCTATGGTGACTAGCTACAAATTGAGTAAAGATGGTGATTCACCTAAGGTTGATCAGAGCAAATACATATCTATGATTGGAGGATTGTTGTATTTAACTACTTCTAGACCATTTATTATGCATGCAGTTTGTCTTGTGGCTAGATTTCAAGAAGATCCTAAACATACACATGTTGATGTTGTTAAGAGGATATTCAGATATTTGAATGGCACTCTAGATTATGGCTTGTGGTATCCTAGGGATCACTAGTACAGAAACAACAATAAACTTCTGAAAAAACTACTAAAAACTACTTATAAATGACTACAGTTGGTCACGTGACCACTAGTAGTTTATTGCCAGTCATATATAATGTGACTAGATTGATGACTAAACCATTTTTAGTCACTTATTGGTTGTTTTGATTAATTGATATGGTAGTATATTTAGTCATTGATTTAGTCATTCATTGTTATGATCTAGTCACTTATTTAGTCACTTTTTTCCACTGGTATATTTAGTCGTTGATTTAGTCATTGATTGTTGTAATTTGGTCACTTATTTAGTTATTTTTTATTCAGTGATATATTTAACTGGTCACTTATTTAGTTGTTGATTTAGTCATTGATTGTTGTAATTTGGTCACTTATTTAGTCATTTTTTATTCACTGATATATTTAGTCATTGATTGTTATTAACTGGTCACTTATTTAGTCATTTTTATTCACTGATTTTTCTGCATTGGTAGTGTATTTATTCATTAATTTTAATCATCATTTTGATCAATTTGGTAGTATATTTAGTCATTTTTATTCACTAATTTCATTGATTATATATCTAGTCATATTTATTCACTGTTCACTAATTTTTGTCAATTGGTAGTATATTTAATCAATTTAATTATTAATTGATGTCAATTAGTAGTATATTTAGTTATTTTAATTGATTGATATTTGAAGATTTAAGCATAAAGTACAAAAATACACATCAATCATCAATTGCACACAATAAGACAGCCATTGAGAAGGCAAAATCGGTGAACTTTATTAATAAAAGAAAGGTGTTCTAGTTACAGCTTACAAATGGAGTATTACAATTGTTATTTTCAGTCACAAGACTAAAAATATGAGTTACAATATTGCAGAGAAATTACTGCAAGCAAGAAACTTCTCCAAAAGACTTCTGCAATGATGGAAACGCATGCTTGAAGCCCTTCAATGCAAGCACATTCCCCTTTCATATCTTAGAACTTCTACAATGTGGGAAATCTTCCTAGAGCAAGTTGTAACGTGTAGAATCCAAGGAGAGTGTTGATTGTGTCCCATTTATGAAGCTATCTTGACCTTCAACGCAATCAACAATACCCTAGCTAGAATTTTTCCTTGTTTATATGCAATGTGCCATCTGATATGAGCAACAGGGTGTTGCCTTTTCCATCATGAATGAAGTTGTGTCTCAATACAACCAAAAAAATTGATATTAGTCTCGATTCAGAAAGAATAAAAGTGCATTGTATATTGCAAGTTTACAAAAGAAAGTTCAAATAGAACATAGAGATAAATCAATTAAAAAATTGCAGCCTTGTCAAGTACAAATGCCTTAAACAAAGTGTTCAACATAGGCCTGAAGTATGCATATTATAGAACCTTGTTCAAAATTTAAGAAAGGTGATACGCTCATATTATAGAACCTTGTTCAAAATTTAAGAAAGGTTATATGCTCATATTATAGAATGAAGTTGATAGATTATAGAATGAAGGCTATCAACACTAACCAAACCGGAAAAACATTATCAGCAGAAATTTCCAAAAAACCAAGCCCAAGAATTCCATCAGATTTGGACAGCAAAAATGTCAACCCTGGTTCATGTGTTATCTCAGTAAAGACCTGCACCGTTAAAGAATCCATTTACACATAAATTCCAGATTAAGTTGATGAGAAAAGATCTTTGATATCCAATTGGAAAGCCTTAACATCCAAAAATTACTAACCTGATGTTTCACAACAAGTTTCCCAACTGTGACATCATCTTCCCCATTCAAATTTTGAAGGCACAAACACATAAGGTGTTTTCTACAATGGTAATTTTAAAACTAATGATTAATAAAAAACTTAAGGAATCCATTAAACTTGCAAGAAAACAACTACTTGAACAAATACACAAAAGCATCACCAAATGGTTCAAAACTCATCATCAGTATAAGTCCAAAAATTTGATGTTCTTGTGCAAGTTATTTAGGTTTATTCTCTTACAATTCATCAAAATTAGAAAAAAGGGTAGAAAGTCAGGGGATTTGACTGTGGGAAAACTTTGCAATTAAAAGGGTTTTGTACTATGTCAAACATCATTTCATTAGTTTCAATCCCACCATTTTAGCCATGTGATTACTGTCCTATACAATAAGAATCAAATTGTGTTCATTTTATTGGTTTTGATCCCTTCAATCCACCTTTGCAACATCTACATGAAGTAAATATTGTTAGTGAACAGTTGAAACATATCAGAGGCGAATGAAGGAAAGCCTTTCAAAAATTAAGGAATCATGCAGGTATTGCATGGCACATGGAGTTAACCTAAAAATGTTGTAATGCTCATCTAACATCCTAAAAGGTTTTAATAATGTCAAATTTTAGAATGGTACAAGGAGAGAGAAAAAACCAATACCTTATCTTTGGCCAATGAAATCAAAGGATCAAGAATGGCAGGAGGATCTGTATCAATCGCCATAACTATAAACTCCAATATTCTAAATTATAACATCTTGATTGTTGCAGCACCCTAAACTCATTCAATATTAGCAAAAAAGAAACTGAATATTGACCCACTGCCATATTGGATCTCATAGGATTCTCCTTCACAAACAACAAATGATATATATTAATTGTTTAGCAACTTCCTTAATATCCCCATGTAAGTAGACTAAACTAAGTGAGGTTGAGGGTTTGAAGTAGAGTACCATCTTCTTGGTATGTGCTTGACTTTGATCATGACTTGTATCTTAATGAAAATAGCAAGTTAGCTGCACTGTAAATCATTGTTAGAAAAATAACCACAAAATCCTCTTTAATTAAAATAATCCTTCTAGATATTTTAAGATAAGATATTTTAGTTAATTTCTAAGAGAGCTAATTTTACTATCCAAACAACCATCAATCTATTTACTGCATATAATTTCCCATAACTCATAATTTGAATGTGATGAAACTAACCATAATTACCAAAGATTTGACAACAAAATGTAGTACAAAATGAATTGTTTGACAACAAATGTGTTTTGATAAACCAGATATACCCTTGATATATTGATTTAAATAACAAGGAAAGATCAAATTGGAGACGACAAGATAACATTCATTAATTCACTTCAACAAACAATTGAAACCAAAATTCGGCCACCAATTATAACTTCATTCTATTGATCTTCAAAAATATTTGACAATACATTTAAAAAATTTGTCCTGACTGACATGTCAAAAAGTGTCTTGTCAGTTACCCACTTTTAACATAAATCAAAAAGTCTTAATTATCATTGTTTAAATAGGATTACATAAAACTTTAAAAGCAATGAAAGATGAGAAGTGAAGATAATTTATCAGATGTTGAATTCCATAGCACTTGCAAGATAGGGAAGTCCGTTACTCATCGTAAGGTACCCATGATCATTCAAATCTGCCAAGGTCCTCTCTCCATGATAGTATCTGCAAGGCTTGGTACTTCACTACAAGGCCTATTATTTTGAGGGAGCTAGATATGTCTGCTACCATTGGTACACCATACAATCATGAGGCCATTTGTACTCCTAGATTTTTTTTTTGTTGGCCAAGTGACTCTTCCATCTGTTGTCCAATAACCCTTTGGTATTCGTGATGAATTTTGAGTACCTAGCATCCAATGCAATTACTCCATCCCCGGTTAAATTGAGGCGGTGAATATTTATGTCACCATGCTTCTGTATATTAGTAAGGCACTTGGGAACAATTTTGCTAAACTCATATTTCCAATCCTTGGAGCCTTTCTGTTGATCATCATCCATTAGTATCTTAGGCATGAACCACTACTTTAGCGTGTGAAATGAATCCATTCTTGCCTTGATCTTTTGGTCTTCTGCAGACATGTATTGACATTCATATGTGATCATTCAAACCATTTTATCAGTAGGTTTTAAAGTTGTGGGGGCCTCAACACTCCTTTGTAAAATTTTGCACAAAGTCATTAAGGTGTGATGTACAGGTGGCCATTTCTTGAATAAGGGGTCCAATATAGGTACATGGGCCTTTATCTGATCAATTGCTTGTGACAAGGAGACATAACATTCATACACATTTTCCAATTTGTCCACAGTTAGTTTAACCCTATGCTCCAATATTTGTTCCAATACCCTAAGGGTTTCTCTCTTTGCTCTTTCCTTTGCTTCTTCATTACTCTTTTTCAACTTCTCATTTCTTGTTTTAGCACATTAACTTGTTCAATAGTGATTGCCCCTGTATCATTTTGGATGGTAGGGGATTGGTATACTATTAATTATGTGCTTTGGGAAGGACCTGCTCCCTTCAACTACTATTTCAATTTCACATTTTCTATGAATAACCTATTCACTTCATCATTTAGATCAGTTTGTGCTTTCTCATATTCGTCCAATCTAAGCTCCATAGTTTTAACCACATCCCTAGTAAACATTGTTGAGTGTATTTTCATAGTAGCTTCCTCCAATGTTGATGTGTCTTGAAGTGTCTTTACCATGGTAGTCCCTCTCATTTCTTTTACAACATCAAGCAATCTTGGTTTTTTTGTTCTTTTTTTCTTTGTCCAAAAGGCTAGGGTTTCAAGTCTTGGATTGTAACCTATGCCACTCATTCCCTCATCTCAATTGAATTCATAAACCAACATGGGATCTTCTTGGATTCTTACTTGATCCAGTAATAATATCTTTTTTTAACTCCATCCCGGGAATAATTAGTAAATTGCTTTCTAAGACCAATTTTCTTGCTTCTTGGAGGCTAACAGTAATTTCATTAATCTTGATTTCTTCAACAGTCTAGGCAACAATTCATGTTGCGACTCCTCAGTGCCCATCTTATCAATTTGGAGTCTCTCCTCATTTTTTTTCATTTTCATCTTAAACCAAAAATCCTTAAACTTGGGGGTTTGAATAAATTCATCATCTTCAATAAATCTAAGGGCGGCAATAACCCTTTCATCATCATGCACTTCTTGATCATTATGCCCATGTACATCCACTCTTTCTTCTAGTTTGTGAGCATCAGTTGTAAGCTTAGGCGGTGGCTAATCAACTTCATCATCTTTAAAATTCAAAAGTATATCAGCTACCTCTTAAGTAATTCCTACTCCACTTATTCCATATGCCACTAAGGGGGGCACTCCATATGTCTTCCGCCCTTTAGGACTTGGTTTCTCAGTGGATGCTTCTGATTGTACTATGGCAGTGTCTGGTAGGGGCTCTATGATTACAATACAACTTGGTTTGATGGGCAGCTTGGAGGGTTTCAAAAACTAACCCTCAAGTTTATTTTTTGGTTCAACATATAATCTTTCAAAGTTGTCAATTATTACATTCATCCTTTTCATAGGTCATTTTCTTCAACAAGTGTAAAGCAATTTCTTATTACATCTTCTTCATAATCCATTACATGGGTAATCCGAGCTTTAGTGAGAAGTGTCTACTTTATAAAATTAATATGCCCTTCAAGATCAAAGACCCTTTCTCCTTGTGACTTCATTGAATACCCAATCTTCAAATAGTTTTTCAATTCTTCAAGAGTGTCAGACCCTATAGATAGCTCCTCACATTGAGTTAGGTCGGGGAGGAATGTCCCCTTTTTTTGTTTTTTCATAACATCCTGCTCCATCCATAACATTAGCCACAAAAATTCTAAAAATGCGATTCAAATAGAAACAAATTTAGGTAAAACATGTGGGGATTTAGGACACCCATAGACCCTTATTACTATTTGGTCTGCTAAGAAGAACCAATCACCAAAATTATGAGTGTGTCTTGGCTATGGCTTCAATGCTAAATGTCTTAATACTTGCATGATTTTATTAGGAAATCTTGGTGAAATATAACCAAGAGCGGCCATGACCTTTACCATGAAATCATCATGAAATATTACATAATCACTTTTTACATCTATTGTCCTATATGTAACACCAATTTTGTACAAGCAACCTATTCCCTTCATCATCAGTCATTCCCAAACACATTATTTGATTCCATCTATTTATGTTTTGGTACAATATTAAATGACACAGCAGAGAGTATTTCTTGAAAGTGATGGGAGCTAAGTTCTCTCTTACTTGCAAAACTTCCTCATGTAGCCCTTTCTCAATTTCAATAGCAAATTCATACTCAATGTTGACTTCAAGATTTTGTATCCGCATTGCCATCATCATGAGATAGGTTGGAATCCTCTCTTGATCATCTATTCCAAGCACTTGGCACAAAGAAAAATAAGTTCTTTTGAAATATACTTGGAAGTCTTCTTTGGAAAATGGATCATTTTGGGAGGGGGAGATAGGTATCCTCCTATTGTTTACACCCTTTTTCATTGTAAATTAAGTTCATCACCCCTGTAGGTTTTTCTCAATCTCCTATAATCCTCCTCACTTTTTTCCAAGTTGATCTTAGTGATAGCTTGCTTGTTTAACATAAAACACTCTATAATTGCTTCGTTAGTCAGCACCACTAATGGTGAACCATTTGGAATTCTTATAGTCCTGGTAGTCGGGTGATAATATTGTGCCAATACTTTAATAAACTCAACATCTACGAAGACATTTGGGACTATTAATTTGGCCAAATGTAAGGTCCAAGGATTTGAAACTAGAATCTTCTCAACCCTTTTTTCATAGAAGTACCAAAACAGATCCCACCCTGAGATAGGGATAATTGGATCTCTACATCCATGGGTTGTATCTTTAAACACCTTTTTGGATCCTTTGTCTATAGAATTAGGTAACACATCAAAAATGGATTGATGCAGGGACCTCTTCTTTGATTTAGAAATTGTGGACTCTTCCTTTTTACTCACAAGTTGACTTCTTTTGGGTGGCATGATGAAGAATTTACTCCTACTTGATTTTTTAAGTGTCTACTTGTAGAAGCAAATTCAGTTCTTATACACTTGCTACAAAGGGTTTTTGTGAACTTACCCGGTCAAATAATAGCTACAAATTTTTCCCGCTTGAACTCCCTTGCCTATGGTATGTTGAGCTTTGTGGATGATTTCCAAAATGTCATCGAGTCCCAAGTAATATTTGTTGTTTAGCTTGGTCACCTCACTAGTAATGTGAATTCGTGCAAAATATTTCAAAATCTGCCTATATTTCAAGTTTGAATACATGTCGTTGATCTTAGGAAATTGGTGTAATCATTAAATGATTTGACAACTTGTATGCAGTACCCCTCGGTCATTTCAAGATGGTTGTGGGTTAGCGGTAGTAGTACCTCCACCCCGCGCACACCCCTTAGACTCCCGTAGGACGACAGGTTAATTATAGCGGTTGAGTGACTGTTCACCACCATATCGCTCTGTCATATCAAGATTGTTGTGGGATAGCGGTAGCAGTACCACCACCCCACGAACACCCCTTTAGACTCTCGTAGGATAGTAGGTTAATTATAGCAGTTGAGTGATTGTTCACCGCCATACTGCAGTTTCATTGTTTACCCCTTGCAAGGTTGTGGTTTACTTTAGTTGTTCATGTTCTCACCACCACCCTGTAGTATTCATATTTGGTTGTCACGGTATTGTGGTAAGAATTTTTGCATTGACCTATATGTCCCACCATCCCACGCATACCTCTATTGACTATTGTGGTAGTGCAGTATTGGATTTTATTATGAATGTAGTATTTTAGATATCATTTTATTGAAAAGATTGAACAATTTTCTAATTTTGTAGTCTCTCAATTTTAGTTTTTAGTGTCAGTTAGACCTAAGAGATCATTTATTTGTTTGTAATGGGGAGGCTTAGTTCACCTAATGTTAAGATATCTATATGTATTATAAAATCATAAATGTTCATTATATGTTAGCATCTAGAAAACATAGAGGACATACAAGAAATTATATTATATAAAAAATAATAATTTCAAATTTTCAACCAAAGTAAGAAAACTAGAATGATTGAACCTAACTTTAAATGCGCTTCAAAGCAGCAGTGAACATCTCAGGTTTTGTATACAATGTACCAGTAGAACAATGATTACCTATACTCAGATCTTTATTACATTCAATAATAAATTACAACATATATATAACTAAATTTTAGGTGACAAGCTAACCTCTTAAGGTGACAAAACATCATCATAATCATTTGCATTGCCAGCAAGATCAGAATCCCAATCATTTATGTTTGCATCTACTTGATTTTCTTCCTCATCCTCATCTGTGACATGCAATGCATTCTCTCTCCCAATCTCTTCATTGGTAATAAAAATTTCTTCTTCAAACACTCTATCATCATCTTCATCCACTTCTTCGAATGTTTCTTGTAAATTAACATATTTCCCATTAGGCATTATATCAACAACTTCCATGATTTTCTGTTTTGAACGAGACTCTATTTGAATGACATATGACCATCTTGGGATTCTTACATCATCAATTAGAAATGATTGGTTAATTTGAAGAGGGGAAACATACGGCTCATCCATCTAATAAAAATTGTCTTCTATTTGCACGTACAAATCCATACTCATCAAATTGTACTGCAGATGGTTGGATCCACTTACATTTTAATAATATAGGACTATTTTCACCATATTCCACAAGAATAATTTGTTGGATGAATCAAGCATAAAATTTCTTCTTAGTTTCATGAAGAAATTCAGCACTAACAACATAATCACAATTTATCTTTCCTTTGTCTTTTTCTTACACTCTTAAATGACTACCATAGGCCCACATTCCACTGAAATGTGTAGCACATAAATGTGGAGATTGTGAAATCTCACTTTCCTCCATTGTTATATCTTGACCTTCTTCTTTTGCATCCATAACTACATTAGCAATCCATTTTTTAAATTTTGGAAAAGAATCACCTCCAATCAAATCATCATGACGTCTGCACTTTTGAGGTCGATGTTGGATCCAAGCTTGATTGTCTTCTTCATATTTTCTACATAGAATATTAATGTATAAATAGTAAGATTGATAATATAAATGTGCAAAAGCAATTGAGTAAATAAATTATTGTGTTGATTTTTTTACTTGCGCCACTTATCGAATGAAGATGTGTTTTGAAGAATATAGGCATGTATCGTACTTCTTTCTTGATGTGATAGCTTCAAGTGACATCCATTGTCTTCCAATACTTCACCTGCAACTATGTATTCTTCATCATCGTCCCATACACGTTGATTGACATTCTTAAAATCCTTCATATATTCTATGAAAAATCTCATGGCCTCTTGCATTGAATATCCCTCAGACATACTACCTTTCAGTTTTTCCCTAGTACGACTTTTTTTTATCAAAACCTTCATATATCATTCTATAGGATACATCCATCTTGTTCTTATCGGGCCACAATGATTTAGTTCATATTGTAGATGTATCAAAAGATGCATAGAAATGTTAAAGATTGTTGGTGGAAATTCTCATTCCAATAGACAAAGAACTTCAACAACCTCCTCCCTCAAACTATCAAAGTTTGAAGGATCTAATACATGTAAACTCATTCTCTTTAATATTAGGCCAAACCTTATAACTACCAATCTTGGCCCCTTTGGAAAACTTAGTATATTTACCACAATAGGTAAAATATTCTCCATTATGACATGATAGTCATGGCTCTTGAGGCCTCTTAATCCATTAATTTCAGTTTGGCTTCTAATACTACTACTTACATATCCGATGCGAAAGCGAGTCTGAGACATCAACTGTAAGAATTGTGCACATTCCTTTTCCCAAACATTAGGAGCACTAGGTTTTCTATATTTTTCATCATTATATTTTTCAACCTAAAGATTTTGACGAATCTTTAGTTGTTGAAAGTCTTCACGTGATGAAATAGTATCAAAAGCACCAAAAAGAGTTTATATAATAGCATAGGCTATATTTTTCTCAGTATGCATAAAGTCAACAATATGCTTAATGGCTATATCCTTAAAGTATGGCAACTTATAGAAAATGCACAACCTTTTTACACCGCTTTCATTACATAGATCATATCTAGTACCGGAAATCCCATCATTTTCAATAAATGACATTCTTTTTTGTCCATTCTCAACAATGTAATCACCTGTTATTAGTAATGGTGCTTCACAATTCTCTTCTTCACCATTGAACCGTGTTTTTTGTTGATGATATGGATGATCCATTTTAAGGTAAGCATGATGTCCACAGTAAATACACTTATGCAAACTTCTCGAGTGCCTCACAAAATCCTTAAAGTTGCAAGCAGGACATCCATGGTATCCATGAACACTGAGACCAGACAATGTGTCATATGCAGGAAGATCGTGAATCATAAATAGTAAGGAAGCTCTTAAAGTGAATTTGATTGAATGACCATCCCTTAAATATTGAATTGCTTCAATTCCTTTCCACAATTTCATTAGCTCATCATATAATGGCTCTAGATAAGCATCAATTGTATATGAAGTCACACTTTTCTTTCCTAGTATAATCAATGATAGCATTAAGAAAAATGGTTTAGTTGCCAATCATGGAGGAAAGTTATAATTTATTAAAAACACTGGCCAAGTTGACCATTTAGTAATTTTGATCTGAGAATGGGTTCACCCCATCTAGAGCCAAACCCAACCTTATATTACGAGGATCTTGAGAAAAATCAAGCCATCTGTTATCAAATTCCATCCACATCTTAGAATCAGGCACATGTCATTGTTTTCCATCAGTGCTCTTATTTTGGGCATGTCATTGCATAAGTTCAGCAATGTCTCTGCACCTATACAATTGGAGTAATTGTGGGATTATCTGAAAGTGGTGAAGAACCTTTCTAGGAACCATAGCTAATTTCAACCCTTCTCTATACCTCGCTTCATGACACTTCAGAAATTCACTCTCACTTGCAAGATTCTTGTGAAATAATACAAAACCATTCACACATGTGTGGATGTTTTCATACCCTAATTCTAGCTTTGTAATATCCTTTCTACATTGACTTCATTTTGTTGGCAATGTGGAGTCAGGTGATAACAATGAACTTGATAATGCCAATAACCAATCTACACTCTCATTTGTCCAACCAAACACCACTTGCAAGTTAATAATTTGAAGGATTGTTGTCAAACGACTTAACTTGCAATTAGCATACAAAGGCTTTGAAGCATCCTCCATCAACTTGGCCCAATCATTAGTTACACCATCATTCAACATTCTATCAACTTCAAACCCTTTGTCTAACATTGGTACCACTTCATCTTTGTTTGGTGCCACTTCATCTATGTTTGGTGCCACTCCATCTATGTTTTTTACCTCTTCATCTCTCACACTCTTCCATTTTATCATGTCTTCGTAATAATTGACATTCCAAGGGCTTATACCACTATGCCCATATCTTATCATATGTCAATAAATCTGATTTATTTTTTTCACTCTCATTGACTATTCTCTCATCAAATGCATGGTATTTCAACCTTTGACGTTGATCCATCTATAATGTTCTACACGTACTAACAAAAAAATGTAGACTAAGAGACAAAAACTAATTTTTTTAATTGAAAGTCATTTCCATAGCAATAGAGTTATAGAGAGAAAACAAAATAGAGAGTTTAACTAATGAATTGTAAAAAATTGATTTTCATAGTGTATATTCAAATTGTTGATTACATAGCAGTGCACATCTTTCAAACTCAAAGCATTACTTCACATTGCATAGCTAATAACTAGATGCTAATAGATGACAAAATTCAAATTACAATATAGTATTTACAAAGTCAACCTAAGTAGTTATGCAATTACTTCACATTGTATAACTAATAACTAGGAGCAGCTGCCAATTGCATCTTCTTGTCATGGCATTCAATGAGACCACATTTCTTTGAGGCATTTTTTCAAAAAGTTCACTGCATTGTCTATGCTACCACAGTTTTCACACATTTCTACCAAATAATTTTATCAAACAGTTCACTGCCTTGTTACTATGGCTAAAATCCTAAAACAAATGCTTTTGAACAAGCTAAGGATGCTTGGAAATGTTGGCCCCACAGCTGTCGTTGCACCAAAAGATCGAACTGTTAATGCTCGATACAACTTCCAAAGTTAATGGATCCACAAGAGGAGGTTAGTCCATGTCGCGAATCCCAAAGGGAGCACTGACCATCTGCCAAAAAAATCCCCCTCAGTGTTACCCAAGGGGATTCGAACTCGACACCTTTGGCTTTCATACCAATTGTTGACCCCACAATTTTCATTGCACCAAAAGATCAACCTGTTAATGCCCGATACAATTGCCAGAGGTAACAGATCCATAGGAGGTGGTTAGTCTATGTCACAAATCCCAAGGGAATCACTGACCATCTGCCAACAGGAAAAAATCTGTCAAAGCATAATAGTAAGCAATATCATAGACAAGGCAGTTAACTGGTTGAAAAAATGCCTCAAAGAAATGTGGTCTCATGGTGATGGAATGTCATGAAAATCCATAACAATTTGCTTTTCATGGCATTCCATCACCATGAGACCACATTTCTTTGAGGCATTTTTTCCAAAGTTCATTGCCTTTTCTATGCTACCACATTTTTCATACATGTCTACCAAAGAATTTTATCAAACAGTTCACTACCTTGTTGCTATGGCTAAAATCCTAAAACAGGTGATTTCAAAAAAGCTATGGATGCTTGGAAAAAATCTATCAAAGCATAATAGTAAGAAACAAGCTATGGTCTCATGGTTTTTTTTTGGCATGAAAATTAGCGTGATTTTATTTGCATTTTTTTGGTAATTTTGTTGTTTGAAATGGGGAAAAATCTTTGTGGTTAGTTTTGTGCACTTTTTAATTGTAGGATTCTCACAGTTAGTGAAAAAGGTAGTGTTCATGAAGGAATGGAAAAGATGCGTAGAGCCTTTCAATTATACTTGTATTGTGCAATGGCATTGAATCATTTAGCAAACCATTTTTTCTTCACAAGGTAGCATTTTCTTGTGGAACAGTTGACTGAGATAGCTCTTGTTTCAACTGACCACCCTCTCATGAAATCTCATTCATATTATAATCTTGCACGATCTTATCATAGTAAAGGTGATTATGACACCAATTGTCAAGGAAAGCCAAAGGCCATAGGATATTGTGGATAGGTTCAATTGAAGCTGGGAGATCTTAAGAGTTCTCTCTCAAATTTTGAAAAGGTTTTGGAGGTCCACCCTGGCAACTGTGAGAGCTTAAAATTTGTAGGCCATATATATGCTTAGCAAGGGCAGGCAGAGAAGACTTTGGAAATCTTAAGAAAGGAAACTCACATAGATCCACACGATGCCCATGCATTTATCAAGATGGGTGAGTTATTAATATCGTTAGACCCCAGTGCAACCTTAGATTCTCTTAAGGTGCCAAAGTCTCTTTTGAAGAAGAGCAGAGAAGAAGTACCCATTCAATTGTTAAACAACATTAGGGTTCTTCATTTTGAGTGTGATGAACTAGAGTTGGCTCAACAAAATTTTATGGAGGCATTAGGAAATGATGTTTTTCCTCTACATAAATCTTTGTGGTCAGTTTTGTGCATTTTTTACTTGTAGGATTCTCACAGTTAGTGAAAAAGATAGTGTTCATGAAGGAATGGAAAATATGTGTAGAGCCTTTGAATTACACCCATACTCTGCAATGGCATTGAATCGTTTAGAAAACCATTTTTTCTTTACTGCAAGGCAACATTTTCTTGTGGAACAGTTGGCTGAGACAACTCTTGTTTCAACTAACCACCCTCTCTTGAAATCTCATTCATATTATAATCTTGCATGATCTTATCATAGTAAAGGTGATTATGACACCACTTTTCAAGGAAAGCCAGAGGCCACAGTATTTTGTAGATAGCTTCAATTGAAGCTGGAAGATCTTAAGAGTTCTCTCTCAAATTTTGAAAAGGTCTTGGAGGTCCACCTTGAGAACTGTGAGAGCTTAAAATCTATAGGCCATATATATGCTCAGCAAGGGTTGGCATAGAAGGCTTTAAAAATTTTAAGAAAGGAAACTCACATAGATCCACTTGATGCCAATGCATTTATCAAGATGGGTGAGATATTAATATCATCATACCCTAGTGTAGCCTTAGATTCTCTTAAGATGCCAAAGTCTCTTTTGAAGAAGTGCCCATTCAACTGTTAAACAACATTGGGGTTCTTCATTTTGAGTGTGATGAACTAGAGTTGGCTCAACAAACTTTTATGTAGGCATTAGGAAATGATGTTCTACCTCTACATAAATCTTTGTGGTCAGTTTTGTGCATTTTTTACTTGTAGGATTCTCACAGTTAGTGAAAAAGGTAGTGTTCATGAAGGAATGGAAAAGATGCATAGAGCCTTTGAATTATACCTGTACTCTGCAATGACATTGAATCATTTAGCAAACCATTTTTTCTTCACTGCAGGGTAGCATTTTCTTGTGGAACAGTTGGTTGAGATAGCTCTTGTTTCAACTAACCACCCTCTCATGAAATCTCATTCATATTATAATCTTGCACGATCTTATCATAGTAAAGGTGATTATGACACCACTTTTGAAGGAAAGCCAAAGGCCACAGGATTTTGTGGATAGTTTCATTTGAAGTTGGGAGAATGTAAGATTTCTCTCTCAAATTTTGAAAAGGTTTTGGAGGTCCACCCTGAGAACTATGAGAGCTTAAAAGCTATAGGCCATATATATGCTTAGCAAGGGCTAGTAGAGAAGGCATTGGAAATTTTAATAAAGGCAACTCGCATAGATCCTCCTAATTCCCATGCATTTATCAATATCGATGAGTTATTAATATCGTCAGAACCCGGTGCAACCTTAGATTCTCTTAAGATGCCAAAGTATCTTTTGAAGAAGAGCAGAGAAGAAGTACCCATCCAATTGTTAAACAACATTGAGGTTCTTCATTTTGAGAGTGATGAACTAGAGTTGGCTCAACAAACTTTTATGGGGGCATTAGGAAATGGCATTTGGGTTGAATTCATAAATAAAATCCCCAGTGCTAATTCTGTAGTTTTTCCTGTGCTCTTTAAGGATATGAAATTCTTCCATCGACTAGAAGAAGGTGGTGTTTCACTTGAGTTACCATGGGATAAAGTCACAACACCATTTAATCTTGCTAGGTTGTTTGAATAGCTACATGATATTGAAAAAGAAAATCTTTTATACAAGCTAATATTGTTCAAGTTTCCTGATTATGTGGTGCATATCTACATCTTGCAGCCATGGCTCAGGCTCAGAATGAGATCCAACTAAGTCTAGAATTGATTGGGGATGCACTTAAGGTGGATAAAAACTCATCAAATGCTTTATCTATGCTTGGAAAAATGGAACTGAAAACAGATGACTGGCTTAAAGCAAAGAAAAAATTAAAGCTGCACAAAGTGAATCAGATGCAAAGAATTCTTATGTTGACATTTCACTTGGAAATTGGAATTATTTTGCAGTTTTTCGCAATGAGAGGAGGGATCCAAAGGTGGAGGCACATCTTGAGAAGGCTAGAGAACTGTATTGTAAAGTGTTGGCATAGAGACCAGGAAATGTTTATGCTACAAATGAGGCAGCCATTGTGCTAGTTGAAAGGGGTCAATGTGATATTGCAAAGGAAATTTTTACATAGGTACAACAAGCTGTAGCAGGAAACATCTTTGTTTAGATGCTTGATGTGTGGGTAAATCTAGAACATGTTTACTTTGCACAAGGATTGTTTGCGCTTGCAATGAAAATGTATCAAAATTGTTTGAGGAAATACTAATTTGGCACTGACACCCAAATTTTATTATATTTAGCTCGAGCACATTATGAAGTAGAACAATGTCAATATTGTAAAAGAACGTTATTAAGAGCAGTAGATTGTAATGAACGTTTCAAATTGTGTTTAATGTAATGAGGGTTTTGAATTACCTCTAAATTTGTTGCAAGGGGTGTCCCCAAATTCAATTTCGGTACATAGGGCCTCAGATAATTCAAATTCGTTGCAACAAACTTTGAATTCCTTGCCCTTGTCCGCCTTTTCAGAAGACTCCAGGTCCTCTCCAAATCCTTATCATCCATGCAAGTAGTTGTTGATCAAAACGCCTCATGCCAAGCTAACAAATGAAGCAAGATCTACAATGAACGAATGAAGTGAGGTCAAGCGAGACGAATGAATCTGCAATGAACATGAATAATCATGCCAATACATCATGTGCATGAATACATCGTGCCAATATTTGGATGAATTGTTTTTTAAAAAATTTGTCTACTTTGGATTTGATGACTAACTATTTAGTCATTTTTATTTTTGTGACTAAATAATTTTTTAGTCAACGACCAAATTAATCATTTATTTACTCATTTATAGCTGAGTTGTAAAAAATGAGTAGAATTTAGTCATTTTTAGTTGTTGTGACTAAAATTTTAGTCAGTCAATTATTTGCCAAATTCTACTAGTGGATATTGATTTTACACTAAGTGCTTATATAGATGCAGATTGGGCAGGCTGTGTTGATGATAGAAAAAGTACAAGTGGTAGTGCATTCTTTCTTGGTTATAGATTGGTGTCATGGTTGAGTAAAAAGCAAGATTTAGTTTCCTTATCCACTACAGAGGCTAAGTATATTACTGCAGCATCTGCTATACACAAGTTTTATGGATGAGACAGACATTGAAAATATCATAGCACTATATGATTATCCCATTTCTATCCTCTATGATAATATAAGTGCAATTAATATTTTAAAGAATCCAGTGATGCACTCAAGGAAAAAATATATCTATCAGGTATCACTTTTTGAGAGAGAAGCTTGTGGAGGATGAAGTAAAGCTTTAGTATGTACCTATGAAGGATCAAGTTGCTAACATATTTACTAAGGATCTTCCTAAAGATACTTTTGAGTACCTTTGAGAGAAGTTAGGGGTTATTTCCCCTCCCTTCTTGAACTAGATGCAAATGGAGATGCATCAGCTTGATGGGCCTATGGATCTATCTTTCTTCTGGATTGATGTTTGATGGCTACCTCTCAGGGGGAGTAGGTAGTGTCATGTGTTGTCATTGAAAGAGTATTTTGTTCTTAATGTCAAAGGGGAAATCAATGTAAAACATCTTTTTCCTTTGTCATTGATGTCAAATAGGGAGAAAGTATCATGTGAAAAAGATATAAAGGGGAAGAAAAGCATTCTTTGGAGATTTTTGGTTCAAGAGTTGTGTTTTTTATGGTTTTTCATACATGTCTTATCATCAATGACAAAGGGGGATATTTTTGCAAGTATGAAGGTGTTTTCATTGATGTCAACTAGTTAACTGGTTGTCTACTGGTTGTTGTTGTCATTGATGTCATGAATGATGGTTATTGACTATATATGTTGGAGATATTGAGAAAATTGTAATGAATAAAGGTTACAAGTATTCAGTGTTTGCTTTGAGTTTTGCTCTGAAATTTTGCTACTATGCTAGTAAGGATCTGAGGTATTTTTCATGGTTGTTGGAAGTTGCTATATCCATATTTTTGGTTTTTGGATCATTGTACAGTGTGAGTTATGTTCACGAGTTATGTACTATGCTTTTTTGTGTATCTGGCTATGATTTGGGAGAAATGTAGTTGCTCCAGATTTCTCTGTTTTGTGGCTTCAAGACTTGTGGTTGTGAAAATAAGTTGATAAGATCATGTTCAAGTTAATTTTTTTATCTAGAGAGATTGGATCATGTTAAGGTTATGTGTGCATAATTGTTTGTGTTTTAAACAAGCATTGGGCAACCTTGTGTTTAACACTACTTACAAAGTTTATGGAAGCATGTTGAAGCATGTTGGGACTTATTTAGGTCCTCATTAGATATGTGGTTGGGTCCCCCTCATTCTAATTCCACTGTAGAATTTTTAAGCGTCAACCTAATTTGAATTTGTAGATGCAAGTGGTGTGGCCAACTTTGGATGCGTTTCAAAGTTGAAGACAATATAAATACAAGTTGAGATGTTTGTGAAAGTGGAACGCGAGCAAGATAGATGTGAAACAATGTGTATGTGATGTGAGTTTGATCAGATCAGTGTGAAATCTAATTGTGAGTTTTTGGAGGAAGTGAGCTGAAGGTGTACTCTATCATTCAAGCATGTCTACAAGAGTGTGAGCAAATTGTGGTGGAAATATCTATTGCATTGAGATTGTTTTCTCTCTATAACAAATCTCTTCTATCTTCTTTGTAATTATGTGGCAGTGAGCCCCCCGGGTGGTTAACCCCTTTTGGACAATGAGTCATGTTCTAGACAGTAAGTCTTGTTTTGGCAGTGAGCCTTCTCTGGCAATGAGCCTTTGTATTTGGTTTTGTTATTTTCTATATTGTGAGCTAATCCTTGCCATAGTTTTTCTCTTATTGGGTTTTCCACGTAAATCTGGTGTTATTGTGTGTGATGTTTTTCAATTTCTGCTTTTGCACCTAATGATTAATCACATTACCAGAGTAAAGGATTTGTGAATGATAATTGATCTAATCTCTGGTGGAAGTTCTTAAAGGTTAAAATTTATTACAACTGATTCGCACCCCCCCCCCCCTCTCAATTGTCTTGTTCAACACTACCTATCATGAATCTCTTGATTTTATGTTTATGGATGAAAACTTCTAGGTATAGAGCTTCATTATGAGATGGGTCAATAGAGGGAAGGTCCTTTTTTGTAAACACAAAATGATGAGGAGAGGTAATGTGTACTACCATGGCTTGAAATTGATCAATATTGATTTTATTAGGTACAAGTGACTCTTGAAGTGCTTTATTTAGAACATATCTAGAAGCAGGAGATATTCATAAAAGTTCTAAGATAGATATTTATGTAATTGTTTTTCTAATATGATCTAATGGGCTATAGTTAGATGTAGAATGAGATTTTAACTAGACCCCTTGGAGGGTTACCTTACCCCTACGGGTAGTGACTACACACTCGATATTTTCTCCTTTGATGGCAATGGTGGCAACATGAGTATTGGTTTCCCTCACTTGAGCTACCGTGTAGTCATATGAAATGGAAGCATGATTGGAATCCTTAAGGTCGGTACCTTTATTAGATGAGTTTCCTTTACCATAGTTAGGGATTTGATCTATGTATATCTTGATATCATTATTGGATGAAGAGGGATGACCTTCAATATTAATCCCACCCAAGTCTATAATAACTTAAACAATATTTTTTAATTTTATGCAATTGGGAGTTTTATGACCCTTGACCCTATGGTATTCACAAAATCTATTATCTTTGTACCACGTGGATATGACTTTAGGTTCAAATGTTCTCATTTATAGTAATGTAATAATCTTAGATTGAACCAATTTGTGTAAAGTAGATTCAATAGGCTCCCCTAAAGGAGTATATTTCGTGTTCAAGCATTTTTTTTCCTAGATGGTCTCCTAGGGATAGTGAAACCTTGAGAATTTTGTTATGTGTTTATTGATAATTGTATGTTTTGGATGGATTTTGAATCTACCACACCATCATTAAAAAATTTCTTGTTTTTCACCCAAAGAGGATGTTTATCATTAGATAGAGAGCCATTGTCATTATTATTATTATAGATTTTCTCAAGACCCTTAGCAATGAGAGATTTTTTAATAGTTAATACATTTTCTATGATCTTATAAAATTTATTAGCACATTAGACTTGTAGGTGAAAATTGTTTCTTGATTTAGATTTTGGGTAAATATGTGGACAATTTATTATTTAGGGATAGGCCACAAGAATTTTCTTACCATATTTATCCATTTTGTAAGAAGGAAACAAAGGATTCTCCATTTATTTCTTTTGTTTTACATAGAGAAATCATAAATATTTCATGCTCTATATTATATGAGAAATGAGAAATAAACTTTTGGGCTAACTCACAAAAACATTTGATCCCATGGGGTATGTGGGAGAACCATTCAATAGCTTGACCTCCTAGACTTTGAGGAAATATGCACATTAAATAAGTATTATTATAAGCAACCTCAAGAAAACCTAGGTATAATTCCCTTATATGTTCACGTAGATCACCATTTCCTTTGTATTTGACAAATTTAGGCATTTCAAAATTAGCAGGAAAGGGGATCATGGGTATAGATCTATCAAAATAATTACATGTATTTGAATGTATATCACTTCTTAGTGTGTCCCATTTCAATATTTTTTATTTTATGTTGTAGGTCCAAAATTTGTGTTACCAAATCATTTGTGGGTGTTGAGGTAGCTACATTGCGGAGGATTTTGTGGGATATATGTTCTTTAAAGTATATTAGATGTAGGTAGTTAGAGATGTTTTATATGGGAGGATAACCTAGAGAATTAGTTATACTAATGGAGGTTGAGTTGGGTACATGACAAATTTATGTACCTACACAAACCATACTGGATTACAAAGGAAGCCATTCATGCAGTGACCAAGCTAAGAATGATAGGCGGCATTATTGTTAAGAAAGCCATAAAAAATAGTGAGGTGGAGTAGCTAACTAGAGAAACTTTTGACAATCGAAGGATGAACCTCAAAATAATAACAAACAATCGAGTTTGGTATGTTGTGATGGGGATAGCTTACAAAATTAACTATGCTAACCAGGAAAAATCTATTATAGCTACCGTAATTCACATGGCCTATCAGATGGTTGTGGAGGGAAAAGACTTCAACCTCTATGAAGTCATGAGCAAGTAGCTAATGGAAAAAAACCAAAAAATATAAACCTCCAAGTACCATTTATGGTATGGTACATTTCTCATTTGCTTGATGTTTGTTTTCTTACCGAATTGCCAAATTTCCAACGAAAAGTCTGGCAACTTAACCAAACCATGGCAATGCAAATCAAGTATCACATTCATCAATTCCCTGACACCAAAGCATACAAGGCCGCATAGTGGGGGTTCTTCAAAACCTTCCAAGAGAAAATGCAAGAGAGGGAAAGAATTCCCTATGCATTTGCCACCCAGTACATCAATACCATTACATTCATGGTGGACAAGGATTTCACATACAAGGAGGCGATAGAACCACGCACACTTTGGATTCCACGGCTACCCTACGAAGTCACTGTACAAGAAGTGGATGCACATGCGGCTACATTACTCTGACATACCAAGGATCCTACTATAGAAAGGTTTGGTACACACAAGGAAGTAATGGATAAAAGGGTCGACAAGGAGGTGCAATAAAATTTGGAGAAAAATAAAGGAAAACTCCATAAGCAATAGGGTATACCAAAAGGAGGGTTCACACAATTTGTGGCTACCACAGCACAGTCAAATCCATTCAAATTTTTGTTAGGGGGGATGCACAATACTTCACTAGGAAAATCAGAAGACCCTGCAACATCCACGCAAATGGTATCCACCTTGGGGAAGCCACCAAAAAGAGACAAACAAGCAAGGCCTAAACAGATGGCCAAGAGGCAGATAGAGGATATAGAAGTAGAAGAGATATTAGAGAGAGAAGAAGAGTTCGAGCAACCTCTTAAGAGGAGTAAAAAAGGATAGTAGGCTCTGGTACCCCCCTCCAAGAGTAACTTTAAAACAACCACAAGTACCTCTAGAGGAACCACAAGAGCCAATCGACATTTTGGAAACTACAAATGCCATCCCACATCACAAAATTATATTGCAAATTTTGGAGACATATGAGGAAGAAGATGAACCAAACAAAACCAAAATAATACAATTCCTCCTCTGGTATGTAAACCATTCCAATGAAGGAATTTTTGGAGGAAATCATTGCATCAATAAAGGAGAAAAGGGCATAAGCAGTAAGCAAAGAAGAGGAAATAAGGGAGAACACCATCTCCACAATTAGCCTAGACATTACTGAGGAGAAAAAATAAGCACTAGCCCAAGAGAAATCCCAAGATATTTGCACCAAGAAAAGAGTAGATAAACTCATGGAAGAGGATTCGAAAGGAACTGAGAATACTTGCAAGGAAAAATTGGTGGTAGCCCAAAAATTCTATGAGGAGATGATGAGAGATAATAAAGAAGAGCAAGTAGAGGGGCAACCACTGGAAGACAATACCACTGAGGAGATAGGGACCAACCCAAGAAGCAATAAAGAACCTAACACAAGGAAATAACGAGAAGCAAAGATGGATAGTCTTGCAGGAGAAGAGAAGAGTAGGGAGGATTCTAGAGACACATCCACTCCCTCAGCTACCATCTTTGCAATCAAGTACTTCCTGGCACAACAAAACCAAATAAAAATAGTGCCATAACCATAGCTCCTACAAGTTCCATTGTTGGGGTAATAGGTAGACCTCTCGAGCATCTCACTGCTACACAAAATCCAATTAGGGGACCTACTCTATAGCACCGCAAGAGAAGGATTGTTGAGAGAGCATGTACAACATGTTGAGCAAGTAGAAGATGCAGTAGTCACACTACAAAATGATATCCCCCACCTACTATGAGACACTTCACTCCCACTACCACAACAACTCAAACAATTAGTAGATAGTCTCCAAAGGGATTTCGCCTCCACTAAGGCCAGCATTAGAAAAGAAGCCCAAGAGGAGCTCATAAAGAAGAAAACAAGAGAAATGGGGAAGTATAGTCTGAAGATCTATACCCCAGTACTTCTTATGTAGTTTGTTTATAGCCTGGTATGAATTATTTTGCAATATGACAGACTTGACGAGAAACTTCATTATCATCCTCCTTATCACTTCTTGTGGTACCGTACATGCCATGTGGTACATTTTGTTCTTTTGCTAGTGTTTTTCTTATCATAAATACTTTTCGGGAGCCAAAGATTCTTTGAGAATACACCTCTTTTTCATCCTACATCTAAGCCTCTAGTATGGTCTTGTTGTCAATACTCCCCTCAGTGTCATTTATCGCAATCTCTCCTTTTGAATTAGGCTCCTTCAAGGTTTCAATTTTCGGTAGTACAATTATAGTGTTTATAGTCATATCATTATCCTCATAATCCTTTGCATTGACTTCATCGACGTAGGACTCTTCTTTCTTTCTACCCAAGGGGATGTGAATAACTCTTTTTTCATCCACAAATGAGATCTCTACCTTTCTAGTATTTATTACTCCCTGGGAGTCTACAAACAATCTCAATCACAACAATGCATCAAATGAATCAAAGGTTTCCTTCATTGTAACCACTTCAAAGTCTACCATTTTTTTTACTCCTTTCACACTGACTTATGCATTCCTCTAGGTGCCTAGAGTCTTCATCCCAATACCATCTGCTAGGCTAATACTATATGGAGTGGGCTCTAGTGTCAGTTTCCCTAGTTACTCCTAGATTCTCTTTGGAAGTAAGTTTACATCTACTCCTAAATCAACCATCACCTTTCAAATATTCTTATGATGAATGTGAAGATCAATCATTATGGGTCTGGTCTTCCAATGTTTTCTCACTATTCTGACTTGTGGGATATTCTTTTTACTCCAATAGTAAATTATTTCAATTTTGTAAGTCATGTTGTTTTTCCAATTGTGCTAGTTGTTTGAGTGTCTTTACTTCTTGTTCTAAAAAATAGCTATTCTAGTCTTTCTCCCTTCCTTTCTCTTGCTCAATGATTCTTTTGGATTGTTCTAATATTTGATCATGTTTCTCTTTAGTAGGGTGGAATACTTCTTCTCCAAAGCTTTCTTCCTTCGTGGTTGTTGTATTTGGCCTTTTGATATCGGTACCCTGCCTAGTCATTACTATTGCCTTACACTTTTTATTAGGCCTAGACTTTGTGCAGTATTCTTCTTCAATACTACTCTCCTCTTTGGTGTATTGCTCATTATTTTCATCCTTGTGGCACCTTCTTGTTTCTTTTGCAAGGTTCTTAGGTACTTTGTGACATAGGTACTAGTATCGATGTCACTTTCTAACTTTCTGCAATCACTTTGTTCTTTTGTAATTCTCCACTTAGTAGTTTGATTATTACTTTCCAAAATACCCTAATTCAATGTGTAAGTTTTCCACGATTTTGGTTTCCTACCTCCAACTTCTCCTTTATGTGTATCTATATGTGTTATATCTGGCATAAGGGGTAACTCCTGGTCTGGGGGTGATGTATATTCCTCATAACTCTTCATTTTCAAATGTGTCTCTTCATTAGTAATCGATATTGGTTTGTGCTTAATTAAAAAATTCTCAGGATTAGGATTAGTTTTCACCGCTACTTCATTCTGCTCCTTTGCAACATTCTTGTCTTTTGTTTATTTTCTTCTATATTTCATATTATTGGTTGCACCCACAACAACACACTCAACAACATCCTTCTTGGTGCGCTCCCCTCTTTAAAATTTCTTCTGGCATCTTGTCAGCTTGCTCTTTCTCTCTCTTTTTCTATTTCTTTTATCTTTTGTGATACCTTTCCTTTCTTTCATGGTTTTGTTTTTCTCTTATGTCTCTGGCATCCCTATCCGTTATATTTTACTTCCCTAGTTTCTCTTTTCTTTCTCCTTTGCTCATTGCATTTTGTTTTGTAATATTCATTAGGCTATATATCCTTGGATTCTTTTAAAATATAAACAGGTGCATATTTTCAGGGCTTCCCCCCTTTCCATTTGTCATCCCCTAATTGCCTACCCCCCTCTCACAGAAGTGGCCCTTAGGGTCTAGCCTAATTTAATTTTCTGCCAACTTTCCTTCCCTTCTTATGCTTCTAATTTATTTACTATTCTCTCCAAGGTTTTGACAACGAAACCAATGTTAGCAAGAGAAATGGGGAAGTACAATCTAGAGATCTGTACCCCAATACTTCTTATGTAGTTTGTTTATACCCTAGAGGATACAGTAAGAGAAACAAGCATTTGAATAAGATTCTAAAAGGAATACTTAACGCATCATATCAACATAAAAAGAAACATTCATACATTCATTGCACGCATATATATAACCCTTATAGCTCCTTTATATTATATAAGAATCTCATACAAGAGCAGGTCTTAGTCTCTCCTTCACAATAGTACATACATCTATCTATCCTATCTCTTATATATCATCATATATCTTCTACATATGATTTAAATTGCATATACATACATTCTCTTGAAGGGACATGACTCCTAAAGATATCTAATGTCTTTTACTAGTACCACTGACCTTTTGTGTTAGCCTGCAGTAGGTTTGAACCCCATCTCTGACTTGCTAACAAAAACAAATAGTGTGTTGGTGTCAACATGGCAACAAATAGTTCCTATGATTGTTGAATACGTTGTCATTGATGTCAAAGCCTAATCAATGCCAATTATATTATTTGCCAAAAACATATTGGAATTTTTAGAGTAGATTGCACCATGTCAAGGATGAATTCATGATGATTAAAGGACTTCATTTTATGCTAGCCAACCCTCCCCATTTTGGTCCCCTTATTAGGAATCAAAAATAAATAAATAAATATTATTAATAATTCATGGGTCATCTCATGCCTAGCACCCAAAAAGGGAAAAATAATTAAATAAATTTAAATTTAAATCATATGGGGTCAAACCCATCTTGGTTGTAAGGAAAATTTGTGTTGTCCACCTTACATAATGTTATAATGTAATATTTATTTATTTATTATATGGTGCACCTAAGGGATCTAAGGATGTGTGCATCACATGGGCTAGCATTCTCGGGGCCACTTTATGAGTTGTATGTAACATTGGATTAAATAATTAATGTGGGGTTGCACATGGGAAAAATATTTAATGTTGGGAAAACTTAGTACCAAAAATTAAAAGTGGGGGTTAATGGTTTTGTAAGCTCATTGTATTAGTCACGTAGTTTTATCTAATACCACTTGGTGGTTTTGTATGAGTTTGTTTCTAAAAAAAAAACACATGAGTAGTTGTCTAAGGTTGGTTTCTTGGCTAATTGTCTTTCTGGCTTTTTGGCTAAGGGGTTGAGAGCATCTTTTGTTAGCATTTGTGAGGGTTGAAGCATGGCCTGGGATGTGTGGTTACATGCTTGTTCACATAGAGTGCTTGTAGAGGGATTGATGTTTCAAATGTGTTCATGGAGGACTTTGAAGATGTATCGTAATGTTAATCATTGAATAATACATGAGTGATGGATGTTTTTTGAGACTAGGTTTTACCCTCTTGAGGGTTTTCCTAAGATAAATCTTGTCTCATTTTTTATGGTATGCTTCTATTCTTTTGCATATGAATTCTGAATACTTGTTTGCATAGATTTCTCTATTTGTGTTATGTGAAAATTATCTTGGGTGAATGCATATTTTCTTTCATTTGGTATCAGTAATGGTAGTCATTTGTATAACCCTTATTGTAGGTCTGGTGTATAGTTGAATCCAGGGCTTGCGGGGAAAGAATGAAAACATTATAAAATGAGGTTTTGGTGTAGATCATTTTTTACGAACTTGAGATTTGGGGGTTGCAAATTTGTGGTTATGTTTTAAAGATCCGAGTTTATGAATCTTTGTTGGAAAAAAGGTTTTTTATTGATGTTCACAATGAGGGTTCTGTAGGGAAGATATTTCAACTGACCCCTTGGAACAAAAAAACCTCACCATTGGATCCAAAAAACCTAAGAGATGAAGATTCACATAAAGTTTGGCCTATTTGGCCATAGTGAAAAAAAAATGAAAAAAAACCCTCCCTGCCTTGTTGTACAGTTGTACGGCCGTCTATTACATCTGTGGCAGAAAAAATATATATATTAATGACACGAAGGTTAAAAAATTAAAACTGCCTATTAAATTTAAAATCCGTCGAATTTTATTAAAACCAAAAATTAAAGTGTTCTAAATTTTGCATTCGATTTTGGGTCAGTGAGTGGCACTTCCACCACCAGTGGGTCGTTAGGGGGCCACCCCAACTCCTCTTGCTATCCAAATTGTCCAACTTTTTTCTAGGGCACATAAGTTTTGTCTTGAGAATCCATTTTTTGACTTCTTATACTTGTTCGAAAGATGGTTTTGTGCTCTACTCTATGATATCAATGGTTTTCTCAAATTTTGTTGATTTGACCAAAAACTGCTTGTTGAAAGTCAGATGTTCCTTTCAAGAACTTGTGCATATGGAGTCAAATTTTTGGAATTCTTATAGTCAAAGGAAAGCTTGTTCAAAACACTATACAGTGAATCATGTTTGGAGATGCTTTGACATCTTTTATTCGTTGTTATCTTCATTTGAGTTTATGAGTTTTTTTGACTATGGTGATTTTTTGAGCTTATGGCTATTTAGATCTTGATGATTTGATGTTGGAGTCATTGTATACTCACATGTACATCTCTAATTACTTTCATTTGAAATGTTTACTAGTATATTGTTAGATTTGTATGTTGCATTGTCGCACCTACGAGTTGTGTAGTGGTGTAGGTTTTCTATGGTTATATATTGCATTTATGACTTGGGTGTAGGTTGAGTATGCCCATAGATGCTTCAATGTTGTTTCAGATTTAGTTTGGTGGCTTGGTTTAATCATTTGTTTTGCTAATTATGTTGGGGTGATCCCACAATACTAGTTTACAATTTTTGGCCATTGAACTGAATTTTTTTAACTATATCTTCACTTTCAAGCACCTATAGTGGCTAAACCGTGAGGAATTTGAAGATGATGCAAACTAGTGATTTGTGAAATTTCATCTGTAGATTCTAAATATATTTTTTTCCAAAAATTTTGGAATCAAGTTGCACTTCTTTTTCTATCTCCTTTGAAAACTAGTTTTGAACAATAAACACCATTTTTAAAGAGTGACATTATTGGCTAACACAACTTTTTTTCAATGAAAGATAAAATTCTTTTTTTTTTTGAATTTAGATTTGTAACTACGATATCTAATGCACGGAATTGGTTTCATAGAATTTCATTGAATATTTTTTCTTAATTAAGTTTCAAAGTCAAACCAGTTACAATTTAGACATAAATTACTGGCTAAAACATAACATTTTTTGTATGTATCGAAATTCAATTTATTCTTTTTGTTGGATCAGGGACATCAATATCTAGTGCACTGATATTTTTCAAAAAAAAATTGGTAATCTACTATTTTTCCACATGTGCAAAATAGAGAGCTTGATTTTCAGTGAAAAACCTATGTTTAATCAAACTAAAAAAAATACATAATAAAACCAAAACATGAAAATTAAATTCAATGGATAGCTCGTTCTGAGGACTACCATCATCCAGTTGGAGCTGTGAAGTCTCCTCCATTTTTATCCTCAACCTAAGCTTCAAAGGGAAAAAAAATTAGAGATTTGGTAGAAGAGGAGAAGGGGGAAAAAGTGGGGTTTGTATGGACCCCCCCTTCGAGCGAACCCCCTAACCCTTTCAAGCGAAGGGGGCTTTGCTCGAAGGGGGGTCCATACGAACACCCCTTTTTTTCCTTTGTCTTCATTTGAAAAAATGTGCCAAAAAATGGGTCCCATCATTAAAGAGGGTTTGCTCGAATAGGGGTTCAAGTGAACCCATTTTGGATCCATATGAACACCTAATTCGTGTGAATCCCTAAAAACCAAAAAAAAAAAATCATGAGAGTGTTCTTGTAATTTTCCTTCCTCAACGAAATTGTAAACCAATATTGTGGGATCACCCATTGTCATGTTGAGGAGGAGAGATGGTATTACTAGATCCAGTCATGATGTGGGACTTATGTAGTTGACTATGTGTGATAGGGTTGAAGTTTGTTACTGGTGCATTTGGTGGTGACTATGGTGTCATGAATGTTCCTTGTGCTTTAGGGACTCTCATGACATGATTGTTTATGCAAGTGTTTTGTTGGTGGTGTTGGATTGATTCCAGTTTGGTTGGTGGTGATGTATCTTCTTGGCTTGAGGATTATGATTTTACTTTTCCTTTTGGGAGTTCATGTTTCATTTAAGTTCCTTGATTGTGTAAGGGTCTTTGGTTGATCTTCATTGAGGATATATTTATCACGATGTCATGGATAGCTTTATTACACGTTTTAGTGGGAGCTTGTGATAGTGATGGTTTGGCGGTGTTGTATCTTTTTGGTTTGGAGATTGTGATTAGTACTCTTCCCTTTGGGAGCTCGATGTTGAGTTATTTGATCGTGTTGGGGCCATGGAGGATCTTCATTTAGAGGATGGTTGTCATGATGTCATGGAGAGCTCGGTATCATGGTTCAGTGTGAGATTGTGGCGATAATGTGGATTCACCACTTGATGGTGTATAATCTTTTTTGCAGGAGAAGGTTATCTTCATATAATTTGGAGATATTGGCATCTTGGTTAGCCATGGAGGACTCTTTAGTCTTTGGTTGAGGTGTCATGATTTGTCTTTTGACATGTGACCTTGTTTGATAGGATGGTTATGTTATTATGTCATAATGGAATCTTGGTCATACATTTGAGTGTTGGCATGATACAGGTACATGATATGTTCATTGGAGCATATGATCTTTTGAGGAGATGTGAGATCATGATGTCATGATTCACCTAAGGCTAATTAGAGCAAGTATAGATCTATGATTGGTGGATTGTTGTATTTGACTACTACTAGACTAGATATCATGCATGTAGTTTATCTTGTGGCTAAATTTGAAGATCCTAAAGAAACACATGTTGTAGTTGTGAAGAGGATATTCAAATATTTAAGACGCACACTAGATTATGGCTTGTGGTATCCTAAGGATACTGATTTCACATTAAATGCTTATACAAATGCAGATTGGGTTGATTGTGTTGATGATAGGAAAAGTACAAGTGGTGGTGCATTGTTTTTTAGATGTAGATTGGTGTCATGGTTGAGAAAGAAACATGATTTGGTTTCTTTATCCACTGCAGAGGTTGAGTATATTGCAATAGCATCATACTATACACAGGTATTATGGATGAGACAAACATTGAAGAATATCATAATTATATACGATGAGCATATTTCTATCTTCTGTGACAATACATTAAATGCTTATACAGATGCAGATTGGGTTGGTTGTGTTGATGACAGGAAAAGTACAAGTGGCGGTGCATTCTTTCTTAGATGTAGATTGGTGTCATGGTTGAGCAAAAACATGATTCGGTTTCTTTATCCACTGCTGAGGTTGAATATATAAGTATTTAATGTATTGTCACAGAAGATAGAAATATGCTCATCAAAACATTGAAGAATATCATAATTATATATGATGAGCATATTTCTATCTTATGTGACAACACAAGTGCAATTAACATTTCAAAGAATCTAATGATGCATTCAAAGACAAAGAATATATCTATTAGGTATCACTTTTTGAGAGAAAAGGTTATGGAGAATGAAGTAAAGCTTGAGTATATTCCTACAAAGGATCATATTGTTGATATATTTACTAAGGCTCTTCCTAAGGATACCTTTGATTATCTTCGGGAGAAGTTGGAGGTTATTGCCCCTCCTTTCTTGAACTAGATGCATATGGAGGTGCATCAATCTAGTGGATTTATGGATCTATCTCTTTTTTGGACTGATGTTGGTGGCTACTTCATTGATGTCAATAGGAAGTCTACTGACTAGTGTTGTCATTGATGTCAATTGTGGGTTGAAGATGTTGAGGATATTGAGAAAATTGATAAACGGAGAAAAATATGTTGTACAGTGTTGATGTTATGCCTATGTGGATTTTACAAATTAATCAAGGTTGTCAAAGGTTGCTATATTCAAATTTGGGTTTTTGGATTGTTGTACAATGCAAGATATTTTCACCAGTGTGTGAACCAATTGTTCAATAATGTTTTTTGTGGTCTAGGAGAAATGTATTTGCTTTGTGTTTCTTCGTTGTTTGGCTTCAGGTTGTGTAGATTTGGGAAGTTTCATATAATGGTTTTATATTTTTGTATTCAAGTTTTTACTTGATATGGTGCAATACAGTGAGTTTCATTTATCAGTATGCAAATAAGGGTTACCAGTTGTTCTAAGTTGAAGTATTTATATAATGCGAGCTTGGATGAAATTTTTGATGAATCTTAAATAGTTCATGGATTATTCTGGATTGAGTTCAAGTGAATTATGTTGTCTAAAACTTTTGACTTTTTGGATTGAAGTGTGTACTTAATATTTATGGTGTTTTGCACAAGTGTTGGTCGACCTTGTGTTTAACACTACATGCGAGGCATGTAGAAGCATGTTGAAATGTGTTGGGATCTATTTGGGTCATAATTAAGGATTTATGTAGTTCGACTTTCATTCCTATCCATCGCGGGAATGTTTAGGTGCCGACCTATTTTGAATTTGTATGTATAACGACTAGTGGTCGACATTGGAGAAAGTTTTTAAGGTAGAGTTTGATATAAATATGTATGTTGTTGATGCAAATGAGAGAAGCGAAAGAGTAAGAAGATAGATGTGATATTGATGTGGATGATGTATGTGATGCGAGTTTGAGCAGAGCAGTACGAACTTCATGTTAGGGTTCCTGAAGGCAATGAGCTGAAGGCATCTGAAATCTTTCATGTGAGACTGCGAAAGTGTCAGAAATTATGGTGGACTCCTTGTTGCCTTTTGGAAAGTGTCTTATTCTAGCAAAGGGCCCTTCTGTTAGGACTCAAAAATGCAGGTTTGAACCACGAGAGGTTGTCAAGCTCTCACAACATTTTTGGCTAACGTACAAGGCCAAATAGTGAATTTGAACCTTCTACTCTTTAGGCTCTACTAAACCTAGGCGGGTAAACCTATATGCATGAAGCAAATTTGAATTGTGTGTTTCCTCTAAACTATCTATCCACAATGGCAATTTGGAAGTGCAAAGATACAAACCTATTTGGTATAAAATATATAATTAAATATGTTTAGTTAACAGATGTCTGAAAAATATTTAATGAATTTAAATGAATAAAATAGGCGAGACTAGTGCCCTATTGGGTAAAACAAAGTCCAATGAAAGTCTTTGATAGATGGCTTCAATTTGGCATAAATTCAAATTGTTTGGCACACAGGTAATTGTTTATAACTTGTATAAACATGTGAGATAGTGACTGACAAACCCTACTAGAGGCAGAATATCGATCCTAGTTATCTAACTCTTCTTACTGATCCAAATAATATTTCCAGATCACTATGATTGACCAAAAGGAATTTAATTTTCTTGAAGAAACCAAATAATCACATCACACGGATACAACAAACGTGCATTGAAAAATTGAATATATACTGGATATATCAACTTGAATAACTAGAAAACATTAAGTTGGAGACAATTAGATAATCGAATAATTTTAACAAACAATTGATACCAAACTAGAACCACCAAAACAGAAGTCTTTCATTATTTTCCTCAATATTAAACTTGCATCATGGTCTCTACTCTGTAAAACATTCTAGAGAAAACTATTTTCCTGTCTAACCAACCAAACCCTATTCATTATTTATCTCCCCCTTTTATATCTTTAGCAAATCCCTCGCGCCTTTTGGTTTTGGTCTGTTCGTATTCTCATGAGGCAAAAAGTCATGTCGCTTGAGAAAACATAACTAGAATATGATAATCATAACTGTCACAGCAACAACGGCTTCCTTACCACGTTACCGCGCCTTTCTTTCTCCTCTGTTGCGGTGGCACGGTGTGTTTTATCATCTCTACACTTCTACTGCTTTACCGTGAGCTATGTTTCTACTTCCAGCGGTACCGCAGTGGCAATTTATGTTACGCCTTTGTATACCACTCTATCGCGGGCTAACATTTCTCTCCACGCGGTATGGCGGTCTCGCCTGTCACAGTCTTCTCTTCCTTTACCACTCCACCGCAGGCTATGTCCTTCCCTCCAGCAGAGTCGCGGTATTCGCAAGCTCTGTTTTTTCTACCGCTCTACAGAGGGCTCCTAGTCGACCCTCCATGGTATGGCGGTTATCTTCCCAACATTGATCTCATTACCGCTCTACCACGGGCAGAATATTGACCCTCCGCGGTATGGCGGTGTCTAACTTTTGTCAACGCTTCATTCCTTCCACCGTTCTACCACGGGCTCTTTGATGACCCTCCACGATATGGTGGTTGTCTTCAAGTACACCACACAACCACAGGTTGTGCTATGTCCCTCTGCAGTGTGGCGGTGTCTGCCTTGACTTCACCGCTGAACCGCGGGCTCTGTTCCGACTTCTTGCGGTGCAGCGGTAAGGGTATAATATGGCTACTCCCGACTGCAATACCGCAAGCTGCTTTGTAAGGGGCCGCAGTAAGCAGGTATAAGGTGAGGGCTATGAAGGGTGAACAATGCGGTATGGCGGTAAAATACACTTTTGGTTTTGTAGATAGCGGTATAAGGCATTTTATGAAAAAGATAGCACGAATTTGGATTCAAATAGATAAAAGACCTTAGGAATTTTTTGAAAATTCTAGTTCTAACAGCGACTCCTGTTGGGGATGAGTGATTTGCCAATCACTGCAAGAAACCAGAATATCATTGGGAGAGCAGACCACCACACCAAAGGATATGAAAAATGAAGGAGGCGGAAAATGGAGGATGGAAAATGGCCCTACACTACTGTACATGGAAAGAAAACTTTGTTTTCAATGAGGAAATTATGGGATTGTCCATGTACGAGCAAGTCCCAACCCCTTTTGAATTCCTAAACTACTATGCATGGAAAAAGAATGTTTAAAGAGGTTTGTTAAGAATTGTCCATGCATTGGAAATACTTAATCCTCTGGTACTCCTTAAGAGAAGAAATGCTTCAGGAATTGCCCATGTACAGGCAACTCTTGGTCCTCTCCAGACATATTATGCAAATAATAAGAGTCCTCCCCTCCTTTGCCAATGATCACGAAAGGACCCAACCACAAAGCTTCAAACTTTTCATGCTTTCCCTTCTCGTGACATCGGGCATTCCACATCAATACTAGATCATTTTCCTCAAATTTTTGATTTTTGGCCTTTTTATTAAAAAGGTATTTCATCTATGATTGCAGCTTCACATTTTTCTTTTGAGCCATTCTCCTTATTTCACCAGGTTTTGCAAGTTGCTCCATTCTTTCCTCCATTGGTTCAGAAATATCCAAAACCTCTTGCAGAATAAAGTTATAAACCGGTAAAAGATTTTGTAGTGGCATCCTAGCTTGTGTTCCATATACTAGTTCAAATGGAGACTTTCCAACTGCCTTTTTCACTGTAATCCTATCTGCCCACACAGCCATTCTCAACTTTGAGTCCCATGCCTTTTTATTTATACCTAACATCCTCCTTATTATCTTTAGAAGACTTTTGTTACTGGATTCTACCTGACCATTCGCTTGTGGATGATAAGGGGCAGCATAGGAAATATTAATGCCATATGTGTTGTAGAAATATTTGAATTCATCAGACCTAAAACACATCCCATTATCTGTTATCAATCTTACCGATGTGCCAAATCTAGTTATGATGTTCTCCATCAGAAATTTCACCACCACCTTGCTCGTTGCTTATTTAGTTGGGATTGCCTCCTGTAGGAGTTGAGAAAATACAACACCAAAAACCCCGAAGATCACCTGCATGCAAATAACCTGTCACAAAAGAAGAGATGGAGACAAACAAGCAAGGGTTCTCTGAAAACTGAAAATGTATATATAGAGAGAATGAGAGAATGAATTGATATGAAATACAATGAGATCAATCCTTATAAAAAAGATATCATGCAAACCCTAATAGAAGCCCTAATAGGATAACATTTAATAATTAATATAATTATTAAATGTCACTTTATGCAAACTAATGTGAAATATTAAGAAGGGAATAAAAGTAACTTAATCAACATAATTAAGTTAAGACCTTTACTCTAACACCTCCACCCACTTAGTAAAATAATTTGTAGCTACAAGTATCCATTTATATCCTCCACTTGACTTTTCATGTATTTCTCCAATGAAGTCAGTTCCCCATTGGTGGAAAGGGGCTTCTACCTGTAAAGGTCTAAGTGGTAAGACTCCTTGATACTTCAATTTCCCTGAAAACTTCTGGCAATTCTCACATTCCTTTACATATGCAAAAGAGTCATTAAAAACTTTAGGCCAGTAATAGCCAACCCTGAGAATCTTATGTGCAGTGGTCTTGGCAGAATAATGGCCTCCACACACCCCTTCATGCATCTCCCTCTAGACATGTTATGCTTGTGATTCATCTAGACACAACAGTAGCATTCCATCCCTATTCTTCCAAAATAGATCCCCTTCTATAAATACATACTTAGATGCTTGCAGCTTCAAAGTTCTCTTTTGATTATCATTCAATCCCTCAGGGCATTTCATGTGCCTAAGATAATACATTATATTTGTGTACCAAGAAGTATTTTCAATACTTGCAACTGCATTCTCCTCATGTTCTATATTGTAGATTTGATTTGCTTCAATGTTTGTTTCTTCCATTAGCCTGGCCAAACCCTGTCCTCTTACCAACTTGGTAATCTGAATTTCCATATTGAACTCTTGGATTTTATTAATCCATCTACATCTTTTCCCTATCACCTCTATCTGTACCAGGATATCTTTCACAGCTGCATGTGGGACATAAGCAATTACTTTAGCTCTGACAAGATAAGGTATGAAAGCTTTTGCTCCTTTGACCAATGCAAAGGCTTGTTTTTCCATAATATAATATCATATTTCAATTCTGACCCTTGCAAAGATTTTCTGAAAAAAGATACAGTCTGGTCATGACCCTCGTCATTCTTTTGTAACATAATAGCTGCTATAGTATGAAATGAAGCAAAAGAAAATATTTGAAAAGGTTTGGTAAAATCAGGGGACTTTTAGGATGGGAGCTTCTTTGATAGCTCTTTTTATAGATATAAAAGCTTCCATGGCTTCAGCAGTCCAATCTAACTTCTCTCCCTTTTTCAACATCGTAGATATAGGTTTAACAATCTTAGCAAAATTTGATACAAATCTCCTAACAAAGTTAATTTGACCAAAAAACGATTGGATTGCTTTAACAATTTTAGGAATGGGGATTTTGTCTATGGCATCTACTCTCTTAGGGTCTATTCTAATTCCATCTTTTGATACAATATGTCCCAAAAGTTTACCCTCTGTAACAGCAAAATGACATTTTTTAGGATTAAGACTAATACCATATTCCAAAGCCTTGATGAATATCTTCTCCAAGTGCCCCACATGATCTCCGGATTTTTTGGAATAAGTAGTAAGATCGTCTTGGTACACCACCATTATAGCATTAATCAAATTTGCAAATGCCACATCCATGGCCCTTTGAAAAGTGGCCCTTGCATTCATGAGACTAAATGGCATTCTAACATAAACATATGTCTTCCATGGTGTAGTAAACGTTGTCTTGTATTGCTCAGACTCTTTGACTTTAACTTGGTTATATCCAAAAAACCCATCCATCATTGACAGTAGCTCACACCCTGTTACTTTTTGCAATATTGCCTCCATATTTGGGAGAGGATAATTATCTTTAAGGGAAGCAACATTCAGATTTCTGAAATCTACACATAATCTAATATCCCCATTTTTCTTTCTTACTGGAACCATATTTGAGACCCATGTTGAATGTCTAATGGGTTTAATAATACCTCCATCTCTGAGCTTTACCAATTCCTCCTGCATCTTAGGCTCCAAAGTTGGGTTAATAGGCCTCTACTTTTGTCTGAATGGCTTTGTATCTGGTTTAAGTGGAATCTCATACTGGAAAAGATCTTCTCTGTATGCCTTGAGATCCTCATAAGATCAAGAAAACACATGTTTGTGTTTTCTCAATAATGCAATCAACATTCCCTTGATGGTTGGACTTATCTTCTTTCCAATGTAGACCCTTTTTGGTGCAAACTCAGTTCCTAGATTTATTTCGTCAATTTCTTCTCTCTTGACCAGTGTCTGCTTCATGAGAGAGAAATCATTCCCATCATATACTCTTTCAAGCGCCACAAGCCCTTTGGGGAGCTTGTTGGTTTTAAGCTGTAAAACTTCCTTCCCAAATATAGTTTGTTTTGTTGGAAGTGGATTCGCTCTGAGGAGGTGAATCAAAGTGGAGTAATTTTAACTTTTAACTTTGAAAGCATAATGAAACTTTTACTTATTTAACCCAAAGTGACAGATTTGTTTAAGCAGGTGATCATTAACACTTTAGATCAGATTGACATAAGACTTGACGAACATTTACAACCCATATTAAAAGCGTCATATGATATTGTTCAATTAAAGCTTTATGAACAATCTTGCTATGCTTTATCAACAGAACTATAAAACTTCATAATATGCAACTATGACTTGCTTTTGACAAACTTTTGAGCATTCATATAATGAGCACAGAATGCAGAAGTTAATTCACTTTATGAAAGACATTTTGCATCAGATTTAAACAATCTAAATTTGCATGATAGACTTGAGCAAATTGACTTTAAACTTTTAAACAGCCTTAAAGTATCAGAGTATTGACCAACAGAATGAGCACAATAACAAAAATGACTGAAAGAAAGAGTATGCAAGATAAACATAAATCACACAAATGAGAGACACAGAAATTGTCGAGTGGAAAACCCTCTTGGGGTAGAAAAACCACTCCTAAATTGCCTTACTGGCTTAATTTCAAAACCACTGCTTACAATGCCTTATAGGCTAATTTCTGAGCACCAACTCAAGGAGCACCAACCCCTCATTTAGAGACACCAATCTCAAGAAGCACCAACCCCTTTTTTGTTTTCAGTAAATCATACAATGATACAAAGGATCTCTCTGTTTCTCTCTTATCTATCAAGTGCCTCTTGATAGACAATATCTAAAATCCTCAAAGTTCCAAAAATGAACCTTCAGAATTTCAGCCATTGTCAAGCCTTAAGTCAGCTTGATTAACAACTCATATTTTAGATTTTCAATCTCAGAGCTCAACATTTTTCAATACAATCACTGTGATGTACTCACACTAGTTTTTCCCTTTTTGTTTCATACTTTTCTCATTGTTCTTCTCCTTCTCAATTAACTCTCTTTCTTTTTTTATACTATTTTCATAGATCTTCACAAAAAACCAGTTAAACCCCCTATTTTTCCTTCATATTAAAGCCCTAATCTCTTTATTTTCTTCTGATTACAGATTTCATCATTACATTCAAGGAAGGTTACAACAGTTGCTCATTTTTCTATTTCAGAGAATAAAACAAAGATGATTATCAGGTTACCAAACTTCAATCGACCAACAATGCCAGGTGTTACAGTGTCTATGTGTGAAAGGTCAATATGAAGAAGTTCTTCTGATAGGAATACCCAAGCATTATGCAAATATAGAAGGCAGACTGAAACCTGTCCTCTCAAGTAGCCTGCACAATCAGTGCTAAAACCAAAACAGCATAAGATCTAAATAAACCATAAACCATAGCCACTAAAACTGCTGCTATATTTAAGTAACAGACATCTCAATGTAGTGAAACTGAAATCATAAAATGATGCATTCAAGAATAGTTACCAACGACTCCAAGTGTGAAACTAAGAAGATTCTTCAGGCTACATGATTACCCACAACCCAAAAATACCATTCTTTAAATCTGATATGGTAACACTATTGAAATGTAATTCTATGCATGTGAAATCATTAGTTCTGACTGAGGGAAAAAGAATAAACCAAATCTTCAACTTCCATGCAGAAGCAAACACTTATCCCTTATTAACCTTGCCAGTAAAGCTAACAGTTCTGCAAAGATAAATAAATGAATACCTATGAAGACCATAAATGAATTTTCCATGAGCAATTTACCAGATCTGCGAAGTAACTGAGCAGCCCAAGCTCCTTCCTCATTCAAGCTCTTACCCGATGGTAGGAGACTGATAGGTGAATCAACCATTGTCATGGTCTACCAATCTTTCCTATGCGTTGTCAGTAAACTAGCAACATGCATAGTGAAACGACTGAGAGAGTGATTCCATGGTGGCAACCAGACTAGGGTTCCAAACCCTTCGAACAAGAGAAGCGAAATGATGACCTAAACTTCCAATAGAACTAACACACGAATTTCTTTCTCCACCGTGCTACCGCACCCTTCATTTTGTTCACCCGCAGTATAGCGGTGACTAACACTGACCGTTACTGCTTCCTTACCACTCAACCGCGGTCTCCCTTCGGACTACCCACGGTATAGCGGTAGCTTCCTTGCATACCGCTAATCGTTTCCACCGCACTACCGCGGTTACCTTTCTAACTACCCGTGGTATAGCAGTAGTTGTCTTGCATGTCGCTAACCATTTCCACAGCACTACCGCGGTCTCCCTTCTCACTACCCGCGGTATAGCGGTAGCTATCTAGCATGTCGCTAACAGCTTCCACCGCACTACTGCGGTCACTGGCTTAACTGCTAGTGGTACCGCGATAAGACCTTGAAGTCTACGGCCTTACCAAAAACATGCCGACAAACTCATTTCAATTTAACATTGTAGACTATATGAAAATGCCGACCAAAAGATGCCATAAATTATTGCAACCTAATGTCAATTTCCTTTACCCACGGTCAATTTACCACCATTCTAAGATATGTATACCCAAAGACTTGTGTTGACCAAGGAACCGAAACACATGCATAGGAATGATCAGTGTGTTTCTCAAAGCCCAAATGCAATATAATAACCAATGTCATATCATGTGCCAAATAATATTCAATGACTTATGACGTATAATGAAGGCAAATGTTCCAAGTTAAATTCTATATGCTTTTCACCCAAGCCTATATTAGTTGTTTAAGGAAACCCGATAGGGTTTTCTTAAAACATGAAAACCACCTGCATTTTATAACTCAAGTACCAAGAACCAAAGAGCATTACCTGAATATGGGAGCATTAACTTGTAACCAAGATTGCTACACATGATACCAAATAACAAATGTGCCAATCAAATGCCATAATAAGACCAGACTGTGAAATGCCTAGGCACCAACCCAAGGCAGTTTTGACATCAAGGACAAATGCCACAGAAGAAGTCAACATGTTTCCCATCTACTTCTTCCACAAAATCATTGAAGTCAATCTCTTGAGCCTCGTACTGATCTATACAATGAAGAAACTTTAAAAGGTCGGCATCATCATTGAAAACTTTCCAACTATATATGTTGTCAGGGATAGCAGGTCTTATTTTGAATTCAACTTGAGATATTCTAGTCAAAGTGATATCATTTCTTTTCAAGGCTACATTAGCTAGAAAATTTGCCATTAAATTTTCTGATCTATTTATCCAATCAATTGAGAAAGCATCAAATAATTCAATTGTATCCCACACAACATTTCTATATTGCTTCAATCTCTTGTTCTTTGCAGCATATCTTGATCTGATTTGTGAGACAACCAACTCAGAATCTCCTAGGACAGTTAGCAATTTGATCTTGTGCTTGACATCCATATTCAAACCAATCAACAAGGCCTCATATTCTACCACATTTTACACTCAAAGGTTAACAAAAATGAATATTTGAATGTAATACCTTCAGGTGATATGAAAACTACTCCAACTCCATTGCCTTCTTGGTTGCATGCTCCATCAAAATAAATTTTCCACACGCTCTGTTGATCTTTAGAAACATGCTTATCAATTGGGTCAGTATTTGCTAATTCAGGCTGAGACAGTTCCACTCTGAAGCTCCCTAAATCCACATCACAGAAACAATTGAGTTTTTCTTGAGGAACATACTCAACAATCTGATTCATCCTTGGTTCTCTATACAACTTAACTTCTTTACCATTGACCGGTATTGTGGCATATGATAAATCAAAGTGCACATTGCCTCCAACTGTTGCAGTCCATTGTCTTAACAAAAGCATTCCAAACTGAGGAGGTGTGTCAATCACAGTTATATCAATAATATAAGTTGCTTGTGGGTAAGTAGCCAATTTTACTTCCATATCTTTCATAATTCCCACAACCGAGACAGGTCTACTATCCATAGCATAACATTTACCACCCTTAACATCTACCCACATACCGAGTTGTTTCATCACCCCTACTGGCATAATGTTCATAGAAGCACCTAATCGATCATACAATTTCTTACCAGCTTGCCATTTATGAGAAGGGTAGTAAAGAATGGATCAATTTGTGGTGGATTCATCAATGCGTCACTTAGACAAACCTCTGGAACTGTTATCTTTTCCTTCCTACTACTAATTTCAGGAATCTCCTTATTTTCAAGGTTTGTACTTTTATTACCTCCACTAGACATTAATTGAATACCACTTTCCCTATACTCTTTAATATTCATCATTTCAAGTAATGGGACAGACATTTTTACCTGGGACAAAGCTTGCATGAAATCAAAAGAGGCATCTTTTGTTCTTATCATCTTCTTTTGCTTTGTTGACTCTCCTCGATTTTCCTCTTTCTCCTTTTTGTTTATCTGATTTGAATTTTGTTTGTCCTTGGGTAATTCTTTGTTTTCTTCCTTGTGGACATACTTTTGTTCATTTTTATCAAACTGCTTATCATTTGTCCTTTTTGAAGCTTCCTGGGGCATTTTTTATCCTTCAAAAATATTCCTCTTAAAACGTCGTCATTCTCATTTATTGTTATATTTCTCAACCAATATCTGCTTTTGGCCTGCTCAACTACCGCAACAGTTAACCTTTTAATTTCTTCCTTAGTCAATCTTCTCATATTGCACCTATTTGTCTAATATGATGTACTAGGAGGACATTGTTCATTATCACTTTCTTCATGATCAGAAAAAACTTGTTGTTCTTCCATATGGACATTGTACTTTTGGTGATCAACATCATATTCATACCCTCCTTCTAAAGATGAATATCCCTGCTCAACAGAGTGAAGAGTGTGGGAAGTTAAATAGATATTATGGTCCTCTTCATTGTTGTCTTCTAGTATGTCTTTGCTTGGTATTGACTGAGCTACAATACAATGATCTGGGGAATGTGGCAAGTCACAAACTGAGCACCAAGGACTGTTATCTACCATATAGGCCCCTATTTTCTTTAGAGGATCAGGTGTCTATTTATTCCTTGGCCTATCCATCACTGGTTTTCCATCCTTCCAATTTGTATTATATGGCATGTCATGCAACCTTGGCCTTTCATTTTTGTATGTATTTTCTTGCCTATTTGGAGGAGCATATTGGGGAACCCTAGGATTATCCCTCTTGCCAATCATTCATGCAGCTTTCTTCTTATTTTCAATAGTTAGTGCTATCTTTTGAGCTTCAGCTAAATTCCTGGGAAACCTATTCCTAAGCTCATATCCTGTCTTACGATCAAAAGCTTTTAAATAGATACTCAATGTGGCAGGATCAGCTAATTTGGATCCAAGAGGTATCTTATTATGTAGTTTAGAAAACCTCTGGTTGAAGTCATAAGCTGACTCATTCTGATACTTCTGGATAGTTACCAATTCATGCAGGGAAAACTCTGGTGCACATTGATTCCCATACTGCTCAAGGAACTGTTCATAAAACTCTTGAATGTAGTCAATAGAAGTTGTTGGCAAATTGTTAAACCAATCTCTAGCATCTTCAATCAATGATGTCATAAACAATCTCATTTGCACATCCTCATATTGCATATCCAAGTCTTGAATAAATGCATTAAAGCTCCTTAGGTGTTCTTCAGCTATGATTGCACTACTTCCTGTGAATTTTGGGACAAGGCTTCTCCAACTGTTATCCATGGGATAAGGATATATTTGAAATCCAGCCAAATCAAATTGTTTGATCATAGTTGTGTATGGTGGAGGAGGTGGATTTTGAGGATGTTGGTACTGGTACAATGGATTGTTGTGAGGTAGTGGCACATATTGCTGACCTTGTGGGGGCCTGTGTTGTTGACCATGTGGAGGCATGTATTGCTGGTGAGGGGGTGGTTGAGCAATTTGATGTTGTGGTGGAGCATTTGGGGGTCTATATTGATTCCCTGATTGATTTTGTTGTGCTCTTGGGGTATTTGAAGGTCCTGCATTATTATTCCCCTGCCTATGAGGTGGCACATATTTAGGTAAGTTAGTCATCTGAGCATTGATCTAAGCTTTGTGTAACTTCAATTCTTGAAGCTCTTTTATCGTTTGGAGCCTCTGCTCATACTCTATTCTTATTCTTTCCACTTCTTGTCTTTCATGATCCAATAGTGCATTTATCTCATCCCGAGCCATGTGTTCATAGTTCTCTTTAGAGGCTGCTTCATAGCCAAGTCCATCCCGATTCTCTTCAAGTAATGCCATTTTTTGATCATATTCATGTTGTCTCCTTTCCCTTTCAGCCTCAAATCCAGCCATGAAATCCTCAACTTTCTTAGGGTCTGGTTGATAGAAGGGATTCCTCTTTTCCTCAGGAGTGTGAGGTTCTCTAGATGGGTTGTTTTCAGTTGCGAGTGTACCATAGGAATTATATGTCTCCAGGTGTGCATTTGATGTTTTGTCTTTATTTGTTGGGCCCATGTCATCAGGTTTTGTCATTATTAGAATCCTCCTTATACAAAGATCTTATGCCATGCATGTTGTGAGTAATTTTGATAGTCTGATTTCTAGGATGGTTCCTTTCTGATGTATTTTTCACTTTATCAGTTTCAATGCACTTGTTCATTCAGAGTCACCACTCACTTTCCAAAATGTGAGAAAATTTTGTAGTTGCTTGTTCCCAGCGGAGTCTTCTGCAAGATATTGACTCTATGATGAAGGTTTGGGTTCAATTTAACGTTCCCCAGTAGAGGCGCCAAACTGTTAGGACTCAAAAACATAGGTTTGAACCACGAGAGGTTGCCAAGCTCTCACAACGTTTCTAGCTAACGTACAAGGCCAAATAGTAAATTTGAACCTTCTACTCTTTAGGCTCTACTAAACCTAGGCGGGTAAACCTATATGCATGAAGCATATTTGAACTGTTTGTTTCCTCTAAACTATCTATCCACAATGGAAATTTGGAAGTGGAAAGATACAAACCTATTTGGTATAAAATATATAATTAAATATGTTCAGTTAACAAATGTCTGAAAAATATTTAATGAATAAAATAGGCGAGAGCAGTGCCCTATTGGGTAAAACGGATTCCAATGGAAGTCTTTGATAGATGCTTCGATTTGGCATAAATTCAAATTGTTTGGCACACAGGTAATTGTTTATAACTTGTATAAACATGCGAGATAGTGACTGACAAACCCTACTAGAGGCAGAATATCGATCCTAGTTATCTAACTCTTCTTACTGATCCAAATAATATTTCCAGATCACTATGATTGACCAAAAGGAATTTAATTCTTTCTTGAAGAAACCAAATAATCACATCACACAGATACAGCAAACGTGCATTGAAAAATTGAATATATACTGGATATATCAACTTGAATAACCAAAAAACATTAAGTTGGAGACAATTAGATAATCGAATAATTTTAACAATCGAATAATTTTAACAAACAATTGATACCAAACTAGAACCACCAAAACAAAAGTTTTTAATTATTTTCCTCAATATTAAACTTGCATCATGGCCTCTACTCTGTAAAACATTCTAGAGAAAACTATTTTCTTGTCTAACCGACCAAACCCTATTCATTATCTATCTCCCCCTTTTATATATTCAACAAATCCCTTGCGCCTTTTGGTTTTGGTTTGTTCGTATTCTCATGAGAAGCAAAAAGTCGTGTCGCTTGAGAAAACATAACTAGAATATGATAATCATAACTATCACAGTAGCAACGGATTCCTTACCACATTACCGTGCCTTTCTTTCTCCTTTGTTGCAGTGGCACAGTGTGCTTTGTCGTCTCTACACCTCTACCGCTTTACCGCGAGCTGTGTTTCTGCTTCCAGCGGTACCGCGGTGGCATTTTATGCTACACCTCTGTATACCGCTCTACCGCGGGCTAACATTTCTCTCCACGCAGTATGGCCATCTCGCCTGTCACAGTCTTCTCTTCCTTTACCGCTCCACCGTAGGCAATGTCCTTCCCTCCAGCGGTATCACGGTATTCGCAAGCTTTGTTCTTTCTACCGCTCTACCGCGGGCTCCTATTCGACCCTCCGTAGTATGGCGATTATCTTCCCAGCATTGCTCTCCTTACCGCTCTACCATGGGCAGAATATTGACCCTCTGCGGTATAGTGGTATCTGACTTTTGTCAATGCTCTGTTCCTTCCATTGCTCTACCGCGGGCTCTTTGATGACCCTCCGCGGTATGGCGGTTGTCTTCAAGTACACCGCGCAACCGTAGGTCATGCTCTGTCCCTCCGCGGTGTGGTGGTGTCTGCCTTGACTTCACCGCTGAACCATGGGCTCTGTTCCGACTCCTTGCGGTCCAACGGTAAGGGTATAATATGGCTGCTCCTGACCGCAATACCACAAGCTGCTTTGTAAGGGGCCATGGTAAGGAGGTATAAGGTGAGGGCTATGAAGAGTGAACAATGCGATAGCGATATGGCGATAAAAGACACTTTTGGTTTTGTAGATAGCGGTATAAGGCATTTTATGAAAAAGATAGCACAAATTTGGATTCAAATGGATAAAAGATTTTAGGAATTTTTGAAAATTTTGGTTCTAACACATTCTTTGTTGGTGTAATTAATTATTTAATTACACTTTATTAAGTTTACTTAGGTAATAATTAATTTACTTAATTAATAAGTAAGTTTTATTTAGTTGAGCTAATTTTAGTTCAAAATTAGGTTTTACCTTTAGGGTTATGCATACTTTGCTTTTATAAAGCAATTTATCTCTTGTAATTTAAAAATTCCTAAATACAATTCATTTGCACATCTTCATGCAAATTGCTCTTGATTTTTCTGTTTTTCTTTTGTGGAAGGTATTTTTTGGTTTGCATGTCTGATCTTAGTTTCTAACATGGTATCAGAGCCTTGATTTGCAGCCCCTTCTCAGTTTTTTGGAGAAATTAATTACAGAGCAAGTTTGGGGATCCTCAAGGGTTTCATACCTTGAGCTTATTTTTGGATCAAATCAGGCATCTCCATTGGATTCAGAGCACTGGAAAAAAACAGGATTGGCTTTTGTATCATTGATTTTTATCACAGATTGTCAGATCAACAAGGGTTTCAAGATTGGTGTTTTTGTTCAACATCTGGGAGTAGCACTGAGCATTTTGGACAAAAACGGAGGTCACTATCACATTTGCAATGGCCAAAAACCCTAGGAACGCCTGTCATTTGGTCAATTTTGGAGTTGTTGAAAAAAAAAGGCAAAATGTTTTTGCTAGGAAAGTTGTATGGCCTCCCAAGCATGCTTCACAAGGCAGAAAAATTAAAAAAAATTAAAAAAAAAAGTTTTAAAACAAGCGCCGCCAGTTCCAAAAAAGGGTGCCACCCGCTTGCCGCCCAACGGCCACCACAGCACCGCCCAGCGGCCACCGCCACCAACCCTCAACTAGCCCCTGCACGCTTAAACCCTCACCGTCGCGGTCACATTGGGGACCGAGCGCCCTGTGCCCAGCCCGCACTAGCCTCCCAGCCCCCACAGCGGTCATGTGGGTGACCAAGGGCTTCGCCCCAATCGCCAACCCCCCTGGTCCGCCTAGGTGACTAGGGGCTTATTTGTTTTAGCCCCCAGGGCTACTTGTAGGCCTTATTGGCCAATTTGGAGCACTTTCACGAAATCAGGCGTAACTTTTGCATACAGTGTCCGTTTTTCACAAACAAGATATCGTTGGAAAGTTGGCTCCGAGCCCGTTCTAGTAAAACAGGTGATTTTTCCAGATTTTGCTCCAATTTTATTTTGCATGCCTCTGAAGTCAAAAGTATCTATTTTCAATCCGAGAGGCATAACTTTTGACTCGGGTGTCATTTTTTCGTGATTCTTGTGGCATCAAAAAGATGACTCAGTCCTCTTCATAGATCTCAAACCTGATTTTTCCAAAAAAATTACCAGGTATTTGATTTTTTGTCAAATCTTAGCTTTTGTTTTCTTAGTTATTTTCTTGGGAAACGTGCAATTCAATGTATTTCTTTGAGATCAAAGAGATATTTTTTTGCATTAAGAGTATATACTGTTGTTTTTTATCATGGATTAACATAATATTGCATCCCTTACTCCATTCAACTACTTTGGTTGGAAAAAACAAATGGAGATTCATTTGATGCATAAAGGGTTGTACAGAGTGACCCTGGGTACAGAAGTTGAACCTACTAGTGCTGCTGAAAAAAAAAAGTGGTTTAATAGGTGTGATGAATTTTTTGGTACATTATGTTTGTCTATTTCTCCTAATCTTTTTTTTCATATTGAGTCTTGCACTACACCCCATCAAATTTGGACTACTTTAGGGTCTTTGTTTGGGAAGCAGGATACTATGAGAGGATTCCAGTTGGAGAATGAGCTTATTGGCTTAAATCCTAGGGATTTTGACAACATCCAAGAGTTCTTCACAAAACTCAAGTCTCTTAGATTGCAGTTGACACAGTGTGGTATTCAGAAGCAAGACTCTAAGTTGATATTGTCCATTATTTTTAAGCTTAGACCAGATTATTCAGTTTTTGTATCTACCTTTTATGCCACTAGGGATGCTCTTGGTACTCGGTTTACTATGCCATCTCTTGATGACTTTGCTTCATCTCTCACTCAAGAGCAAGCTAAGTTGGCTAGCATGGGCAATTTGAAACCTTCTACATCACAGGCACTTATTACATCTCAGGGGCACACAGATCAGAAGGCTTCCAATGGAAAGGGCAAGAAACAGAAACAAAAGGATTTCAAATCTCATGAGCAACAAAAGGAGTCCTCGTATTCATCCTCCTCTTCAAAGGGGAAATCATTTAAGAAGAAGGTTACATGTGCATATTGCAAGAGGGAAGGGCATGCAAAACATAGTTGCTATAAGGACATTGATGAGCTGAAGCATCTTCTTCAAAAACATCAGATTGATTTGCCTTCTAGAATGTATGCATCATCTCCTTCCCCTCATTCTTCTTCTCCACAACGGTCTGACAGGGGCACAGCTAGTTTGCATACTTCATCAGATATGCAGGGACATGATCTTTGTGCTTATTCAGGTCATGGATCAGGGAGATGGCTTCTAGATTTAGAAGCATCTCATCATATGGCATCTTCACAATCTATGTTCACTTCCTTTTAGCCTTGCACTATGTTTCCTATTTTGATGGGAAACAATACATACATGAGTATTACAGGGAAGGGGTCTATTAGTTTTGGGGACAACACTTTTCAGGATGTCTTGTGTGTTCCTTATTTGATGAACAACCTTCTTTCCATATATCAGATCACACATGGATGCAATGGGAGATATATGGAGTTCACACTTGATTCAGTTATCATCAGAGACTCAGAGAGTAGAGCGTTTATTGCTACTGGGGTGGTGGATCACTCATCTCGGTTGTATTTCTTTGCAGATTTTGCTTTTGATGGTGCTTATGTTCCTACAGTTGTTCATCACACTTCTAGTGTGAATCATCATTCAGAGGAGACATTTGGCTTCTTGAACATTGGTGTTCTCACTTTGGATCTAGTTCTTGATCCATCCATTCCATCTCCTCCACTGACTGTTGTAGTTTTTGATACTTCGATGGCTATCGATGTGGTTTCTTTTGTTTCAATGCAGCAAGACCTAGTTGATCATACATCTTTGGAGGTTTCTCTTGAGTCTTCACCTACTTTGACTTCTTCCTTGGTTGAGGTCACACCTACTTCTATGGAAACATCTTGGGCTACACCTGATTCACCTTCAGAGATTGCATTCATGAGGCTTCTTCCCTCTCACTTCTTTCAGGAGATGTGGTTTCTTCAGTCTTTTTGGAGCTACTTCATTATGGGGGGGCTATGTGGTCTCTTTCTTCCTCTCTTTTGGGGGGGTTTCTTTCATGTATCTTCATGATGGATGGTGTCCTTGGGGGCTCTTATGGAGTCCTCCATCTTTCATCACTTAGTTGTTTTGTATCCTATTTTTTGGGGAGGAGTTTTGTCCCATGTGGTTTTCTCTTTTACCCCGGTTTGGTTTAGTTTGCATTGCATTTGTACATGAGTACCTAACATGGACTAGTTTTCGGGACCCATTCATGCATTCATCCTAGCATTAGGTGCATGTTTTTTAGTCTCTCTAAGTTGCACTTAAGGGGGGTGTTGGTGTAATTAATTATTTAATTACACTTTATTAAGTTTATTTAGATAATAATTAGTTTACTTAATTAATAAGTAAGCTTTATTTAGTTGAACTAATTTTAGTTCAAAATTAGGTTTTATCTTTAGGGTTATGCATATTTTGTTTTTATAAAGCAATTTATCTCTTGTAATTTAAAAATTCCTGAATACAATTCATTTGCACATCTTCATGCAAATTGCTCTTGTTTTTTCTGTTGTTCTCTTGTGGAAGGTATTTTCCGGTTTGCATGTTTGATCTTGGTTTCTAACATTCTCTACCGGTTTTGCTATTACTTATATTGTGAGCAAATTCTTGCCGTGGTTTTTCCCTCATTGGGTTTTCCACGTAAATATGGTGTTCTCTTGTGTATTGTGTTGTGATTTCAGTTTTTGTTATCTATATTTCATGTTTAGTCAAACTAATAGAATAAGGGTTTAATGAATGCTTGTGGATCTGATTACCGTTGAGGGTTTTGAAGGTTTAATTTGCTACAACTGATTCACCCCCCCTCCCCTCTCTCAGTATTCTTGTTTAGTTCAACACCTTGGTTGGACGTGAGTTCAACATGGACCTATGAGGAGATTGTGCTTAGATGAGTCATGATGACTTGGACATCTTGGAGGAGCATTCTCATTCCCCACTCTTGGTCTACCCAATGGTTTATCATCGAAAAGGTATAGCCCATTATTATTTTCAAATGTAATCTATTTAATGCTCTATCTTCTCATGCATATGGATCTTGACCTATGGTTTGTTGGTTTTGGAGGATTCATTTGAGGGATGTTGGTATGTTTATCTCCTCATGCATTGTGAGATTATTCATTGATGTTGAGTTTAGCAGATGTTATTAGACTTATTCTCTTGGTTTGGGAATGGGTTTGGTTTGATCTTCCTTTGATTTGAGATGCATACATCGTGGTTATGGTTAGATGTGGATAGTGTTATTCTTTTTGGGGATTTATGGAGGAGATCGTATTTATCACAACTTAGCATTTAAAGGTGTGTAGGACATGCTATAGGTTTTGATTTGCACGTTCTCTCTTTGGTCATGTTCTACTTTTTGGATGTTTGTATTCACATGACATTGGTTTTGAGATCTTGTGTGGAGCTATAGTAATCACTATGTTTGTGGTCATGTGTTGTTCATTGTTATTTGGTGACGACATGGATGTTACTTTTAGCTATTTCCTTTGTTGAGTGTGGAGAACTTGGGAGAGCTATGAAGACTTGTGGTGAGAGATGTATTGGAGCATATTGGTTTGCATGATTTGCATATCTTTGTGGATGTTCCTTGGTACTACATGATATTGGTTACACTTTTATGTGGTGTTATTAGTGGATCTTTGGATGCCTTGGATCATTTTCAGATTTGATATTACTTATACACTAGGTGTTCCTAGATGTGTACATTATATGATAGGTTTGGCACTTAGAGTTTGTGATTGCATATTATGGGTTGTAAATGATGGTATGAGGTTCACTTGTTATGATTTGTATACCTTTGAGGTATGGATAGTTGGATGGGTTAACATTTGATGTGGGTGCTATTTTCAGCTATGGTGATTATATCTTGACAACCATTGATACATACTTGTTACCTTTGGATTGAGTGTTTGTGTATTGGGATATCGGTTGGAGGCAAGACTTATGCTTCCTTGTGACAGTTAGTGTGGCATCTCTTTGGATGATTTCTTATCTTTGTGTGTTGGCATGATGGAGGATGAGAGCATTCATGCTTAAGATGGTGGTCACCTCGAATCTTGTTGCAAGTATCTTGATGGAGCACATAGAGCACTTAGATTCCTTGATGATACATGTGGCTATAAGGATTGTTCCCTTGTTCATGTTTGAGTTTACCTGTTTACCCCTTATGCAATGTATACAACAAGTGGGAGAATGTCAGGAAAAAGTGTGTTATCCACCTTACATATTGTTATAATGCAATATTTATTTATTTATTATGTGCACCTAGTAGATGTAGGGATATGTGAATCATATGGGCTAGCATTCTTGGGGCTGCTTTATGTGTTGTAACATTAGATTAAATATTTAATGTAGGGTTGCACATGGGAAAATATGTTTAATGTTGGGAAAACATAGTACCAATAATTAAATGTGGAGGTTAATGATTTGTAAGCTCATTATATTAATCACATGGTTTTATGTAATACCACTTGGTGGTTTTGTGTGAACTTATTTTTATAAAAACAAACACATGGGTAGTTGTCTAAGGTTGGCTTGTTGGCTAGTTCGTTTTTTTACTAAGGGATTGTGAGCATCTCTTGTTAGCATTTGTGAGGGTTGACACATGACATGGGATGTATGGTTACATGCTTGTTCACATGGAGTGCTTGTAGAGGGTTTGATGTTTCAAAGGTGTTCATGAAGGACTCTAAATATGTATTGTAATGTTTATTGTTGAATAATATATGAATGATGAATGCTTTTAGAGGCTAGGTTTTTCCCTCTTAAGAGTTTTCTCAAGTTATCTTTAATGGTATGTTGTCTATTCTTTTGCATATGGATTTTGAATACTTGTTTGCATAAATTTCCCTATTTGGATTATGTGAAAGTTATTATGGGTGGATGCATATTTCCTTTCATTGGCGCCCAAGTTTTCTATTAAAAGGTGCAAATGAAAGGTTGTATAGGTGTAATGTATTGCCTCCCTTGTCAAGCATTGCATCCATTCACAAGGTCACCTCCTTTGTGATATATATAAAAAAAATCGTGAAGTGTGGAGAAGGATGTGTGGGGAAGATAAATAAATATATCATATACACATCAACAAATTTGTGTGAAGAGAATATTATAAAAAAATTATTCAAAGGCATATTTTTTAAGGAGAATTATCAAAAATAAAAATACTTTGTTGAGTTAAAGGTCGGTGTCTCATATTAGTTGGTGCCTCATATTAGAGAGATTGGTGTCTCTTACTGAGTTGGTGCTTGGTAGTGGGGATTGGTCTCTCCAATGGATTGGTGCCTACAAATTGTTGTAAAAAATATTTATTTTGGTGCTTAGATTTAGACAATAGATCCAAGCAACCTTCATTCTGTGGTTTTCTCCCAAAAGAGTTTCCGCTAAATCTTGTGTTCCTATTTGTTGATGTGCATTTAAAGTTATTGTGGTTATTAATTTGAAAAGTAAAGTTAGTCTTATACTAAATCAAACCCTCACCTCCCTCTCTCAGTATAAGCATGTGTTCATCAATGATAATGACCATTCTTGGAGTACCATAGATAGTTCTACCAATCTAAAGGTGGTTAAAGAATAATTCCGTACAAATAGGGCAAGAGGTTAGGCCATCCAAAATGTTACATCATACCATATCGCCAAGCCTTATAGTTCTCTTTTCAATTGAATAATTGAAGGATGAGGTGGTAGATCCATGATAGTCTCCTCAACACAATCAAGCAATAGACTAATCCATCAAAAAAATGCAAAATATGATTTGTCACTTCATAATTAGTGCAATTAGAGTTGTTACCTATTGAAAACACAAAGTGGTATACGTTTTCAATGCTTTACAATTGCAAAATTAAGGCTATAATGTTGAAAGTACAATTCACTATCACAATAAATATAAACTAATGGCACTATTGTGAAGTACAAAAATCATGCACTTTCAAAAAAAAAAAACATGTGAATCTAAACAAAGCCCCTAAAGTTCCCAAAATAAGAATTGCTCAAAACACCTATGACAAACTACGAATTCTAAAAAAAAAGTGCATCAAAAATTAAAACCATCCGCACCACCATGTATAACGTAGAAAAATATCTCAAATAAAAACAATTATGCAAACAAGGAGGTTGTGAGCCCAAGATATTGACCTTTGAAAATCAACTTCCATATCCAAAAGCCCAATGATGAGGGGGCATAAGTTGTGGGTGGAAAAGAGGTTGACACCAACATGATGTCACCAAGTCAAGCAAAAATGTTGCCAAGTCTAAAGATCTACCAAATTCAATTGTTGCTAGAACCACCCCCAAAAATAGACCTTTGCTAAAATTGGAGGCAATGCTAAATTTGGAAGAGACTACTAAACTAGTAGATTGGCCCAAAAAAATGGCTAAATCTAGCAAAGGTCACTAAACTAGCACACCTACCAAGAATCTTGCCAAAGTTTAGTGACTTGTCTAAAGGGCAATGCAAGATGATTGAATTGGTCCACAAACCTATGAATGGCCACACAATCAAATTAAGGGGTTATGTGGAGGGTTAAACCCCTTGCATGCAAGCCTTAATAGTCATGGGGGCCCAAGCCCAAACGAATACCTAGTAGCTTTTTAAAACAAGCTAGTGCAAGTCACCCCTATGTGCAAAGCCCAACAAGACCTATGCAAGGTACCTATCAAGTACGCTTAAATATATTTTTATTTTTAGTAAAATTTACAAATATTTTTTTAAACTACAAAAACATATTTTTTTTAATTTTTAATTCTTAAAAAAAAATTACCTCCATAGTAACAAATAAGGATATTATGTACAAAGTCCCTTCATACAATTGTTGGAGGGACAAATTTTTTAAGAGCCCAAGGTCATCTACTTCAAAATTGACGATTTGATAGTTGATCTATACATTTTTAGGCTTTTTAAGTGTAATGACAAAGTCCATTTTGATCCAAAATGTTCAAAAATATGGCTACCCTCTAGATCTAGCAACTAATTCTCAAATGCAAACTCCTACAAATTCAACCTCTAATGTCCAACTAGGATACAAACAAAAGGAATTTTTGACTTTCTCAAACACTTTGGACACAATGGTGAGTTCAAATTTGCTCCACCAATCTCCTAAATGCACCTATAGTAAAAGGCTACAAAGAAACCCACTAAATTTTGGTATTTCCATCAAATATAATTTTTCATATTCAAGAATTGTAATTTAACTATATACTAAATACTTCAAGAAAATATAAGATTTGCACTCTTAGATCTCCCAAGAAACAAACCAAAAAATCTCAATTTGTTATGATACCATGTAAAATTTGGCTATGGAGATAATCACCCAAGAGGCCTAATAGAAAGCACAAAATACTCAAAAAATCAATAAGATAAAAACAAAAATTGTGTTTCTTTCAAAGAATGCAAATAAAATATGTTATGAAGTACAAAAAGCCAATTTTATACAAACAAGGGTGCAACATAAAATAGCAAAAGATTATGACACATCTTAATCTTTATGAGTTGAGACAAAGTGAAAATGCCTTATGAAAGTCCAAATTAAACTTAAGTGATTGGGTGTGAAAAGGACCCAAGAGTACGAAACTGTGTTCACACCAACAATAAGAAACTTTTCCAAATCCAAATGAGAGTTCTAGAGGTAGACAACAATGGTGTGGTAGACATGCAATAGATGTTAATCACCTTGGAAGGCAAGTGAAGTTGAAAACTAGAAGTGATGAACAAGTCGTGTTAGATGAATTTACAATAGCACTCCAAATGGGCTTCGAATTGAGAACTCCAACTAGGCAAAAAATAAAACCATGGGCCCAAGTTTCCCCATCCTGCCAAGGTCCTTCACAATTTGGGTCTCTTTTTCTTTATCATTTAGTATCATACAATAGTCTTATGATATAGTCTCATTTCTAACTAGCAAACTCGTAGAAGTGTTTTTCGTATTACAACTTTAGTTGTGTGTCCAGGCCTCAAAACCATATGAATGCTCCTCATGATTTATCTAATGCTACCTAATCTCTTAGAAGCACACTCTAAGTAATGTTTTTGCATTATGGTAATAGTCGCATGTTTAGGTGTCATAACCATTGGGACACTTACAAGTTAGGACCCCCGATAAATCCCTAATACACTAATCAATTATCTATTAGTTGTTTGAACTATATTTAATCAAGTGTCAATGTTCTACTTAACCTATCTTCGTACCAACTATGACTTGGGCACTCCTAGTCTTAGCAATACATATTGTTCAATGTACTTTCTAAACTCATAGGATTAAGCCTTGTTTTTGAAAAGATAAGCAGCATTTACAAGGTGTTGTACCCTTCACAAAGGGCCCAAAAGGCCAAAAGAAAACATAGTTCAAAACAGAATTTGAACTATAGGAACAAACAGAAACAGTTGACCGACAGCTGTAGAAAAACAAAAAAGTTAAGCAACCCCAAAAACAGAGGGGTCAAAGTTGGCTCCACGAACCCGAGGTCGAGAAGTAGCCACATATTTCTTCTTCCGTAGGACAACCGACCAAGGAAGCTCGGAATCAGGAATCAACGAGAAAGGTGAGAGGAGCGGCTCCACCCCAGCCACCACAAGAGAAGCGCCACCCAGCAGCGAGGCAGCAAAGATCGAATCAACCAAAGGGACAATAGAGGCGTTCAACCAAGGGCGGACAGGTTCAGACAGCGCACCGACAGCAGGAGTTGAAGTTCGGTCAGGCATAGTCAAAACAATGTCAGCAGAACGATCCAAAAGTGGTTCCTCAAAAGGGAGGTCCGGGTGAGGAGCAGCAACATGAGGGTCGACCTCCTCAGAAGAAACATCCGAAGAAGAATCCACTGTGAGATGATCCAGTAGAGCATCCTTCCACCAAATCGCAGCGCTCTTGCGGCGGGCATGAGGATAGGCAAAGGCCAAATGACCCACCGAAAAGCATCTCCTACACCGAAAGGGGAGACCCTCATAATCCAAAAGCTGCTCCCAAGGTCTGTCCTCCACCAACAAAACAACATCCCCAGGAAGAGGTTTGGAGATGTCCAAATCAACTAACAACCAAGCTACCGTAGTATGCCCAAAATCCCTAGTTGTAGAATACACCATTAAAAAGCGACCAATGGTATTGCCAATGGCCTCGAAACATGATTCCTCCCAAAATTGGAGAGGAAGATTTGGCAGTCAGACCCAAACAGGTTTGGTGTTCGGATTAAGCCTTGTTAATTGCATTGTTTCCTAGTGTATATTCTTCCTCGTCAAATTACCACATAGAATAAATAGTCAATCATACTTTTTCTTAAGGTGATATTTATTACTAGAAATAAACAAAGCAAATTGAAAGCAAGAACCTATAATCCTTGGAAATTTGCAAAACATGTTTTCAAATTGAAGTGCTTCAAAGCAAACTTGTCCATATATGGAGCAAAATGCATTAGCAAACAACTAATCAATGACTCCAAACAATAGTCAAAGTCTCTCTTCTTGCATTTTCAATTCATTTCAAACTTCGTGAACCATAAGGGCTCCATCCCATCAATAAAGTCTACGCTTTTTCAGCAAGCAATGCAACTAATTTAGTTTATGCACACAACGCATTAGGGATTTGAGTCCTTGTCAATCTTTGGTATGATTACTAATTGATGGCATGCTCTTGTCCAAACATCCAAAGGAGACTAATAATCTAACCTTTAAAAAAATAGATGGATATCTTACAGTGGAGACAATGAGCAACAAGCTCAACAGATTATGGTCATGCCTTTGAATATATCCAAAACAGGGAATTGTTTAGACATGCTCATGGCAGATACAAGATAGGTCAGTTTCTGCAAGTGTACTGAAACTTAAGTAGATAGAAAATAGTCAAAGTCACATAGCTATTCAGCAAAAACAACTATTTTGAATCAGGGTATTAGTGTCAATTTGACTCTCTTAAAAGAAAAAGTGAAATAAAGTAGAGCAGGCACAAAGCCACTTTATGTCGAAAGGATAGCATTACAATTAAGATTGATGATTGAAAATCAAATAAACAATTGTGTAGACCAACACCCCATAAAAAAGACAACAGCTCAGTACCATTGAAGCTAATGCTATCATGTTTCTAGCCCTAACTAGGGCCTAGAATCGGCAATCATAAAGCATGTTTGTCTTGTTTTTCCTTAAGCTGCTAAGATATTTTAGATTGTTTTTGGTGATTGTGTTAGATGTCGTATAAGGATATGACAAACTATAGCTATAACCTTGATTACTTACCAATAGTATTTCCATATGGTTCTTCAAAATAAATATTGCTGCTTTGTATCAGAACTTTTTACTATTTTATGGAACTGCAACCTCATTCTATCCATAGATCAAAAATTCAAAGATTACTCGCTGTAATAACCCCTCTTAAACGCATTTACTTTCTCATAGATTACTCGCTGTAATAACCCTTCATAAACACATTTTCTTTCCTACTATTGGGCATTGACTACAATATTATGTCATTTTGAATTTCATCTAAAGTTGAATAAATGTTGCTAATGGAACTTCTTGTCACAGGTACCTTGACAAGGTGGGAAAAGAGATAAGGACACAAAGCTGTTATCCCAATTGCATCGAATTATAAGTCCTAATGATAAGTAGGAGTTGAATTTGCATGCCATAAGAGTGCCTGGTATACCTAGACTCAACCAGGCCCTAATATATCTAGATATTTGAATGCTAAATCTAGTGAGGAAGACTTAATGGGATAGTTATAGATTAACTATTCTTAGTCCTCGCCATATATTAAGGAGATAAATATTAAAGGAAAGTTGAGGAAAACCCCAACTGCCTTGAAGTAGTGTGTTAACCCCAGTAAATTTCTGGTTTTAAGATGGAAGAGGGAGAGAACCAGCAAATATAGCAAATCCCTGCGCCCTTATCTGGCTCTCTGCTCATCCTTGCACCAACATTTGGCATGCAGCTCCAGTTGCATTAAGATGAGGGTTGAAGGTTATGTATATATACTTTGTGATGAGTGGTGCCTCAAAGGAACCAATAGGGTTGTTAACCTTGTTCTACAGGTTTTCTTGTGTATGGGTTCCACTCATTGTAGGAATGGTGTGGATCTCCTTATACCCTAAGGTAACTTGCTAGAATACCTGAATGAGCCAAGTAGAGGTGAAATATATATTTTGTTCCTCAAATCTTGGTTAAGGACTTATCTTGTGATTCAATCTTGAATTAGCAGTAAAATGTTAAGTGAGTTGCCTCTGACTAGGAAAGTAAATTTATTATGAAGGGTTAGAGAGGGCAAACCTTTGTTTGCTATAAATGTGAAATGATCTTGAAATTGCCTTAAGAATCTTTCTAAGTCGGGGATTTCTATCAGACTTAGGATCAGTATTAGAGTGTCCTTGGAAGTCTAGGGTTCAAATACATAACCATGATAACTTTGATTTCATTGTAAATAAAACCCTAGTTTGATGGAATGGTTTATTGATGAATGTAGAAGTGCAAATCAACTATTGTACTACGTGTACCTCTTCACTGGGATGGAATGATGCTATGAGGCATTGACTGTAAAGGACTGTGGTGCAATTGTTAGGCTAAATGTTGGCTGAATATATAAATTTGTAGTTTTAAATCTCTGCTATTTATGTTGTTGTAGACACAGTTAAGTTTATAATCTATATATTTCTTAGTAAAGCATAAGTTACAATAAAAAGGTCACCTGTGAACACCATTAGACCTTGTGGATAGGATTCTAGCCTTTGGTTGAAGAAAGAAATCCATTAGGGACAGCAATAAACTTGGTATCACTGTGTTTGGACCGTGATAAACTTGGTATCACTGTGTATGTGGACTGTGATAAACCTGATATCACTGTGTTCTTGGACTGTGATAAACTCGATATCATTGTATGCTTTGATTGTGATAAACTCCATATTGCTGTATATTTGAACTGTAATAAACTTGATGTCACTGCGTATTAGGCATTGATAAATGTCATGACTGTAAAATATGGTATGACTCTGTAATGCACAATGGTAAACAAGACACGACTGTATCAAGATAAAGGATTGAAGAGAAATTGTCTTAAGCTGAAAGTAACAGGTAGACTGTCGCAGAATTGTAATCAAATGTCTTATTGTGACAAAGAAACTACAAGGATTCTTGATCTTAAATTAAAGTGATCATACGCACTGGTAACAGAATAACCTTATGATTTTAAACTTGATATGATCACTGGTGGGAATAGCTTCATCCAAGAAACGGTTATGATTGAAATCTAATACACCAGGAGCATAAATGGCATCCAAACTAGTAGACATTATGACCGGGGCAGAAGAACAGGAATAAGCAATACCTATATTTGTCTTTTACTGCCTAACCAATAGATGCAATCTAGGAAGACATGAAGATGGTTGAGGTTAAATTCATATTTTAACCTAAAAGGGAATCCCATCCCAAGATTGATGGGATGGAAGTCTATAATTAAGATATTCTTGCGAGAAATGTTTTACTTGATTGTGAATCAATGTCAAAGGAGATTGATAACCAAATCTTGCAGGAGAACTACATTACTCTGATTCCTGCGAGGGGATATACAGGCAGTTCATGAGGAATGAACTCGAGGAATTAGGTTGGGTCTAGGGTTTACTTCTCTCTGTTGCCTGGTTAGTCTGTTGCATTTTATGGTTTTATCATAGTTCCACGGAGTTTCGGGGACAGGGACGAGGGGACATCAAGGGATGCGTTTCCGAGATGGGAGACAAGGGGCCTAAGTTTGGGGACGGCAGGGGAACGGCGGGGCGAGGGGAAAGTGAGGGGGGGCAGGGAGGTGACACTGAAATACATATAGTACTTGAAAAATTAGTTATAAAAAGATGTATAACAATATAATTATATAACCTTAGAAGCCTAAGGAATAAGTAAAGTTAACACATAAAAACAAAACTTAAAACTTTAAAGTTTAAAGTTTAAACACAATAACACATTACAATGATACATCATTTCATTGAACCAGTGAACCATTGAACATTGAAAATCAAAATGAAAATATAGACATTGGAAAATGCAACAAGAACTAGATGTTTCATAATCATGATTCATGAATCATAATTACAATCAAGTATCACTGTATCATCAATGTTCAAACTTCAAACTTCAAAAACAGAGTACAAAATAGTAAATACTAATAGTAAATGGCTCCAAGCTAATGGCCTGATGCCTCTAGAAGTCTCCCAAAAGTTTCCTTGGAGTCTCCCAGAAGTTTCCCTGGAGTCTCCCATGCAGAAACGTCTAGGAAATGTCTCCCTCCAAGAGGAGACTTCAGGGGGACGGCGAGTAAACGTGGAGACGGTGGGGGGGCATTTCCTAGGCGTCTCTCCGTCTCGGAAACGTCCCCGTGGAACACTGGGTTTTATTATATAAACCACTACTGTGTAGTTTGGATCATAATTCTTTTAATGGAATTAGCAGTCTTTTAGTGACTATCACTCTATGAAGGATATGTACAATTCATGGTGTTAAATGTTGTGTTGCATTAGTACCAACCTAAGTTTCCAGTTCGGATTGGGTTTAGGTACAGGTGTCCGGTATGAAGATTCGGCAAAAATGATTTAGGGGTTGGGCTTGTTTCAAGTTCTTCCGTACAAAAAACATATAAGAATCATAAATATATACATATTTGCAGCCTAAAAACAGGAATTAAGTTCAGAATACCACATAGCATAATATAATAGACAAAACCACCATAAAAATTAAAAATACCACTTCAATGTCAATTTGTCAAGCTTAGATGTCAAGAATAAGGTAGATATTCATTGTTCAATCTAAGTAAAATGTTCAGTTATTTGAGCTCCTTTAGTGAGGGCCCAAAAAGAATTAAAAAGAATTCTCTAAACAAAATGACAATGTGGGACAAGAAAAATAATTGTACTTGCTTTAATGATTAAGGATTTTAGGTGTCATCTATACAAGAATTGTGAATGAAATGGACTCCGTAGGGAAAAGCAAGGAAAGAAAGCAAAGGAAGACATGTCTGTGCATGTGATGATGCTGTCATCACTGGGTCAAGGTCATCTCATCCCCTTGATGCAGCTCATCCTGAAACTGACAGCCAAGGGTTTAACTGTCAGCTTTGTGACCACCTTTCACGACATCCCTCCACTGTACAGGAAAGTGGAGGGCGCCTGCGAGGCCAGGACATCCACCTGCTTGAAATGGAGATTCCCCCTGACCATTTAATGCTGGACAAAGTGCACAACTACAGTGTTTCTGGAGATTTGCTATATATGCTCAGGTCTGGCTAAAAAAAACTTTTTTAAAAGTGTTTTCTGAGCAGATCCATCTTGGCTACCAAGGGATTATTTTGGGTTCATCTAGGGTTCACCCAGGACAAACCTGTGTCTTATTGACATGACCCAACGGAATCCCCACCCAAATTGACTCAAAATCCAAACCAGATACAAAATGGACTCAAATCTGGGGGATGCAGGGAACAAACCAGTAACTTAGGTATGAACAGATTTGTGTGGAGTTCTGACACTGTAGTTAGGAGGATATAAAGGTTGAACATAAATACCCAAGGTATGATTGTAGGAAATCAGTGGCGGCTGTAAAAGACTTGTGAATTGGTATCTAATCTGAGACTATAGAAAAGTCTAAGAACTGAAATTTTTGGGTTTTGCCATTGTTTCAAGATGTTCAAACCTTCAAATGAATGTATTGTTTCTCTATTGATTAATTTCTATGCAAAGTCTTAAGATTCAGCCATTGATTGAGATTGCTAATAAGAATCCCATGATTCTAGTTTACCTGTGGTTTAAGAATCTTAGATATTGTAAATCTGGCAACCTAATATGAGATTTGAACTGCAGACATTATAATCTGAAGTCCTTTGTGGCAAGTTTTCTATCTCTAAGTTATGCTATAGTTTTGCATTGTGTGGGTACTTGGTAGCCTGAGTTGTTCTTGTTTAACTCTGTGACAAGAGAAAGATTATAATCCTTATTCACTTTTTGGACAGTGAAGTATTATAAATCGGTATAAAACTTCATCATTGGAAAATTATCATGCATTTTGATCATATTATGCTGCAACTAAACAAGTCTTTCTAACAGGAGTAAATTTGATAGTCCTTTGTATGTGAAGGTATTGGAATATTGTGTAAGCTATAAAGCAGACCCTATAAAGTTAGATCTATGTTCTTTAAGTGACACACCTAACTGTCATTGATGTTCCAGTCTCTAAAGATGTAATATGTGCCTTTAAAACTGATCTTTTGGGTTATGTCACCTAGCTCGCTATGTCTGAAACCATGATAAAATGTCATGAATATAGAAGAAGAAAATTTGAAAGGTGTTAGAAATGATGATGAACAACTATAAAATGGAAATCTGATTTCAACTGCAAATTAGATTTTATCCAATGCATAACCAAATGGAGAATGCAAGAAATTAAATCAGCAACTCAAAGAAATATGGAACAGAAGAATCAAACATAAATACAATGTTTACATGGAGAAACCCTTTCAGGAAAAAAGTCCACCAAGAAGAGAGACCCAGATCTATATTATCTTCAAAATAGAGGTTACATACAATCCTTCCTTTCTTCTTCTCTATCTTCAATCCTTCAACCTAAAAACACAGTTTTTTCACTCTTGCTAATTACACATACATACTACCACCTTAAGACCTGTTTATATAGCATTTTCACCCTCTAAATGGCCCATCCAAGTTGCTTATCAAATAAATGCTTCCCTTGAATAAACGAAAGCATTTAACGCATAGGATAATGTAGGTTGCAACCATTTTACTCATCTACCTGATTTGGACACCTAGTTGTTGTTAGTTTCTAACCAACTTGGTGATTATTGTTTATAACCACAAGCTATTTTATCTTTAATAATAGCCACCCAAAATGACAAAACAACCTCATAACAACCCCCTAAGGAAGTTGAATGCCCAAAACAACCTTATCCTCCAAGATCCCTTCACAGTAAATAGTAAATCACTGCCAATAAAAACTAGTTACCTCACTTCCAGTAAAAACTAGTTACCGACCCCCGGTAAAAATATTAATTATCATACCAATAAAACGTACTTACCATAAGAATAAAACCTTGATGGTAAAAGATAATTACAATTGATGGTGAATCCCTTATCCCTTATAATGATTTACAAACAATATAAGTCATTAAATACATAGGATTTACGAAGTTGATGGCACCTTAATCCTAGAAAAAGGTACCTTTTGGTTAACAAATAAAGAAGAGGATCTCTTGAAGCTTATCTACAATATACATCATGTTGTGTGGTTACACAACATGCCCCAAGTTTGTAAAGCTTGGGGACCCAAATTTTAAAATTACCCGCTTAGCATGGCCAAGGAGAGTTGTCAAAGAGGTTAAGTTCAAGAGATGCAATGAATTGTTGTTCAAGATGATAAAACCCAAAGTGGGAGTCGTTCAACTAGGTGTTTGGGTAAATCAAGTGTGAATACATGGTTCAGGGTAGGCTGGCGCCTAACAGTATTTAGATGGAGTAAGTCAAATCACCACCGAGAGAAATTCAAGTTTGCGGATCCACGAACATGTCATGCAAGGTATCAGAGGGTGTCGCTAGGGTCAGGCAATTCAAGTTGTCGTTGCGGGAGAGTTGTCAAAGTGGCGGTTGTGCGAATGTTTGGGTATTCGCGTACCCGAGTATGCGAGAAAAATGTAAGTAAAGCACTAGCACATCACTTAAGGATTCCCGATGTCATGAAAACCCGAAAAACCACATAAACGGACATGCCTGGAAAAGCTTTAAAGCACATTACTTTAATCACGAATTTATTAATGGCTAAAGTCGTATGAGCATGATTTTAGTAATTGTTTTTCCGACATACGCATTAAGAGATTTAAATGTGGCGGATGGAAATGATGTGAATCGTGTTGATGCAGGTCTAACAGGTGGTGAATTGTGGCAGAGATGTGGGCATTCAAACGAATCACATTCTCGAGGTCGTGCAGTGGTACAGAAGCATACTAAAGATATGCAATTAAGAGACAGGCCCACAGAAGAAGTATCCAAGGAAGAGTAGCGGATAACTAAGAAAAGGAAGACCCGGGTTTTTGGCAAGCAAACACAATGTCAAGTTTTCCCGGGGTGCAATAGTAGATGTTTTTCCCGCACCCTGAACTCGATGGTGTAACCGAGAATTTTGAAGATAAGAGTTGATCTTCTATGTCCACCCGATCACTCTATTCTATGAAGGTGGATCTTCTATATCCACCTGATCACTCTACTAAACCATAATGAAGACCGAAGTGGATCCGATGTGCATTTGTCCACGATCCTCAAGCATTCCAACTACAACGAGGCAAGCCAAAGTACCTTTGACTTATTTCAAGAATGCGGCAAATATCTTCTTGCTACCACCCATCATTTTGGTGCCACGTGCCATTTTCTTATTGGCTTAGTTTGTCTTAGCCATGTGCTGATTATAATCAATTGAAGCCTTGTGTTCTATAAAAGGCCGGGTGTTATTCATTTTGAGGGATCAAAACTTGTTGAACTTGATAGACTTAAGATTGGCACATCACCAATTTTACTTCTATTTTCATGTTTTCTATTCAATTCCAATTTAAAAACTTGTATATTCCATAGAAGTTAATATCAAGCCTTTTGAAAGATATCCTGAGCGTAAATCCTACATAATTGATTGTTTATTCCTATTAGAGAAGCCAATGTATTGTGCCAAATTCAAGTGCATGTTAACACTATTCGGTGGTAAATGGTTGTTTTATCTTTAAACTTCTTGCACTATTTTATGCATAGTTGTGAAGCAATCTAGTGAAACATAAGAGTATTTTATGCTTTGATTTGGTTCATTTCTTGGTGTATGCGTGGATAATAGTTGGGAGCACCTTTAAATTCTTAGAATCTTTACTTTCTTTAATTTGATTTTTAGTAGTTTTTTGCAATTGACTTGGATACATGGAATGCAAAGAGTAATACATGTTAAATCTGCTAAATCTTTATGTTACTCTGTTTTGTCAAAGTTGTAAAGCTACAAAACCAAAGACCCCTCATGATTAACAGCATTTTTGCAAAACAAACCCTAAGTGAACCTAGTGCGTCAAGACCATAGTTCCATGGGGACGCATCCCCCTCAAAAAAGCAGCCGTCTCGGAGACGAGGACGTTTCCGAGACGCGGAGACGTCAGGGAAACGTCCCCCCGCCGTCCCCCCGTCCCTCCGCCGTCCCCTGGACGTTTCCTTCACAGGGAGTCTTCTGGAAGTCTCGGAATCTTCTGGGCATCTCCTTTGGGAGTCTTCTGGGAGTCTCCAAGCCTCCGAGTTTCCCACGTCCCCTTCATTCAAGTGTATTAAATTTTAATTAAAATCAAATTTATTAAAATTTAATTATTATGATATTGATTCATGAATGATATGTAAGTAAAACAAAAAACTTTTAACTTTTATCTCATTTCCTACCCGTGCGTGCCTGTGCGAGCATTCAAGACTTTGCCTGAGAGTGAATGTGCGAACTACAAACTGAACTAGATCAAGGTTTTCGGATTTTCGGTTTTCCAAGGGCGTCATTATTGAACACTCAATAACAGGTATTTTATATTTACGATTTCGGATTTAGCATTTTTTATTTTGATTTCAACCGCTAGGACATTCAGCATTGGCAACAGGAGGTTGGGAGACGAGAGCGAATCCCTCAAAGGGATGCGAGCTCATGGAAGGCGACAATGTCGCCTTCCATGAGCTCGCATCCCTTTGAGGGAATCGCTCAAAGCCTCACCAGTCAGCCTCGCCCTCAATTTCAACTATTTTTTTTTTTTTAAAATTTTTAAAATCGAAAATGAGATAAAAGTTAAAAGTAGAACTAAAAATTATTATTTATTTGCTCGCATTTCTGCAAAATGTGGAAGCACAGGTAAGGTATGTGAACTGTTTGACACTTGACACTTGACAGTGACAGTGATTGCATGCATCAAGGCAAACCTTTTTAAATTTTTAACTGTGAAGTGTGAACTGTTTGACACTTGAGTCCTTGATACTTGATAGTGATTGAATGCATCAAGGCAAGGCATTTGAACTGTTTGACAGTGACTGAATGCAGTCACTATCAAACAGTTCAAATGCCTTGCCTTGATGCATTTGACTGATGCATTCAGGCAGTCACTATCAAACAGTTCAAATGCCTTGCCTTGATGCATTTGACTGATGCATTCAGGCATCAAGGCAAGTTCAAATGCCTTGCCTTGATGCATTTGACTGATGCATCAAGGCAAGGCATTTGAACTGTTTGACAGTGACTGCGGCATTTGAACTGTTTGACAGTGACTGAATGCAATCACTGTCAAACAGTTCAAATGCCTTGCCTTGATGCATTTGACTGATACATTCAGGCATCAAGGCAAGGCATTTGAACTGTTTGACAGTGACTGCATTCAGTCACTATCAAACAGTTCAAATGCCTTGCCTGTGCTTCCAAATTTTGTAGAACAAACCACATTTTGATTTCTTAATTCTTATGCATATCTTGCAATATTGCAATCCATGAGACCACATTTATGATTTGAATTTCTTTCAAGTTTCTAAGTTTCGGTTTATATTATATAAGTCTGATTTACTTTTTACATTGTTTTTGCAGCATCATCATCATAATGAGTTCACATAACAGAAGTGATGATGAACCAGGAATTCAAAAAGTGAAAATGATTCATCAAATGATCCTGACTTTTAAATAAGAGGGGAGGTTGTGGGTGAAGTTGAACCACAAGTTCCACAACATGGCTCAACCTCAAATACTCAAACTACCACAAGTTCCATTGGCACTAGAGATAATAGCTGCCCTTCAGAAATCCTTCGAGAATGGGCCAAGGGCCTCTTTGATCCAAAAAAACCCTTAAAACAATTTGCATCCAAGGTAGCAGCAAAGCCTGGGGCAGCTGGGGGCACTAGATTATGGAAGTGTCACATGTGTGAGCTTACATGGTTTGGAAGCATTACAAGAACGAATGCACACTTTCTTCTTATTCGAGGCAAAGGTGTAGATGTATGCAGAGTTGTGGCAAGTAACTTGAAGTACAGGGCTGAAATTTTAAAATTATGGGGTTGTAATGAGGATGAAGTGCCTGCATCTGCTACATTGCCACATAAGAGTTTGGGTGATCAGTTTTCAGCAGTGTCTACTTCTACTTTGCAGAGTCAAAGGCCACCAAATCCGTTCAGTTCAAGTGCAACAGAGCCTAGGGGGAAGCGTAAGATGACATCTTCACAACCTTTAGCAGATTTATTCAATGTGCAGGCAAAGGATGAGGCAGATGATGCCATTGGCAAATTATTCTTTGCCAATGGCATTCCATTCCATGTGGCTCGCTCTCCTTATTATAAGGAAGTTGTGTCAAAGATAATAAGGGCAGGACAATCATATGTGCCACCCGGGGAGAATAAATTGAGGACAACAATCTTGGATCAAAACTATTCCAAGATTAATATTTTGATGGAGAAGATTAAGAGAACCTGGGTCACAAGTGGATGCAGCATAGTCATGGATGGGTGGACGGACATTAGGCATCGTCACATCTGTAGTGGGCCCTTATTTCCTTAAGGCTATTGATTGTTCAGGGCATAGCAAGAATGCCCATTATCAGTTTCAGATCCTCAAGGATGCTATAGAGGAGGTTGGACCACAAAATGTGGTGCAGGTAGTGACAGATGCGGCCCATGTGTGCAAAGCTGCAGGGAGGTTGATTGAGGCAGCCTATAGGCATATTTTTTGGACTCCTTGTTGTGTGCATGCTATGAATAATGCACTTAAGGACATGGGTAAAATCAGCTGGATCAAATCTATTGTCAATGATGCTAGAGATGTGTAGATGTTTATCTACAACCATCATCATTCACATGCACTTTTCAGGTCCTTCTCCAAGAAGGAATTCTTGAAGCCTGTAGAGACTCGGTATGCATCATACTTTATTCTCTTGGAGAGGATGCTTGAGTTGCAAGAGCCTTTGCAACTAATGGTAATGACAGCAAAATGGAACAGATGGCCTGAGTCAAAGACACAGCAGAGATTGAGGGTTAAGGAGGTGGTGAAGAATGATGTCTTTTGGGTTGATGCTAAATATGTTGTCTCCATTATTGAGCCAGTCTTCAAAGTTATTAGATTTGGAGATTCTAATGCACCTTCCCTTGGAGAGGTATACGAATGCATTGATTCCATGCTTGATCAAATGAAGGCTAAAGTGCGAGAGAAGGACCCCACAATGCAATTCTACACCGAGCATGTTTATCCAATCATTCAGCATAGATGGGAGAAACTCAACACTCCCTTACACATGGCTGCCTACGCATTGAACCCAAAGTGGTATGTGCCACGTCTTGGTAGAGTGACACCTATAGAGGATGTTGAGGTGAAGGAAGGGTTCATGAAGGCCATTGACAAAATGTATGATCCTATAGAGGCCAGCTTGCTTCGTACTGAGTGGACAAAATTTGCTACTCTTTGGGGATATTCAGAGGCAGCCATATTAGATTTGGAGACTATGTCACAGGAGGACCCCAAGTTGTGGTGGACTATGCATGGGCCTAGATCTTTGATTACTACTCTAGCCATTCGTTTGCTGTCCCAGGTTTCTAGTTCTTCTACTTCTGAGAGGAACTGGTCCACTTATAACTTCATCCACTCTGTTAAGAGGAACAGGCTCACTTCTAGGAGGGCGGAGAAGCTTGTGGCTGTCCATAGTGCCTTACGTCTCATTGATCGCAGCACAACTACATACAAGGAGAGTCCAGCAGCCAGATGGGATGTAGAGCCAGAAGAGCCAGCACAGATAGATGAGGATGCTACACAGACAGGGCTGGTTGGTATTGGTTTAGATGAGCTTGAGCATTTGGGGTCCTCGTCCGACGGTTCCAGTGATGAGGAGATTGGCATGGAGCTTGGAGTTGGAGATGATTAGATCAATAGAGGCATTAGCCATTAGGCCATTAGCTATTTAGTATTTACTATTTTGTTTTTGAAGTTTGAAGTTTGAACATTGTTGTGTTGATAACTTGATAGTTGATACTTGATTGTAATTATGAATCATGACTATGAAATTTTGAAATTCAATTTATGAATATGAAACAACTAGTTCTCGTTCCAATCACAATGTCTATTAAGTTACAAGTATATTTTCATTGTTTCAATGTTCCTTAGGCTTTTACAATTATACATCTTTTTATAACTAATTTTTCAAGTACTATATGTATTTCAGCGCACCGCTCCCCCGCCGCCCCCCAGCTGCCGTCCCCAAACTTAGGCCCCCCGCCCCCGCGCCCCCGAAACCCGTCCCCTGCCGTCCCCCCATCCCCGTCCCCAAAACTCGATGCAACTATGGTCAAGACCTAACATTCCTGAGCCTTGGGATAGCTAAGATCATCTTTAACCAGGAAATCTTAGTGATTCTTTCAAGATAAATAGGTTCCTTTGTTTAAGTGGCAAAGATTTATCTCCCAATTGGTGTGTCTGCAACATCCACGTCAACAAAATTAGCGCTAGAAGGAGGGCCTTTGCACAGTAAAATGATAAATTGCACCTTTGAAAGTGATAACCCTAGGGTTAGAGTATGCCTTAGGAGGAATTACAACAGCATAAACATTGTGTTGTCCAAAAAATCCTTAACAGAAAGCTTTTCCCTGAAAATTTGCTTAGTTTTGGATGGACTGATAAGTGTAGGATTCACAACATGGAGGATCATGGTGAGGTCAATTGTGAAACCTTCCTAATTAGGGTAAGCCTGGCAATCAATAAGGTAATACCTTTAACTGAAGTGTGTCTGTGTAAGAAAAGGATTGAAGGATTACCGAAGCTTAGCCTCGCCAGAGCAAATTTGAACAAACCTAGTGAGGTTAAAGTTGATAAAGTTCCAAAAATTAAATTCGAAGGTTATATGCTTACGGATTTGAAGTTCCTTATCAAAGATCTGAGAAACTTGCAGGGTAAGGTACTAAATTGCGTAACATCATGAACGCTTCGGGAAGAGGATAAAGAAGTAGAAAATCAGAGACAAATGCTACAAAGGAGTGAGTATCTAAAGAATCTTAAAGAAGTAAATATCATTAAGCAGTTGGGAAGCATAATGACACCAATGGAAAGCTTGGAATGGCATCCTAAAAGGAAAGTTATTCAGGATTTAATGCCAAAGTCTGAATATCAATTCTTCATTTTTTCAATTTTTGATAATTCCATTCTTAATTGTGAAAGAAAAGATAATTGAGAAATTGTCAGTGACAAAATATTAACTGATGTGTGTTTTGAAAACAGGAAAAGCAAAGACGAACATCATGAGCGAGTGTTGAAGATAATGAAGGAATGTGGTGACACAAAATATCAAACTCAAAAGGTTGAACATATCATCAACGTTCACAATCAAGAGTCATGCAAAAACATGGAATTCAAAGATAGGAGACGCTATTCGGCATCAACAGACAATTAGGTTGTCTCTACCCATATTGTAATGATAATTGGTAAATATGTGTTTGAATCTACATTCATTCAGTGTAAAAAGCGTATAATGATGCACCTTTCCATCCCTTTAGCCTTGGGCTAGAATTCAAGGCGTTAGTTGCATTTTAATTCACATTAGGGTTAGGGCTAGTTTTAGTCGTTAGGTCTATAGAGTTTAAGGCGTAGGGTTTGGTTTGTAAAATTAGCAATTGCCTGCTTAAGTCTAATTTCCCCAAAATTAAAGAGCATAATGGCATGCTTACACAATCATCCAGCATAGGAAACAGCATAACGTGAAATCTGAACCACATACATTATTGCAAAAGGTAAAAAGCCAAAGTTAAACACTAAAAGCAGAATTTCATTATATTAACAAGAGTATTCTGTATGTACAATGGAAATACAAAATTGGCTTCATCTTGCATCGCAGTCACCAAAAGATAAGTACACATTGCTAGTCAATTTGTGGGCTTCATCCATGAGTAGCATGTATCCCAAGTGAACATTATGCCTATGCTCATCAAGGTTAACCATTTGCAAGTTGCCAATGAAAGGAAGAAGGGGTACCACAGCTTTGTCGTTCAAGTAACGGGGGATGTCTTTAGCAGCAGGAATCCCCACTCCAAGTTGTGCCACTGTCGGTGTGTAGTCCAAGTTGCCTAGATAATTAGGCAAGACAATCATGGTAACCGTTGTGTGCACTTCTTCCCTCAAGAGCTCAATATTTGGCAATGAGGCAACAAAGTGGGAGATCAGGTCAAAATTCACCTAGTAGTGCTCACCGCGATCCATAAAATCATCCCCAAGAACCATTCTCAAAGCAGTTTTGGACATGCTAGTTCTAATATAAAAAACCTTCCTGAGTCATTGGCTGGTTATCCAGCCAAGGAATCTGATTTGCCTTTGGGGACTGGTGAGGCATACAAGGGTATCCATTAGATTGAAAATGCAAAGATGGAAAGATGTGAATTTAAGAAGAGAGTGTCCCAATTTATAGAGCAAGCCGGGAGAAAGGTGCAGTACTCTTGCATTTAATGCCATATTGCATAAAATCCAAAAAATATAGGCCAACTGGCTTAATTACAAATTTCAAAGCTCAAAATGTTAAGTCCAATTAAATTTCAATCAAATAATGCAGAATTAAGGGAAGCATGTGTGAGAAATAAATCTAATAAGTTTGCATCTCGGTAATTGAACTGTCATCGTTCCAATTCCTCAGTCGAGATTGTGTGCGTCAGAAAGTGTCCAAGTGTATGCATGGGGTTCAAATTCGAGCAAAGTGAAGTGGCATGTACGTGTGCATCACAAAGGTTGAGGCATTTTAATGAGGTTGCAATCAAGCACGCAGTTAAGCTTCGGTGTTAATTAAAGAGAAATTCAGCTTGACAGATATTGGCTAAGGTATGAGGCCGAGGCATCATCATAAAATGACAACACATTAATTGAAAGGTAAATTTAGCAGCCAAATCCAAGGTCTACCAGAGCAAATTGATCTAAATTGCTAAAGGTAAACGTTTGATAAGGTAGTAGCTAACATCTCTAAATTTAGAGGTAACCAAGGTGGCCAACTATGCCGAAAAATTTAAACTTATGCTTATTTTCTGAAATAATTGGGTATGACTACTCGAGAGTTAGTATAGTGTTTATGACATTTTATTAAGGAGTCACACATTTCAAGAAATTTAAATAAATCCTTGGGAATTAATTGAGGGGGTAGCGGAGGTTTATATCTAGTGAAAAATCTAAAGGTGTCCTTTGCTACCGCTGTATTTCCCAACCTAATAGTAGGCTTCAGTGCTAGCAAGTTGAGCAAAAGAGCTTAAAAGACATATGAAAAGAGAAATAAAAAAGGAAATATCCAAAGAGAAATCAACTCTTTAAGTGACCCAAATATCTCTACCAAGGCTATGGATGTCTAGCTGGCAGTAGAGTTATGTTTGGAGGGAATTACAAAGATAACCTTGTTGGAGCTATAGAGTCATGGACGCTTGACTGGCAGCAAGGCAATATCCAAGATTGGCTTAAAAAGATGAACCAAATTATGTAGCTTGATATAAGTAGCCCAATTCTTTTGTTAATCTTCAAGGGTGGTAATTGATCAAAGCACACACTAATACTCTTTGAGGAATTTCATAGTCCTTATACTAATTATTGAGTAGATTTGGCAATTTATTCTAGAAAATAGTTATAAGTTTTAATTTGATTGGTTTATTGGGTTTCCTGTTTCTTTTAAGTTTGGTTTTGTTGGTTACTAGTTGTTGTGTGGTTACACAACGCACCCCAAGTTTGCAAAGGCTTGGGGACCCAAATTTTAAAATTACCCACTTTTAGGGCTAGGGAGAGTTGTCAAAGAGGTTAAGTTCAAGAGATGCGATGAATTGTTGTTCAGGATGATGAAACCCGAAGTGGGAATCGTTCAACTGGGTGTTCGGGTAAATCAAGTGTGAGTACATGGTTCAGGGTAGGCTGGAGGCATTTAGATGGAGTAAGTCAAACACCGTCAAGAGAAATTAAAGTTTGCGGATCTACGAACAGCTAATGCAAGGTATCCAAGGGCGTCGCTAAGGTCAAACAGTTCAAGTTGTCGTTGCGGAAGAGTTGTCAAAGTGGCGATTGTGCAAATGTTTGGGTATTCGTGTAGCCGGATATCCGAGTACTCGGTATGCGAGAAAAATGTAACTAACTAAAGTGTTAGCGCATTGCTTAAGGATTCCCAATGGCATGAAAAACCCGAAAACCCGCATAAACAAACATGTTCGAAAAATCTTTAAAGCACATTACTTTAATCACGAATTTAAAAAGGGCTACAATCATATGAGCATGCTTTTAGTAATTGCTTTTATGACATGCATTAAGAGATTTAAATGTCGCTGATGAAAATGGTGTGAACCGTATTGATGCAGGTCTGACAGGTGGCGACTTGTGGCAGAGATGTGGGCACTCGAACAAATCATGTTCTTGAGGTCGCGCAGTGATACAAAGGCAGACTAAAGATACGCAATTAAGAGACAGGTCCACGAAAGAAGTATCCAAGGAAGAGTGGCAAATAATCAAGAAAAGGAAGACCCGAGTTTTTCGCAAGCAAACACAATGTTAAGTTTTCCCGAAGTGCAATGGCAGATGTTTTTCCCGCACTCGGAACTAGATGGCGGAACCAGGAATTTTGAAGCAAAATGCCAACAACTCTTTCTCGTGATTTTGAAGATGAGAGTGGATCTTCAATGTCCACTTGATCATTATATTTTGTTAAGAGTGGATCTTCTATATCCACCTGATTTCTCTAATAAACCATGATGAAGACCGAAGTGGATCTGATGTGCATTTGTCTATGATTCTCAAACATTCCAACTACAACGAGGGAAGTCAAAGCACCTTTGACTTATTTCAAGAATGGGGCAAATATCTTCCTACTGCCACTTGTCATTTTGGTGCCACGTGCTATTTTTTGATTGGCTTAGTTTCTCTTAGCCATGTGCTGATTCTAATCAATTGAGGCCTTGTGTTCTATAAAAGGTCGGGTGTTATTCATTTTGAAGGATTAAAATTTGTTGAACTTGATTAGACTTAAGATTGGCACATCACTAATTTTACTTCTATTTTCATGTTTTTTGTTCAATTCTAGTTTTAAAACTTGTATATTCCATAGAAGTTGTTAATATCAAAGCCTTTTGAAAGCTATTTCCTGATTGTAAATCCTACATAGTTGACTGTTTATTCCTATCAGAGAAGCCAATGTGTTTCGTCGGATTCGGGTGCATGTTGACATTGTTCAATGGTAAATGGTTGTTTTCTTTAAACTTCTTGCACTATTCTATGCGTACCTATGAAGCAATCTCGTGAAACATAGAGTAGTTTATGCTTTGATTTGGTTCATTTCTTGGTGTATGTGTGGATAATAGCTGGGAGCCTGGGAGCACCTTTAAATTCTTAGAATCTTTACTTTCTTTAATTTGATTTTCAGTAGTTTTCTACAAATGACTTAGATACATGGAATGCAAAGAGTAATACATGTTAAATCTGCTAAATTTTTATGTTACTCTATTTTGTCAAAGTTGTAAAGCTCCAAAACTAGAGACCCCTCATGATTAACAGCATTTTTGCACAACGAACCTTGAGTGAACCTAGTACGTCAAGACCTAGCATTCCCAAGCCTTGGGATAGCTAAGATCATCTTTAACCAAAAAATCTTTGTGATTCTTTCAAGATAGATAGGTTCCTTTGTTTAAGTGGCAAAGATTTATCTGCCTGTTGGTGTGTGTGTAACATCCACGTCAACACATCCCTTTTGAAATGTTTAATTATTGTAGAGACTCTTGCATTAAAGTGAATATGTAGTTAATTATTATATGAGATATGGCATTGAACTCTATGCTAAAGATTGCATTGATTCCTTAGAATCCTTACATGTTGAAATAAAGATAGAAATTGTGTAACACAAGATCCTTTATTGTTTCAATATTAAGTACAAGTTAGATATCACTTCTCAAAGGTTCTTGTTGAGCGTGAGTAAATGGAACAAGTTGAAAAAAGGTAATTAGAATCCTGGCATATTGTATACATTATTAGTTTCATACCTATTTGTTGTGACAGGAAGTAATTGTGATGTTATCATGTGAACTTATGGTAGACAAGAAACAAGATGCCATAGGAACTATTGGAAAGGCATACAACGTATAATTCTCTTGCGTTATACTGATTCTTTTATGAATCATGACACGAAGCATCTATGAAAATTAGGGTTGCAATGGAATCAACTTCTATGAAAGTAATTTTTCGTGCTTGCATAGAATTGATGGTGGAATCCATAATATTTGAGACAACAATATATACAAGGAATGAAGCATAATCAACTTTGATGGTTTAATGGATCTAATGACCCTACAATGTTAGGTTGAATAAGGCCCATAGACTGTGAACATAAATGGGAAAAGCCTAGAGAATTGTGAAGGAAAACAAGTAGGAAATGATCCAATCTTGGGATCTTTATTTGATGTGCTACTACTTAAAATACTAAGCAAACCCTATTGTTACAAAGGGAATTATTTGAACTCTTGAGGTTGTTAGATCACCCTTTCAACATGAATCTATAGGAGAAACCTTGTTCTCCAATCCTGTTGACAACTAGATTTGAGGTGAATAATACATCCTAAGTTAGCACCACTATCTATATGGTGCAAAAGGAAGTTTGATTCTCTCCTTAAGAAATTAAAATTGGTTTCGAGCCTTAATATCAAATTATGGTTATGGCTATGAACTTGAAGAAGTTAAGCTTCTTCTAACTGAAATAAATCTGGTAAATATAAATACACTAGATTTAACAGCCTAAAAGGGTAGCATACAATGATGAAGCTTATGATAGCCTAAACTTACCTTGATTGTACTCAGGAAAAACAATATCTTGGGGAATTACTAGGTACAAGATATGAAACAATACAGTATCCTATAAATATAACTTGTAGCAGTACAGGAGATTGTAGTGGTCAATAATTAATACCTACTTGAGTACTTATGTAATAATGCAATGGGTAAGCCAGCAAAACTATACAAGCTTTAGGGTTTAATTATGACTAATGAGATCCTAGATTGCAAATCTTAATGAAGGCATGAAGAATAGAGATCCAGTTCTTATAGTGTAAATGTTCAAAAAACTATTGGACCTTAATCCAATATAATAAAAAATGGTTCGTATTAAGGTGCCATTAAACTTACTTAACTCACGAATTATCTCTGAAACCAAGTCAATTGCAAATTTACTCACCTGCAGCTTCACACAAGATTGTGGTGAGTACTCACCATGAGTTCTTGCAAATAGTTGCAGGAATCTGGTGAGTCCTTACCTAGATTGTGAATTTGATATAAGGTTTAAAAAAGCTTTAAGGTTCAATTATGAATGGTGAAAAGCTAGATTGCAAATCTTAATAAAATCATGAGGAATAGAGACCTAATGCTTACAATGCTGAGTGATTAAAAAGTAATGGACCTTTATTCGATATGTAAAAAAAAAAGGTTTGAATTGAGGTGCCATTATACTCACCTAACTAAAGAGCACACACCACAGCAAAATATTGCTTTTATTGCTCCAAAGGGCACCAACCCTGTTTACATAAGTGAGCACCAACTCTCCTTCGAAGCACCAACTCCGAGAGGCTGAAGCACCAACTTCAGCGTGAGCAACAACTCACCAAGCAATTGAAGCACCTACTCCAGTGATGTTGAAGCACCAACTTCAAACTTCACAAAATCCTAAATCTGACCACAAGCCACTGAAAAAACTCTTCCGAAATACAATGATTGCCTATGTAATAAGATTCTAGCATGAATACAAGCTGCTCAAAAGATCACTTCACTCAGAGACTGCAAATCAGATACGTCTTGTAACCAAGACCCTGCCATTACTCTTATATTCTGGCATTGATTCTTGCTCAGACTTCCTCAGAAAGAAAAACACACTACTCCAGATTCAACACTCGATGTAAATGTCTTAACTGAAACTTCTTTAAAAACAATCAGAACTGGCAATATCTCAGACTTCAAGAAGAATATAAACCATTCACAAACAACCGAAATCCTGCATAATATCAAAAGAACGAACTGCACTTCCAACTTTCCATTTTACAGGCTATACTCTAAACAGAAGCAATAACATTAAGATGCAATGCTGTTGCAATAAGCTCACACACCCAAACAGCTCGAACCACACAGAATATGATTGAAAGCAATGACTGAAGCAGTGATAAAATCGCACATATTCATCAGAGTATAACCCAACTCTCCTTCACCCACAGCACATATATCCTCACAATCCTTTTGTTATGTGCATTGAAACCCATGTGTATAAACAGAGCACGTTACAATCTACAGCCATCGCTCATTCCACACAGTGCTCGACTCTTTTCCTGAATGAATATGTAGTGTTCAAAAACATCGACGGTAGCACAGATTTTTAGTTCACAGACAATATTTCTGAGCAACGACCAAACAAAACTTGTTCTGAATGATAATCTCCTTTTTTTAATAGCCGACCACGAATATTTACAAGAATACTGCGAACAGAATGGGAGACACAACTTCAGGTCTGATAAACATATTTTTTTTAAATCTCACACCTTCGCACTCAGACCCGACAAAGAAGAAGTCGTCACCATTAAGAGCAAACAATAATCATGCATCTCCAAACATAGCAACGAAGGCACCAAAGGAATACTCCACGTCCTAGCAAAAATAAATAAGCATAATTCTGAAGTCGTCATATATCCTTTTTCGTTGCTAATAGATAAGCCAGAATAAGCAAGATATCCCTTGCATCCCTAATAAAGACACAATCCTCTACATTCGATGAAGGTTGAATGCAGTTTTCTCCTTTTAGATTTAGCTGCCAACATAAGAAAGCCACCTCATAAAAGCCATTACCACACTAAAAGAGTCGCCACAACAGGTCTTCAAAGGCATGATGGTCATACCGTCTTTTTCAGAAGATTTTTCCTCCAACGCATAGGCTGAGCATCATGTATATGACCTTTAATAGAGTCGGCTAAATAACACATGTCGACCAAGGCGTTACAAATTGCTATTCTGATAATGTTCTACAGGCCGCCCTTGGATTTAATTTTGACATCCTTTAAAAAGCCCAAAGAAAAATATTATCATTTCAAACATTCACAATTTAGTCTTAACCTGTCGCTACATAAAATCGGCTCAAAAATTTAAATGAATATAGCCTTCAATAAAAGTCACGATATATGCCAGAAATTAATTTCACTGCATAGAAGCCATTTCCCATTCTATAGCCGGCGCCACCACACGTCTGATGCCATATCACAAAGAATGCGATTTCACTTTATTACAAAGTCGCCTCATTAAGAAATTTGCCTCTAAAAATAATAAGCCTGAAGCCATCTCAAATAAAGAAACTGCCTTCAAATACCAAGCCGTCACTTATAAAGAAATCGAGCCACATAAAAAGTAATCAAAGACTTTTCAATATGCTGACTTGGCTCATAATCTGACAAGTAGACTAGCAACCAGCTGATGTAGACAAGCAACCAGTTGAAGCAGACAAGCAACTAGCTCAACCAAGCAACCAAGTAGCTCAACCAAGCAACCAAGTAGCTCAACACAGAGGCAAGCAGCTCAAGCACTTAAGCAAGCAGCTCACAACTTGACATCAATGACAAAATATTCTAACACTAACTTGCAAGTTATCTTTGAAACCAAGTAAATTTCAAATTTACTCACCTACAACTTGATGTGAGTTTGTGGTGAGTACTCACCATTAGTTCCCACAATATTCACAAGAATCCAGCAAGTCCTTGCCACAAAGTTGCCCTGGGTTGCAAAAGCAGCCCCACAGATGACAAAAAACCTGTAAATGCACAAAATACACTACATAATACATAAGCAATGCAGAGGAGGGTACCCTGTTCTTTACAGTTTGTAGCCACCATTCCCAACTTGGGGAAAACCTTGCCTATTTTAGTCAATGTCTCAAACTTACACCCCACATATATTCCATGGAATGACACTTTAATGTTTTTGCTCTCGTTCACTTTTATGCCAAAGAACTGTACTTGCATGAAGAGATCCTCATCTATAGAGGAACCACAAATTGTCATCTCTAGAAAGTGTTCATGACATTATTTGCATTGGTTTTCAACACTGTGAAGGCTGTCAAAATAGTGGGCATGCTCACCAGCAAGAGTTTCCAAGCAAAAACAACTCCCCAATTATTGTTGCCACCGCTACTGCCTCTACAAGCCCAAAACATGTCTTCCCTCATGTTTTTATCCATCACCTTTTGTGACACATTTATGAGCAAGGCATCCGACACTTCACATCTCATACAAATCTAATTTCAATTAGCATAGTAGCATTGCTCTAAATTGAGACTGACTGGACCAAACCAAAAGTAAAAATAAAATTCAATTACTAGGCAAAAATTGTTGCTTTTCCATTCAGTGCAGCACAAAACAATTTTTATCTTTTGGCTTTTAAACTAAAGCAAAGCTCTAAGCCATAGGGGCCTTAACTAAAATAATAAAAAACAAAATATA
>CM021105.1:672493143-672741664 GCA_007115665.2 Sequoiadendron giganteum | reverse complement strand
TACAAGAAGAAGTGCATGAATTAAATGAATAGCCTTCGGCTATTTAATTCATGATTACAATATTTACTAATGTCAAAGGGCCGACCCTTAAAGGATTCGCATTTACTATGGCCGACCCTAATTTGTATTTATTATTTATGTTTTCCTTAAAGGGGGCCGACCTAACTTGACGAGGCGCCTCTCTTGCATAAATACAAGGTCTTCTTGTCATTGTAATTCATCTATTCACCAAGCAAATTCGCATTTCCTTAAGAGCAGAATTCGCACTTCATAGCAGCACATCCGATTTCAAGGAAGAACATATTCATTTGTATCTTGTGCATCTTGGAGAGGTGCGACCTCATTGTATTCATTGTTGGCCATTGCTGGGCCTGAGTTGTAAGCAGATTTCTGCTCTTGTGCTACATTATATAAGAGATTCATTTGCTGGGTTTCTCTCCCTCAAGAGGAGGGTTTTCCCAGGGTATCTTTGTGTGTTCATTGTCTTATGTGTTGCAATTCTATTAAGTGCTTTCATTGTTCAATCTGATCTAAGATACACTAACACATATAAGCCAACCAAAATTCATTTCATAACATCAAATGATCAAAATTAATAAAGAAAAAAAGATGTGGGGTGTGCAATGTAAGGTAAAATTTGAGTACACGTCCATTATAAGAAAAAAGAGCATGTGAGAGAAAACCTTTTTAAAATTGAATGCAGTAAGTTGAGCAACATAGAAGTGCAAAAATAAAAAGCATATGTGCATGGAATCCTTACTGACTGTAATGGATCAACATGTTTGTAGCATACTATTTCATGGAAAGGCATGGACTCTATTGGCCTCAAGTAATCTCTGCAATATTGGCACAAATATATAGGTAAATATATAATTAATATTTAAGTTCACCAGTAAAAATGCAAAATGTTAGTAAATTCTTCTAAGCAAAGTCTAAGCTTAACTATCCTAACATATAACCATATTAATTCATGCATCAAAGAAGCATAACATTGAAATGTACCACAATATTTTTATTCTTACTTATCAGGTTAGTCTTCACAACATAAGCCTTTAAATTGTTATACAAATGTCTACTTATTCTGTGAGTGTCTTTTCTTGTCACTAGTTACAATGTAAGCATGAAATGTATGCAAAAACATCACAAGTATAAGAATCAAACCCTTTCAGTAGTGTACAAGAATATATCATGGTTCCTTGCAACAATTAACTGTTCCAAAGTTCCCTGAAAACAAATGAAAAAAAATTGCACCCCTTACTCATCTCACAGTCAATCATTTGTCTCCTTGTATTTTCATAACTAATCAACATATCATCCCGTGCATCCTAAAATATAAACTATTACAATCCAACCACTTATTAGCAGCTAGTGCATCGATGCTATGATTGGGAAAAAGTGTTAACCATTCTAGTAAGATAAGAAAATTGGATGGACCTTAATGTTAGGGTTTATTTAGCTTAGGTTGGTCTTTTTTTTGTTTGTTAGTCATATGTATTAAATTTAAATGCCTTTTTTATTTGTTATTAGACAGTATTTTACTTTATCGAGATGCATAAAGTTTAATAGTTCACAAGGGGGAAATTCACCATTAAAAAAAGGACCTCTATATCGTAGTAGTTGTGTCTTTTGGAAGGAAACTATTGTTGCATAGGTTTGAAGTTGTCATTTGGCCAAGGAAATTCCCATTCGATACTAGATTTGACCCAAGTTGACATCCAAACATCTTGAGAACGTAAACTTCTCTACTACATATTGTTCAGTCCATTTTCCAGCAAATATAATGTTCCACTTCTCAGTATTTCTTGAAATCTGAAGATTAAAGTGTTCTGTTATTCAGCAGATCAGGTTTTTTTTTTTTTTTTTTTGCAACATCTCCAAACTTCCAATTTATACAGTTTACATTTTTCAAGCAAATTTCATTACAAAATTTCAAATTTCACTACTCATTGATAAACATGATCTTTATCTGGTATATTAAATATCCTAAATTTCTATGTGATCCACTCCCATATGAACATAAAATTATATAATATCAGGAATAGTGAAATGCCATGGTCTACACCTTTTTGTCCCATTAGAGAGATTACTTATTGTGAGGAATATTGGAGTCATAGTTCATATGTCACTCATTTGCCACTTTGCACCAACTTTTATGTGGAGAAAAGGCATACAAAGGCACTAGACCAACATTTTAAAGGTTAGCTAAGGCTATGATTGCAGTTAATTTGTAAATCCTTTTGCATTCTCCACTCTAATTTGAGTGTCCATATTTCTCGTCCTCCTAAGGCTTGCAGAGCTTCTCTTTAGAACATCATTCTATTGCATCTACATACTTTTATCATAGTTCCATGGGGACGCGTCCCCCTCGTCCCCCTCGAAAAAGCAGTCATCTCGGAGACGGGAACGTTTCCGACACGCGGAGACGTCAAGGAAACGTCCCCCTGCCATCCCCCCGCCGTCTCCCCATCCCTCCACCGTCCCCTGGACGTTTCCTTCACAGGGAGTCTTCTCCGCGTCTCAGAGTCTTCTGGGCGTCTCCTTTGGGAGTCTTCTGGGAGTCTCCAAGCCTCCAAGTTTCCCACGTCCCCTATTAATAATGAAAGTCAAGTGTATTAAAATTTATTTAAAATCAAATTTATTAAAATTTAACTATTATGAAGTATCATGTAAGTTAAAGTTTTTTGCTTTAACTTTTATCTCATTTTGAGCGACAGTTCTACCCTACCCGTGCGTGCTTGTGCGAGCATTCGAGATTGCCTGAGAGTGAATGCAAACTATAAACTAAACCAGAGGAGAGATCAAGGTTTTCAGATTTTCCAAGGGCGTCATTATTCAACACTCAGTAACACTCAAGGTCTCAACAGGTATTTACGATTTCGGATTTAGCATTTTGATTTCGACCGCTAGGGCATTCAGCATTGGCAACAAGAGGTCGGGAGCGAATCCCTCAAAGGGATGCCAACTCATGGAAGAGGCGACGAGCGCGAACTGTTGACGGAATGCCTCAAAGGGATGTCAGCTCATGGAAGGCGACATCGTCGCCTCTTCCATGAGTTGGCATCCCTTTGAGGGATTCGCTCAAAGCCTCAGCCAGTCAGCCTCAATTTCAAATAATTTATTTTTTGAAAAAATTTAAAATCGAAAATGAGATAAAAGTTAAAACTTAAAACTAAAAACTATTATTTATTTGTTGGCATTTCTGCAAAATGTGGAAGCACAGGTAAGGTATGTGAACTATTTGACACTTGACACTTGACAGTGACTGAATTCATCAAGGCAAAGCATTTTAAATTTTTAACTGTGAACTATTTGACACTTGAGTCCTTGATAGTGACTAAATGCATCAAGGCAAGGCATTTGAACTGTTTGATTGAAGGCAAGGCATTTGAAGTTTGAACTGTTTGACTGAAGGCAAGGCATGTGAACTGTTTGATTGATGCATTCAGGCATCAAAGCAAGGCATTTGAACTGTTTGACTGAATGCATTCAATCACTGTCAAACAGTTCAAATGCCTTACCTTGATGCCTGAATGCATCACTCAAACAGTTCAAACTTCAAATTCCTTGCCTCACATGCCTTGCCTTCAATCAAATAGTTCAAATGCCTTGCCTTGATGCATTCAATCAAACAATTCAAATGAATGTAGTCACTGTCAAACAGTTCAAATGCCTTGCCTTGATGCCTGAATGCATCACTCAAACAGTTCAAACTTCAAATTCCTTGCCTCACATGCCTTGCCTTCAATCAAATAGTTCAAATGCCTTGCCTTGATGCATTCAATCAAACAATTCAAATGAATGTAGTCACTGTCAAACAGTTCAAATGCCTTGCCTTGATGCCTGAATGCATCACTCAAACAGTTCAAACTTCAAATTCCTTGCCTCACATGCCTTGCCTTCAATCAAATAGTTCAAATGCCTTGCCTTGATGCATTCAATCAAACAATTCAAATGCCTTGCATTGATGCATTCAGTCAAACAGTTCAAATGCCTTGCCTGTGCTTCCAAATTTTGCAAAACAAACCACATTTTGATTTCTTAATTCTTATGCATATCTTGCAATATTGCAATCCATGAGACCACATTTATGATTTGAATTTATTTCAAGTTTCTAAGTTTCGGTTTATATTATATAAGTCTGATTTTTTTTTTTACATTGTTTTTGCAGCATCATCATCATAATGAGTTCACATAACAGAAGTGATGATGAACCAGGAATTCAAAGTGAAAATGATTCATCAGATGATCCTGACTTTCAAATAGGAGGGGAGGCTGTGGGTGAAGTTGAACCACAAGTTCCACAACATGGCTCAGCCTCAAATACTCAAACTACCACAAGTTCCATTGGCACTAGAGATAATAGCTGCCCTTCATAAATCATTCAAGAATGGGCCAAGGGCCTCTTTGATCCAAAAAAACCCTTAAAACAATTTGCATCCAAGGTAGCAGCAAAGCCTGGGGCAGCTGGGGGCACTAGATTATGGAAGTGTCACATGTGTGAGCTTACATGGTTTGGAAGCATTACAAGAACGAATGCACACTTTCTTCTTATTCGAGGCAAAGGTGTAGATGTATGCAGAGTTGTGGCAAGTAACTTGAAGTACAGGGCTGAAATTTTAAAATTATGGGGTTGTAATGAGGATGAAGTGCCTGCATCTGCTACATTGCCACATAAGAGTTTGGGTGATCAGTTTTCAGCAGTGTCTACTTCTACTTTGCAGAGTCAAAGGCCACCAAATCCGTTCAGTTCAAGTGCAACAGAGCCTAGGGGGAAGCGTAAGATGACATCTTCACAACCTTTAGCAGATTTATTCAATGTGCAGGCAAAGGATGAGGCAGATGATGCCATTGGCAAATTATTCTTTGCCAATGGCATTCCATTCCATGTGGCTCGCTCTCCTTATTATAAGGAAGTTGTGTCAAAGATAATAAGGGCAGGACAATCATATGTGCCACCCGGGGAGAATAAATTGAGGACAACAATCTTGGATCAAAACTATTCCAAGATTAATATTTTGATGGAGAAGATTAAGAGAACCTGGGTCACAAGTGGATGCAGCATAGTCATGGATGGGTGGACGGACATTAGGCATCGTCACATCTGTAGTGGGCCCTTATTTCCTTAAGGCTATTGATTGTTCAGGGCATAGCAAGAATGCCCATTATCAGTTTCAGATCCTCAAGGATGCTATAGAGGAGGTTGGACCACAAAATGTGGTGCAGGTAGTGACAGATGCGGCCCATGTGTGCAAAGCTGCAGGGAGGTTGATTGAGGCAGCCTATAGGCATATTTTTTGGACTCCTTGTTGTGTGCATGCTATGAATAATGCACTTAAGGACATGGGTAAAATCAGCTGGATCAAATCTATTGTCAATGATGCTAGAGATGTGTAGATGTTTATCTACAACCATCATCATTCACATGCACTTTTCAGGTCCTTCTCCAAGAAGGAATTCTTGAAGCCTGTAGAGACTCGGTATGCATCATACTTTATTCTCTTGGAGAGGATGCTTGAGTTGCAAGAGCCTTTGCAACTAATGGTAATGACAGCAAAATGGAACAGATGGCCTGAGTCAAAGACACAGCAGAGATTGAGGGTTAAGGAGGTGGTGAAGAATGATGTCTTTTGGGTTGATGCTAAATATGTTGTCTCCATTATTGAGCCAGTCTTCAAAGTTATTAGATTTGGAGATTCTAATGCACCTTCCCTTGGAGAGGTATACGAATGCATTGATTCCATGCTTGATCAAATGAAGGCTAAAGTGCGAGAGAAGGACCCCACAATGCAATTCTACACCGAGCATGTTTATCCAATCATTCAGCATAGATGGGAGAAACTCAACACTCCCTTACACATGGCTGCCTACGCATTGAACCCAAAGTGGTATGTGCCACGTCTTGGTAGAGTGACACCTATAGAGGATGTTGAGGTGAAGGAAGGGTTCATGAAGGCCATTGACAAAATGTATGATCCTATAGAGGCCAGCTTGCTTCGTACTGAGTGGACAAAATTTGCTACTCTTTGGGGATATTCAGAGGCAACCATATTAGATTTGGAGACTATGTCACAGGAGGACCCCAAGTTGTGGTGGACTATGCATGGGCCTAGATCTTTGATTACTACTCTAGCCATTCATTTGCTGTCCCAGGTTTCTAGTTCTTCTGCTTATGAGAGGAACTGGTCCACTTATAACTTCATCCACTCTGTTAAGAGGAACAGGCTCACTTCTAGGAGGGCGGAGAAGCTTGTGGTTGTCCATAGTGCCTTACGTCTCATTGATCGCAGCACAACTACATACAAGGAGAGTCCAGCACAGATAGATGAGGATGCTACACAGACAGGGCTGGTTGGTATTGGTTTAGATGAGCTTGAGCATTTGGGGTCCTCGTCCGACGGTTCCAGTGATGAGGAGATTGGCATGGAGCTTGGAGTTGGAGATGATTAGATCAATAGAGGCATTAGCCATTAGGCCATTAGCTATTTAGTATTTACTATTTTGTTTTTGAAGTTTGAAGTTTGAACATTGTTGTGTTGATAACTTGATAGTTGATACTTGATTGTAATTATGAATCATGACTATGAAATTTTGAAATTCAATTTATGAATATGAAACAACTAGTTCTCGTTCCAATCACAATGTCTATTAAGTTACAAGTATATTTTCATTGTTTCAATGTTCCTTAGGCTTTTACAATTATACATCTTTTTATAACTAATTTTTCAAGTACTATATGTATTTCAGCGCACCGCTCCCCCGCCGCCCCCCAGCTGCCGTCCCCAAACTTAGGCCCCCCGCCCCCGCGCCCCCGAAACCCGTCCCCTGCCGTCCCCCCATCCCCGTCCCCAAAACTCGATGCAACTATGGTCAAGACCTAACATTCCTGAGCCTTGGGATAGCTAAGATCATCTTTAACCAGGAAATCTTAGTGATTCTTTCAAGATAAATAGGTTCCTTTGTTTAAGTGGCAAAGATTTATCTCCCAATTGGTGTGTCTGCAACATCCACGTCAACAAAATTAGCGCTAGAAGGAGGGCCTTTGCACAGTAAAATGATAAATTGCACCTTTGAAAGTGATAACCCTAGGGTTAGAGTATGCCTTAGGAGGAATTACAACAGCATAAACATTGTGTTGTCCAAAAAATCCTTAACAGAAAGCTTTTCCCTGAAAATTTGCTTAGTTTTGGATGGACTGATAAGTGTAGGATTCACAACATGGAGGATCATGGTGAGGTCAATTGTGAAACCTTCCTAATTAGGGTAAGCCTGGCAATCAATAAGGTAATACCTTTAACTGAAGTGTGTCTGTGTAAGAAAAGGATTGAAGGATTACCGAAGCTTAGCCTCGCCAGAGCAAATTTGAACAAACCTAGTGAGGTTAAAGTTGATAAAGTTCCAAAAATTAAATTCGAAGGTTATATGCTTACGGATTTGAAGTTCCTTATCAAAGATCTGAGAAACTTGCAGGGTAAGGTACTAAATTGCGTAACATCATGAACGCTTCGGGAAGAGGATAAAGAAGTAGAAAATCAGAGACAAATGCTACAAAGGAGTGAGTATCTAAAGAATCTTAAAGAAGTAAATATCATTAAGCAGTTGGGAAGCATAATGACACCAATGGAAAGCTTGGAATGGCATCCTAAAAGGAAAGTTATTCAGGATTTAATGCCAAAGTCTGAATATCAATTCTTCATTTTTTCAATTTTTGATAATTCCATTCTTAATTGTGAAAGAAAAGATAATTGAGAAATTGTCAGTGACAAAATATTAACTGATGTGTGTTTTGAAAACAGGAAAAGCAAAGACGAACATCATGAGCGAGTGTTGAAGATAATGAAGGAATGTGGTGACACAAAATATCAAACTCAAAAGGTTGAACATATCATCAACGTTCACAATCAAGAGTCATGCAAAAACATGGAATTCAAAGATAGGAGACGCTATTCGGCATCAACAGACAATTAGGTTGTCTCTACCCATATTGTAATGATAATTGGTAAATATGTGTTTGAATCTACATTCATTCAGTGTAAAAAGCGTATAATGATGCACCTTTCCATCCCTTTAGCCTTGGGCTAGAATTCAAGGCGTTAGTTGCATTTTAATTCACATTAGGGTTAGGGCTAGTTTTAGTCGTTAGGTCTATAGAGTTTAAGGCGTAGGGTTTGGTTTGTAAAATTAGCAATTGCCTGCTTAAGTCTAATTTCCCCAAAATTAAAGAGCATAATGGCATGCTTACACAATCATCCAGCATAGGAAACAGCATAACGTGAAATCTGAACCACATACATTATTGCAAAAGGTAAAAAGCCAAAGTTAAACACTAAAAGCAGAATTTCATTATATTAACAAGAGTATTCTGTATGTACAATGGAAATACAAAATTGGCTTCATCTTGCATCGCAGTCACCAAAAGATAAGTACACATTGCTAGTCAATTTGTGGGCTTCATCCATGAGTAGCATGTATCCCAAGTGAACATTATGCCTATGCTCATCAAGGTTAACCATTTGCAAGTTGCCAATGAAAGGAAGAAGGGGTACCACAGCTTTGTCGTTCAAGTAACGGGGGATGTCTTTAGCAGCAGGAATCCCCACTCCAAGTTGTGCCACTGTCGGTGTGTAGTCCAAGTTGCCTAGATAATTAGGCAAGACAATCATGGTAACCGTTGTGTGCACTTCTTCCCTCAAGAGCTCAATATTTGGCAATGAGGCAACAAAGTGGGAGATCAGGTCAAAATTCACCTAGTAGTGCTCACCGCGATCCATAAAATCATCCCCAAGAACCATTCTCAAAGCAGTTTTGGACATGCTAGTTCTAATATAAAAAACCTTCCTGAGTCATTGGCTGGTTATCCAGCCAAGGAATCTGATTTGCCTTTGGGGACTGGTGAGGCATACAAGGGTATCCATTAGATTGAAAATGCAAAGATGGAAAGATGTGAATTTAAGAAGAGAGTGTCCCAATTTATAGAGCAAGCCGGGAGAAAGGTGCAGTACTCTTGCATTTAATGCCATATTGCATAAAATCCAAAAAATATAGGCCAACTGGCTTAATTACAAATTTCAAAGCTCAAAATGTTAAGTCCAATTAAATTTCAATCAAATAATGCAGAATTAAGGGAAGCATGTGTGAGAAATAAATCTAATAAGTTTGCATCTCGGTAATTGAACTGTCATCGTTCCAATTCCTCAGTCGAGATTGTGTGCGTCAGAAAGTGTCCAAGTGTATGCATGGGGTTCAAATTCGAGCAAAGTGAAGTGGCATGTACGTGTGCATCACAAAGGTTGAGGCATTTTAATGAGGTTGCAATCAAGCACGCAGTTAAGCTTCGGTGTTAATTAAAGAGAAATTCAGCTTGACAGATATTGGCTAAGGTATGAGGCCGAGGCATCATCATAAAATGACAACACATTAATTGAAAGGTAAATTTAGCAGCCAAATCCAAGGTCTACCAGAGCAAATTGATCTAAATTGCTAAAGGTAAACGTTTGATAAGGTAGTAGCTAACATCTCTAAATTTAGAGGTAACCAAGGTGGCCAACTATGCCGAAAAATTTAAACTTATGCTTATTTTCTGAAATAATTGGGTATGACTACTCGAGAGTTAGTATAGTGTTTATGACATTTTATTAAGGAGTCACACATTTCAAGAAATTTAAATAAATCCTTGGGAATTAATTGAGGGGGTAGCGGAGGTTTATATCTAGTGAAAAATCTAAAGGTGTCCTTTGCTACCGCTGTATTTCCCAACCTAATAGTAGGCTTCAGTGCTAGCAAGTTGAGCAAAAGAGCTTAAAAGACATATGAAAAGAGAAATAAAAAAGGAAATATCCAAAGAGAAATCAACTCTTTAAGTGACCCAAATATCTCTACCAAGGCTATGGATGTCTAGCTGGCAGTAGAGTTATGTTTGGAGGGAATTACAAAGATAACCTTGTTGGAGCTATAGAGTCATGGACGCTTGACTGGCAGCAAGGCAATATCCAAGATTGGCTTAAAAAGATGAACCAAATTATGTAGCTTGATATAAGTAGCCCAATTCTTTTGTTAATCTTCAAGGGTGGTAATTGATCAAAGCACACACTAATACTCTTTGAGGAATTTCATAGTCCTTATACTAATTATTGAGTAGATTTGGCAATTTATTCTAGAAAATAGTTATAAGTTTTAATTTGATTGGTTTATTGGGTTTCCTGTTTCTTTTAAGTTTGGTTTTGTTGGTTACTAGTTGTTGTGTGGTTACACAACGCACCCCAAGTTTGCAAAGGCTTGGGGACCCAAATTTTAAAATTACCCACTTTTAGGGCTAGGGAGAGTTGTCAAAGAGGTTAAGTTCAAGAGATGCGATGAATTGTTGTTCAGGATGATGAAACCCGAAGTGGGAATCGTTCAACTGGGTGTTCGGGTAAATCAAGTGTGAGTACATGGTTCAGGGTAGGCTGGAGGCATTTAGATGGAGTAAGTCAAACACCGTCAAGAGAAATTAAAGTTTGCGGATCTACGAACAGCTAATGCAAGGTATCCAAGGGCGTCGCTAAGGTCAAACAGTTCAAGTTGTCGTTGCGGAAGAGTTGTCAAAGTGGCGATTGTGCAAATGTTTGGGTATTCGTGTAGCCGGATATCCGAGTACTCGGTATGCGAGAAAAATGTAACTAACTAAAGTGTTAGCGCATTGCTTAAGGATTCCCAATGGCATGAAAAACCCGAAAACCCGCATAAACAAACATGTTCGAAAAATCTTTAAAGCACATTACTTTAATCACGAATTTAAAAAGGGCTACAATCATATGAGCATGCTTTTAGTAATTGCTTTTATGACATGCATTAAGAGATTTAAATGTCGCTGATGAAAATGGTGTGAACCGTATTGATGCAGGTCTGACAGGTGGCGACTTGTGGCAGAGATGTGGGCACTCGAACAAATCATGTTCTTGAGGTCGCGCAGTGATACAAAGGCAGACTAAAGATACGCAATTAAGAGACAGGTCCACGAAAGAAGTATCCAAGGAAGAGTGGCAAATAATCAAGAAAAGGAAGACCCGAGTTTTTCGCAAGCAAACACAATGTTAAGTTTTCCCGAAGTGCAATGGCAGATGTTTTTCCCGCACTCGGAACTAGATGGCGGAACCAGGAATTTTGAAGCAAAATGCCAACAACTCTTTCTCGTGATTTTGAAGATGAGAGTGGATCTTCAATGTCCACTTGATCATTATATTTTGTTAAGAGTGGATCTTCTATATCCACCTGATTTCTCTAATAAACCATGATGAAGACCGAAGTGGATCTGATGTGCATTTGTCTATGATTCTCAAACATTCCAACTACAACGAGGGAAGTCAAAGCACCTTTGACTTATTTCAAGAATGGGGCAAATATCTTCCTACTGCCACTTGTCATTTTGGTGCCACGTGCTATTTTTTGATTGGCTTAGTTTCTCTTAGCCATGTGCTGATTCTAATCAATTGAGGCCTTGTGTTCTATAAAAGGTCGGGTGTTATTCATTTTGAAGGATTAAAATTTGTTGAACTTGATTAGACTTAAGATTGGCACATCACTAATTTTACTTCTATTTTCATGTTTTTTGTTCAATTCTAGTTTTAAAACTTGTATATTCCATAGAAGTTGTTAATATCAAAGCCTTTTGAAAGCTATTTCCTGATTGTAAATCCTACATAGTTGACTGTTTATTCCTATCAGAGAAGCCAATGTGTTTCGTCGGATTCGGGTGCATGTTGACATTGTTCAATGGTAAATGGTTGTTTTCTTTAAACTTCTTGCACTATTCTATGCGTACCTATGAAGCAATCTCGTGAAACATAGAGTAGTTTATGCTTTGATTTGGTTCATTTCTTGGTGTATGTGTGGATAATAGCTGGGAGCCTGGGAGCACCTTTAAATTCTTAGAATCTTTACTTTCTTTAATTTGATTTTCAGTAGTTTTCTACAAATGACTTAGATACATGGAATGCAAAGAGTAATACATGTTAAATCTGCTAAATTTTTATGTTACTCTATTTTGTCAAAGTTGTAAAGCTCCAAAACTAGAGACCCCTCATGATTAACAGCATTTTTGCACAACGAACCTTGAGTGAACCTAGTACGTCAAGACCTAGCATTCCCAAGCCTTGGGATAGCTAAGATCATCTTTAACCAAAAAATCTTTGTGATTCTTTCAAGATAGATAGGTTCCTTTGTTTAAGTGGCAAAGATTTATCTGCCTGTTGGTGTGTGTGTAACATCCACGTCAACACATCCCTTTTGAAATGTTTAATTATTGTAGAGACTCTTGCATTAAAGTGAATATGTAGTTAATTATTATATGAGATATGGCATTGAACTCTATGCTAAAGATTGCATTGATTCCTTAGAATCCTTACATGTTGAAATAAAGATAGAAATTGTGTAACACAAGATCCTTTATTGTTTCAATATTAAGTACAAGTTAGATATCACTTCTCAAAGGTTCTTGTTGAGCGTGAGTAAATGGAACAAGTTGAAAAAAGGTAATTAGAATCCTGGCATATTGTATACATTATTAGTTTCATACCTATTTGTTGTGACAGGAAGTAATTGTGATGTTATCATGTGAACTTATGGTAGACAAGAAACAAGATGCCATAGGAACTATTGGAAAGGCATACAACGTATAATTCTCTTGCGTTATACTGATTCTTTTATGAATCATGACACGAAGCATCTATGAAAATTAGGGTTGCAATGGAATCAACTTCTATGAAAGTAATTTTTCGTGCTTGCATAGAATTGATGGTGGAATCCATAATATTTGAGACAACAATATATACAAGGAATGAAGCATAATCAACTTTGATGGTTTAATGGATCTAATGACCCTACAATGTTAGGTTGAATAAGGCCCATAGACTGTGAACATAAATGGGAAAAGCCTAGAGAATTGTGAAGGAAAACAAGTAGGAAATGATCCAATCTTGGGATCTTTATTTGATGTGCTACTACTTAAAATACTAAGCAAACCCTATTGTTACAAAGGGAATTATTTGAACTCTTGAGGTTGTTAGATCACCCTTTCAACATGAATCTATAGGAGAAACCTTGTTCTCCAATCCTGTTGACAACTAGATTTGAGGTGAATAATACATCCTAAGTTAGCACCACTATCTATATGGTGCAAAAGGAAGTTTGATTCTCTCCTTAAGAAATTAAAATTGGTTTCGAGCCTTAATATCAAATTATGGTTATGGCTATGAACTTGAAGAAGTTAAGCTTCTTCTAACTGAAATAAATCTGGTAAATATAAATACACTAGATTTAACAGCCTAAAAGGGTAGCATACAATGATGAAGCTTATGATAGCCTAAACTTACCTTGATTGTACTCAGGAAAAACAATATCTTGGGGAATTACTAGGTACAAGATATGAAACAATACAGTATCCTATAAATATAACTTGTAGCAGTACAGGAGATTGTAGTGGTCAATAATTAATACCTACTTGAGTACTTATGTAATAATGCAATGGGTAAGCCAGCAAAACTATACAAGCTTTAGGGTTTAATTATGACTAATGAGATCCTAGATTGCAAATCTTAATGAAGGCATGAAGAATAGAGATCCAGTTCTTATAGTGTAAATGTTCAAAAAACTATTGGACCTTAATCCAATATAATAAAAAATGGTTCGTATTAAGGTGCCATTAAACTTACTTAACTCACGAATTATCTCTGAAACCAAGTCAATTGCAAATTTACTCACCTGCAGCTTCACACAAGATTGTGGTGAGTACTCACCATGAGTTCTTGCAAATAGTTGCAGGAATCTGGTGAGTCCTTACCTAGATTGTGAATTTGATATAAGGTTTAAAAAAGCTTTAAGGTTCAATTATGAATGGTGAAAAGCTAGATTGCAAATCTTAATAAAATCATGAGGAATAGAGACCTAATGCTTACAATGCTGAGTGATTAAAAAGTAATGGACCTTTATTCGATATGTAAAAAAAAAAGGTTTGAATTGAGGTGCCATTATACTCACCTAACTAAAGAGCACACACCACAGCAAAATATTGCTTTTATTGCTCCAAAGGGCACCAACCCTGTTTACATAAGTGAGCACCAACTCTCCTTCGAAGCACCAACTCCGAGAGGCTGAAGCACCAACTTCAGCGTGAGCAACAACTCACCAAGCAATTGAAGCACCTACTCCAGTGATGTTGAAGCACCAACTTCAAACTTCACAAAATCCTAAATCTGACCACAAGCCACTGAAAAAACTCTTCCGAAATACAATGATTGCCTATGTAATAAGATTCTAGCATGAATACAAGCTGCTCAAAAGATCACTTCACTCAGAGACTGCAAATCAGATACGTCTTGTAACCAAGACCCTGCCATTACTCTTATATTCTGGCATTGATTCTTGCTCAGACTTCCTCAGAAAGAAAAACACACTACTCCAGATTCAACACTCGATGTAAATGTCTTAACTGAAACTTCTTTAAAAACAATCAGAACTGGCAATATCTCAGACTTCAAGAAGAATATAAACCATTCACAAACAACCGAAATCCTGCATAATATCAAAAGAACGAACTGCACTTCCAACTTTCCATTTTACAGGCTATACTCTAAACAGAAGCAATAACATTAAGATGCAATGCTGTTGCAATAAGCTCACACACCCAAACAGCTCGAACCACACAGAATATGATTGAAAGCAATGACTGAAGCAGTGATAAAATCGCACATATTCATCAGAGTATAACCCAACTCTCCTTCACCCACAGCACATATATCCTCACAATCCTTTTGTTATGTGCATTGAAACCCATGTGTATAAACAGAGCACGTTACAATCTACAGCCATCGCTCATTCCACACAGTGCTCGACTCTTTTCCTGAATGAATATGTAGTGTTCAAAAACATCGACGGTAGCACAGATTTTTAGTTCACAGACAATATTTCTGAGCAACGACCAAACAAAACTTGTTCTGAATGATAATCTCCTTTTTTTAATAGCCGACCACGAATATTTACAAGAATACTGCGAACAGAATGGGAGACACAACTTCAGGTCTGATAAACATATTTTTTTTAAATCTCACACCTTCGCACTCAGACCCGACAAAGAAGAAGTCGTCACCATTAAGAGCAAACAATAATCATGCATCTCCAAACATAGCAACGAAGGCACCAAAGGAATACTCCACGTCCTAGCAAAAATAAATAAGCATAATTCTGAAGTCGTCATATATCCTTTTTCGTTGCTAATAGATAAGCCAGAATAAGCAAGATATCCCTTGCATCCCTAATAAAGACACAATCCTCTACATTCGATGAAGGTTGAATGCAGTTTTCTCCTTTTAGATTTAGCTGCCAACATAAGAAAGCCACCTCATAAAAGCCATTACCACACTAAAAGAGTCGCCACAACAGGTCTTCAAAGGCATGATGGTCATACCGTCTTTTTCAGAAGATTTTTCCTCCAACGCATAGGCTGAGCATCATGTATATGACCTTTAATAGAGTCGGCTAAATAACACATGTCGACCAAGGCGTTACAAATTGCTATTCTGATAATGTTCTACAGGCCGCCCTTGGATTTAATTTTGACATCCTTTAAAAAGCCCAAAGAAAAATATTATCATTTCAAACATTCACAATTTAGTCTTAACCTGTCGCTACATAAAATCGGCTCAAAAATTTAAATGAATATAGCCTTCAATAAAAGTCACGATATATGCCAGAAATTAATTTCACTGCATAGAAGCCATTTCCCATTCTATAGCCGGCGCCACCACACGTCTGATGCCATATCACAAAGAATGCGATTTCACTTTATTACAAAGTCGCCTCATTAAGAAATTTGCCTCTAAAAATAATAAGCCTGAAGCCATCTCAAATAAAGAAACTGCCTTCAAATACCAAGCCGTCACTTATAAAGAAATCGAGCCACATAAAAAGTAATCAAAGACTTTTCAATATGCTGACTTGGCTCATAATCTGACAAGTAGACTAGCAACCAGCTGATGTAGACAAGCAACCAGTTGAAGCAGACAAGCAACTAGCTCAACCAAGCAACCAAGTAGCTCAACCAAGCAACCAAGTAGCTCAACACAGAGGCAAGCAGCTCAAGCACTTAAGCAAGCAGCTCACAACTTGACATCAATGACAAAATATTCTAACACTAACTTGCAAGTTATCTTTGAAACCAAGTAAATTTCAAATTTACTCACCTACAACTTGATGTGAGTTTGTGGTGAGTACTCACCATTAGTTCCCACAATATTCACAAGAATCCAGCAAGTCCTTGCCACAAAGTTGCCCTGGGTTGCAAAAGCAGCCCCACAGATGACAAAAAACCTGTAAATGCACAAAATACACTACATAATACATAAGCAATGCAGAGGAGGGTACCCTGTTCTTTACAGTTTGTAGCCACCATTCCCAACTTGGGGAAAACCTTGCCTATTTTAGTCAATGTCTCAAACTTACACCCCACATATATTCCATGGAATGACACTTTAATGTTTTTGCTCTCGTTCACTTTTATGCCAAAGAACTGTACTTGCATGAAGAGATCCTCATCTATAGAGGAACCACAAATTGTCATCTCTAGAAAGTGTTCATGACATTATTTGCATTGGTTTTCAACACTGTGAAGGCTGTCAAAATAGTGGGCATGCTCACCAGCAAGAGTTTCCAAGCAAAAACAACTCCCCAATTATTGTTGCCACCGCTACTGCCTCTACAAGCCCAAAACATGTCTTCCCTCATGTTTTTATCCATCACCTTTTGTGACACATTTATGAGCAAGGCATCCGACACTTCACATCTCATACAAATCTAATTTCAATTAGCATAGTAGCATTGCTCTAAATTGAGACTGACTGGACCAAACCAAAAGTAAAAATAAAATTCAATTACTAGGCAAAAATTGTTGCTTTTCCATTCAGTGCAGCACAAAACAATTTTTATCTTTTGGCTTTTAAACTAAAGCAAAGCTCTAAGCCATAGGGGCCTTAACTAAAATAATAAAAAACAAAATATATATAAGAATAAATATTTTTTAAGTCATTCTCGATACCCTTGAATATATAAATAATTGAATAAATGTATATTTTTACATTTGTCAAATCTAGCCATATTTGTCCCGGCGTTTATTGAAAATTCACCATATTTGTATCCAATACCATATTCATTTCCATGCAACTCCAGTATAAATAGTTTGAAATCAAATGGGCAAATTAAAATAAGCTCAAAATGGGTAAGTGGGTGTTTTTAAGAGTGTGTTAGTGTCTTTTTAGAGTTGAGAATGATGTCTTTTTGGTAGCATTTTATAAGTTTTTTACTAGTCATAGCCCTGCAAATTCCTCAAGTCTAGGCTTGAGTCCCATGAGGCTAATCCACAAACTCTCTAAGGGCACCTTAGACTAGGATCACAAGTCAAGGTGAGGCCTCATTTAGCCTCAACACTTTGGTTGAGACTAAGTTGTTGGAAATATTGTTGTCATTGATGTCAAAGATGTATTGGTAATATTGGTCGGCCCCCTTTGGAGTATTAAAGATAATTAAATAAAAATAAAAATAAATGTTCTATTATTTATGAGGCCGACCCCCCTCTTGGAGCTGCCCCATGTAGGGGAAATTAAATTAATTTTATTAATATTTTTTATGGTGTTCCCAAATTAGGTCAACCCCCTAGAGTGGTGCACCCACCTTTGGGAAAGAAATTAAAAATAAATAATAGTATTTATGATAAAAGGGCCGACCCTCTTGGAGGAGTCACCTCCCTTGGGTGAAGAATCATGAAGGCATGTATAAATAAAAGGTTGTGAGAGGATTCAAAGGCAATCAATTTCAAGGGATATTATTTACATGAAGAGCAGAAATAAAAAATATTTGAGCAGATCTATGAGGCATATGTGAGCAGATTTATAGCAGCAATTTTATAAGAAGGAAAGAAAAATAAAACAAGATTGTGGCGTTTTTATGAGCAGAATAATTGAAGACTATATTGCAGTTTTATGAGTGGATGTATGGCAGGTTTCTGAGCAGTTGAGAGGGCAGATCTAAGAAATCGCAAATAAAATTATTATATTGTTCTTGTGGAGGTCAGAGCCTCCTATTTGAGGAGATCGAGAGGTTGGAGCCTCTTATTGGAAGAGATTGGTGTCTCTTGTTGGGTTGGTGCTCAGTGGTGGGGACTGGAGTCTCCAATGGGTTGGTGCCTACAAAATTTGTAAGAAGATTAATACAAGCAATACTTTGCCATGGTTTACTCTTGTAAGGGTTTCCACATAAAATCGTCTCTTATGTGTGCTTACTTGGTAGATCTTGCATGTATGGTAATTGCTATGGATGCTTAAGTTTTGAAGTAATACTATTGTGATTATTTAAGTTGTGGAAAGTTTTGATCTATAATGATTCAGCCCCCCTCTCAAGTGTAAGTGTGTGTTTCATCATAAGTAAAGTTGTGCAACTAAAGCAATCAAGTCGGATGCTCCTAGGCTACATCCCAAAGCCTCATTGTCCCCTTCTTAGTCTTGCTTGTGTGAGATTAGACATGAGTTTGAATACACCAACACCAACTCCTCTACCATTTTCATTCCCAACCAGTTGCAAGCTCTTTGACCTTCTTGGTAATCTAATACTTCTTGAGCAATTGGAATAGCGACAATGCATTGTTTGAACAAAAATCAAACTTGAAGCCCTAAGCAATGAGTAGATATGGATTTTTGGCTGGGCGAAGAATGGAAAGAATGAAATTTTCTTTTGTTTTTTATCTTGTTTGCCTCATTTTTTACCTCAACAATTTTTAATCTTCCACGCCAATTTGGCAAGCACCACCATGTGTTGAACCCCTCTATTATAGTAACTCATTTGAGTCAATGATTCTTGGTCACAAAGGTTCTTAGTTCCCCAAATGTCAAATTGCTCGTCAAATTGATGTCATCAATGTAGTCACAAAAAAGTTGGCGTTAAATATTTTTCGCACAATTTAACCTAGACTAGCCAAAACAATTAAAACAGGAAACATGCTTGAGCTGGAAGAAAATCATTTTACAAGGACATTTAAGACTCCATTGAACACAAGGTGGCAAATTTTCAGGCCAACATTCCTTTTCATTTGGGTGATATTAAATTAACAATATTTCATCAAGCAAATTACTAGAACAATTATAACAAGAGTTTTGGAAAAGCTGGAGCAAAACAAATTAACAGTGAGCTTAATAGAATTATTATATGCAATGTGGTCAATTTTCAAGCAAAAATACACTTCTAGTCAAAATATATGAATTCATCCTCTTTCGCCATATGAATTCATTAGAATTTTTTGTAAAGTTTATGCAAACACATATGAAAATCATCCCAATACTGGCTAGCACAATGAAAATATATAAAGTATTTAGTTGATATATGCATGAAGTTTTAAACGTGGAAGGTTCAAAAAGTTTTAAAATTCTTAGTAGTTGTCGACACTATGAGATAGTTTGCTAACTCATTCAAATTGCTGAAATTGCTTGTTCAAATGACCGAAATTGTCTTCAAGTCGGAGCTTTTATTTGGTTATGAAACCTATACAAACTTCTGATATAACCTTTATCAAAGCTTTTATATGTTAATATAACATATTATAACTCCCAACAAGTTGTAAATCATAGTCAAAGTACCGACAAGTTATAAAAGGGCACTAAAATGCCAACAAAGCTTTGCACTGAAAAGATTTTAAGTGTTTGTCAACATTTCTATGTGGTTTAAAACCAATGGCAGCTCCTGACATCCTTTTTTTGAACTCTTCTTTTAATTTTTGAATGTTCTCATTGGTTTATGTCAGCTCACAACAAGGTTGTCAAAACCTTGTCAAAGACTGACAACTATTTTATAACCTTCCTTATTTCCTCCTACACCATGCTAGAATGGGAGCTTTGGAACTGCATATAGTCATTCATCAAAACACGGATGGAGGAAATGCACTGGCTGATATGTATGCAAAGTGTGGAAGGCATAGATTGGGCACATAAATAATGCATATGAGCTGTTTTATAAAATGCCTCAAGCAGTTGTTATCTCATGGCATACTGATCACCAATATTGCAGAAAATGGTTTGTTAAAATGATTTTAACTTTCCAGCAAATGCAACTTGTAGGCATAAAGCTGGATCCTACTACCTTTTCTAGCATCCTCCCTATGTGAAAACAGAACGGAATTTTTGGGACGGCATATGGACTTCCATCACAATGCAATGGAATAGGGTTTTTTGTCAGATGTTATAGTTGGAAATGCTCTACACATGTGTATGCAAAGTGTGGAAGGCATTGATCAGGTACATAAACTATTTAACAAATGCCCTAAAGAAATGCCATCTTGCAACAAAGATTGATTTTGAATCGTTAAATTTCTGGATTGCAACAATTCATGATCATGGACTGTGGAAACTTGACGTTGTTAAAGATTGATTTACTCCATTTTACTCATGTGAAGAAGACTCGTATCAATAGAATTGTTATTGATCAGCCGAATTGTAATATCACTGATGGGCACTGTACTTTTACTACTTCCCTGCATACTAAACATGTATCAACAGGAGAAGAAACCATCAAAGGTGTGTCTAGAAAGCAATCTTGTAGAGAAGCAACCTTGGGAGTGTGAGAATAGAAGTGCAGAAGGTTTAAAATAGTGAAAATGATATCTCTCCATCGCATGTTGAGAAGATAAAAGAATGGATTATGGCTAGATATAATGTCCCTTAATATGATTTACAAAAGAAAAATACTTTAGACACTCAAACAAGGAACTTGAAACAAGATCCTCAAAATACAAATGATTCTTCAGCTATGAGATCTAGACAAGAGGTGCATGGCAATAGAGATAAAGAAATATTGCAAGAATCAAGAAGCACTGAATCAACATATAGCATTGGTAATTGAAAATGTCACAAAAGCACTGATAATGAAATCCATGGCTTGGAATGACAAGTAAGTGAATGAGAAGAGCAAAATAATTCAAAAACTGAAGGCAAAAAGGAAGAACACATACTTGAGTCTTGATGCAGGGGCACCCTCATGCACCCTTTTTGAGGCAAATTGTGTCATGTTGATACACTTTGGTTTTTGGTTTGATTGGGGTCAATAAGGTCATATAAGACCATTTTGAATCATTTGGAGTCATTCTATGATGTTTTATGATGTTTTGGGGTCATGTTGCAAAAAGTTGAAAAAGTTGTCAAGAAAGTTGTTAAAATGTTGCAAATGATGTCATTAGAGTTAACAAAGGTGTGGATGGTCGGTTTTTCAGTTGTAATTGATTGAGACATGTTAAATAGGCCTTGTAACATCGACCTCAAGGGTTGGAAAAAAGTTTGGAATGAAAATACTTCATTTTGCCATGATTTTGCTTGCATTTTCTGTGTGAGACAGCCTTTAACTTGATGGTATGGCTTTGTATGGTACAATACAAACATGAAATCAATTGGAAAGGTTGAAGATGTGTTTTAAGATCATAATGTTTTATGTTTGAATCAATTTCATTATGTTTTGAGTGAGATATGGCAATTTCATTGAGGGCAGGTTCGTAAAGTTTATTTTTCTGAAAAATTGCAGTCTGAGAAACATGTTGTACGGCCTGGTACGGCCTAGCTGATGAATTAGAAAGTTAGAGGAGGGTCTTAGCTTTCCGATGCTTTTTGTTTGATCAAAAAAGATATGGCATTTTTGGTGAAAACAGTCCAAACCCTAGCCAAGGCTTCCAATTTTGAGGAAAAAATCCATTTCTCCTGATTGGCATGGTGGAAAATTCTATAAACTTGTGGAAAGTTCTGTTTTCATGTCTTTTTCCATATTTCCAAGCCCTAGGTCACGATTGATGGGCTGCGAGGTGAAATAGTTGACTGTGTGTCTCATTTTGCAAGAAAACAGTCCTAAAACCCTAGGTTCAATGCTGTTTTCATAAATCTATGCACTATTTGTTATTGGTAGGATGGAGAATCATTGTGGCATGTTGTAAAGGGTATGCACAAACCAATAATTCATGAGACAGGTAAATTCCTTCTTGTTTAATGTCATTGCATAGGATGCACCTAGTGGCAGCAAGTCTTTGTTTGCAAGAATCATTGTACTAAGCACTTGATTTGGGCTATGTATGTTGGGAAAACCTTTGAAGTATGTTGAAGCAGGCCTGGATGCACCAAGTGGCTCTCATTCCATGTTGTCTTTAATGATAGAGAACCATTAGAATGCTGCCCCATGTTTTAGGCTTGGGGCCTAGAGTGAACAAATGTGCATATTTGCAGCCTTGGTGTTGAAATCTTGTTTGAAAGTATTTAGGATGTTGTTTTGAGTCCTTCCCCTCTGCATCAAGTCTGAGGAGCTACCAAAATTAGATCATCTAATACTAGGCAGTGATTGTCTTGGACAAAGTTGTTGCAAATGTAAAAATGGTGGATCATTGTCTTATTGTTAAGGCAGGTCTATTACAGTGCAAAGATAAATAATTGGTACCGTACAATAGACATACTCAAATGAGGGCATTTATTTGGTGCCTATGTAGTTAATAATTGTTTGTATGTTGTTGAGAAAGAATGTGAAGGTCATCCTTTTTCCCTCGGATTGCAGAGGTGTATCGGCATCTTTGCTAATGAATGAGGCAGGGCATGTATCTAATGCAGATTATATGAAAAACACCAAGGGTAGGAGAAATTCATCAAATGGAGTTTGTTTCCAACCAAAAGAGATTGGAGCATGTCAAACCAGATTCTACAACTTTCTTTACTCAGATAAATGCATATGCCAAAGCATAAGTGAAGCTACAGCTTGAGTGTTTTGGAACAAAGAAGAGGCCTCACATGAGTTCCTAGAATAATCTTCAAAGTAAAGATTGGTTTATAAAAGAGACAGAGCGTATGTCCCTTGACACCAAAGGTTGTATGTATAACGAAGTTTTCCCACAAACGAAAACATTGCATAATAGTTTTCTAAGCATGTGGTTGGGGAATGCTCACACCGTTCTTGACAAAATGTAGCAACAGTCATTCACCAATCAATCTACGGCTGAAACCGATCATTTGATTATAAAGTTGTTTCTATAATCTTTTCATTCATCTTATTTAATGAGTTAAAGGTTATATGTACAAGAAGAGAACTTTAGAACATTTTTAAATGCTGTAATATTTGAAAAGTGGGGGAAAAACAGGCAGTTACAAAACTGAAAAGACTCCTTTTCCAGTTATTTTAAAAACCTCTCATGGGGAAAGAGAGTTTTTGGCTATGAAAAAAAGTTCATTCTCACATTGTACAAAAAGGAAAGAGTCTCTGAGCTCTTCAATTTTAGGAAATGAATAATGAATAATATGGCTGCTTTATCAGCTAGAGTATGATTTCTTTACGTTGTGGATTCTTGAGTTTTCAGTCATTTCTTTAAACATTTTGTCATGTGATAAATCCAGATATTTCTTGCTTAATATATGTGTTTACTTTGTGCACCTAGGATGAAATAAATAGGTTGTTATCTGATATGTGAGTCACGAAACCTTATGTGGATGTATATTTCTTATGTTATACTAAATTCTATTTATAAAACCTCAGTTGCATTCTTCTCAATTCACAAACCTTTTTCAGGGAATGAATATTTGTGTTTATTTCTCTTCTTTTCCATTTTTTTTCAATCATCTTTTCCCATTTTCATTTTTGTTTCTTTGCCTTTCTTGCTTTCTGGTCAAAAACATACCCCTAAAATCCCCAAAATTTTATCATACAAGGGAGCTGTCCCTCGAAAAATGAAGAGGAAGATCGCTAACCCAATAACGATCTCTCCAACTGTTTGAACTTTTGGCACTGCCAGTTGGGTGAGTCTGAAGTTGTTCACAGCAAAAAAAATGTTTACCCAACATATCTAAAGTGTTATTGGTGTATTTGGTAGTCTCTTTTTAATTTTAGATTAGGTTTTTAGGTTTCTCGTTTTTCTTTATTTTCCATTAAACAAAACTGTTTTTATGCCTAGGTTCATCTAGTGCATGGCCCCAACCTATAGGTATGTCTCAAGGCCATATAATGAGCATACCCAGGCCTAACCCTGATCAAGATCCCTATCCAATATGAACCTAATAGAGGTATGGCCTGGGTATATAGGACTTTGGAGAATACCCAGGCCTAATCCTAATCAAGATCCATATCCAATATGAGCCTAATAGAGGTATAGCCTGGGTATATAGGCCAAACCCAATAACACAACTTCCAAAGTGTGAGCTTCACACGAATCAAATGTCAGCCATTCACTTGCAGTATACACGGCTTATTCATTTTATGTAACAATTCTTCCCTTTGGAAAACAATCTTGTGATTGTTCAAAATCTGGAATACATTCTCCTATCAGACCTGATGAGGGATCATATAGTATGATCTGAAACATTTACTCAAAACTATTTTAACACAGTTTTTTCCAGAAAATAGCTTCTAGAGGAAGGAAGATTCTCAGTTCTAATACGAGGAAGCTCATAATATATGACATATCTAATAGCATACAACTCTGTCATATTGTACATATATATATATGACTACATATTTCCTTCCTCAGGAAGCTTTCTAATACAATACAATATTGTATAAGAAAGCTTCTAGAGGAAGGAAGATTCCCAGTTTTAATACGTGGAAGCTCATTGTGCTCCCATTTGGAATTGTTATATAGGCTATATAGGCTTGTTCTAACTTATCCAACACATGACAATGTGCTGTATGCTATTTAGATAGAACGTGTCTTTGCAAATAAGTTGGTTTGTTTCGATGCAAAAATGTGTCATCGGCACTCTTTATGGAGCCAATGGCAGCAGAATTTAAATTTGCATGGGTGATATTCTCTGGTTTGAGATGGTGAGCCCAACTTTAGTGAGATTTGTGGGGCTGGTTTGCTAGGGAAAACCTCTACATCTGGTGTTAACCAGATTCTTGTCAGCCAAAAGAGGAAGATTCTGATTCCCTGTTGCTTGTTCAAAGGCCATCATTTGTCTTTGGTGTTTCTAAGGCATGTCATATGGTCAACCTAGAAGTTTCTTATGTTGCTAGTAAAAGGGAATCTCTCTTCAAGTATGACATCAAAACATGCGAATGGGGTCATCCCTATGTTTCTTCCATTCAATCTTGGCCTATGGAGTTTTGGAAGGATTTTCTTGCCCCATGGCTCCATTTTGATCATCTTTACTTTGGTGGAAGAGCATTTGGATGCACTTCTTTAGGTTTCCCAAAAGGTGGGAGTGTTGGTGTAATATTTATACTTCACCTTGGATATGTTTCTATCATAAGTGTTGTTTTGCACCTATTTAATAAGCTTACTAAAGACATGTGTTCATCTTGACTTGAGGTACACAAGTGCCACTATTGCCTCATCAATATTCTAGACCTTCTCCACAAAGGAATTTCTCAAACCCACCAAACATGCCTCATACTTCATTCTCTTGAAGAGAATGATTGAGTTGCAAGAACTATTGCAACTAATGGTCATGACACAAGAGTGAGTCCAAGTCAAGGCAAGGAAAGAGGGTGAAGGAAGTGGAGAAAAGCAACAATTTTTGGGTTGATGTGGAACACATCATGTCCATCATATCTCAAGTTTTCACAATGATCAAATATGAGGACTCTAATACTCTAAACCTTGCAAAGATGTACGAGTGCATTAACAACATGCTTGGCCAAATAAAGGCCATAGTCCAAATGAAGGATCCCACCTTGCAGTTGTATGATAAACACATTCAAACCTATCATTCAGCAAAGGTGAGAGAAGCTCAATACTCTTTTCTTACACATGGTTGTCTATTCATTGAACTAAAAACAATATTTGCAAAGGCTTGTCAAAGTTGTCCCTATGGCAAATGCTAAAGTGAAGAGAGGCTTCATGAAGACAAATCTAAAGATGTACAATGTTGAGGATGTCACCACCATTCAACATGAGTGAACCAAATTTGCTACTCGCAAGGGACTTCTAGAAAAGGAAAGTTGGATAGGGATACTATGGCACAAGAGGACCCAAAACTATGGTGAACCATGCATGGGCCTCATTCACTGACAACCAAACTAGTCATTTGCCTATTGTCCCAAGTTCCTAGTTCTACTATTAAAAGGAACTTGTCTACATATAGCTTCGTCCACTCTATCAAGAGGTAGAAGCTTACATATAGGAGAGTAGAAAAGCTTGTAGTTGTACACAGCACCTTGCATCTCATGGATTGTAACACACTTCCGTACAAGGAGAGTCTAGCAACACGATGGGATGTAGACGAGAGGAGCCAACATAAATTGAGGATTAGGCACAAACAGGATTGGTGTCCATTTGGAGGAGCTTAAGCTAGATGGGTCTAGCAATTCCAACGATGAAGAGTTTGCCATGACATATGAGGATGATTAGAGTCTTTGACCACTAAGACATTGGCCCATTGTATTTCAATGTAATCAATATATTGAAATTTTGAATGTAATACATTGTGTTTAGTAGTTTACAATTTCAAATGCTATTACTAATACATTTTTTAATATTTTTTCCGATATTATATTATATTTGCACCATTGTCTCCCTATCATCTCCAAATTTGGGTTTGTAGTCCCCTCATCCTTGAAACTCGTTCCCCCATTCCAAAACTCTATGGAACTATCCCTTTTTAAATCCATAAGTTGTACTTTTGTAATGGTGTGCATTATTGGTGGTATCTAACACCTATTTAATCATTTTTTGATTGAAGAATCCATTCCCTTGGAGAAGACCAAAACCTTTGGAGAACACGACATGTTGATGTTTTGGTAGCTTCGGGAGGTATAATCCCTAAAAGAACTCATTGAAGGCAAGTCAGCCAGATCATACCTAAAAGAACTCATTGAAGGCAAGTCGGCCAAATCATAAACATTTATTCTCTAAACATTTGTTCATCTTTGTTGGGTCAGCCCAAGTGGGGTATGATGCCTAGTCTTGTATATATATAGGAGAGAGATTCTCCTCATTTACAACATTCACATTCAGATTCAAAAAAAAAAAGTTCGCCTAAACAAGCAGAGATTTGCCTAGCAAGTAGAAGTTCGCCAATAAGAAGGAGATTGCTAATCAAAAGGACTTTATTATTCTGCTCAGAAATTTGCACTACTTACAGTGCTGTTTATAATACTGGTGTATTCTGCCTTTTATTGGCTCTCAAGTGCAACTTTTGCACTATTGTATCTGATTGTTTATTAGCAAAGTATTGCTGGGTTTTTCTCCCTTGAGTAGAAGGGTTTTCCCAGGATAAATTCTCTGTGTTCACTGGTCTGTGTTCAATTTCTTGCTTACTGTCATATCTGGTCTAAAAAATCAACACGACAAGACTACTATTGAACTTCATGGCACATCCTATGGTTCATAGGGGTATATGGACCGACTAGATTGAGTTAAGTGGAAATTCGCAAGAGGCTAGAGGACCACAAGAGATTGGAGGACAACTTCCAATCTTGTGTTAGATACTGACTCAAAGACTAAATCAATGGTTTAGTAGCAAACTTAGTTCAAAAGGTTTTCAACAAAGCCCAACCAACTAAAGACTAGTGTTGTTGATCAATGACGAGAAGCTCAATGAGGTAATGTACCATTTAAGAAGCAACTTGATTAAGTTAAGCCCCATCTACGAAGTGCTTTAATGAGGTAAAGTCCCACCTGGAAAGCAGTTCTTTAGTAAGGCCCGTACAGACAGAAGATCAATGGTGGTGCTCTATGAGGTAAAGTCCCACTTGAAGAACAATTGAGGTGAGATCCAATTCCCACCAAAGGAACAATTTAGCGAGGCCATATCCCACTATAGTGTAGTGATGCCATTTACACTATTATTTGTAAGCATGTTGAACTAAGTGTGTCTTGGTTCACATATAAAGTTTGTTTGTCTTCCAGTATTAGAACAATATGTAATATTGGGTTGAAGGTAGAGAAAATGTTCACAAGTTAGATATTCAAGAGAGTGTTAGAAAACTGAAAACCAACTTCAGATGATAGGATTGACATCAATGTGTTCGTTGAGTGATTGTTATAACAATCACTTAGAATAGAATTAGGTGAACAAATTATGGAGATATATCCTTCAAAAATAGGATTGGCCCAAAACTATATTGTTGTATAATATCCCTCTAAAAATAGGATGGAGATAAAAATAGTATCCTGTTACTATGTGTTTACTTGCTAAATTTCAATATATTGTATGTATTTTTGTGTTTTTTGGACAGAGTAAATTGCCATAGTATGAAAGGTCCAAGTCATTATCAATATTTCTAGCCGGATATCACCAATTTTTTTCTGTCTCTAACCTGTAAGCCCTAGCATATAGAGTTATAATGGTACTTTATATAGTCCTATATTAGCTGACAATAGGTCTCAGGGTTATCTGTAAGTTAGATGCCTTTGACAAAGCTACACCTTTTGTCAGGCTGGGCTTTTAGAACCAGAAGCCTGTACCTGGCATGCTTGTACTCGTTTGAATATCATTCTATATAAGATAAGGAAACTCCATGTACTTGTCAAAAAAATTAAACCTTGAAATGAAATAAATGCATGTCTCATCACAAGGGACCAAAAAGCACATTCACAACATTGGATGACATGATCAGGATAAGTGACAAAAATCAATGTATCAAAATGACTGAATTCAAATATCCTCCAAACGTGAGGATTAATTGTCCTCTAAAATGGAAAACGTTCTTTAAAGATTAATTCACCTTGTACAGGCAGGAAACTTAAGAAATTACACTTTTAACTTGTTCAAATTCTTATGTGTGACTATAATCATATGATGCCATTGAACAATTATATTGCCAAGGATCCTAGCAGGTGACTATCTATGTTGCTTACTAGTAGCATATTGATATAATATTTAACTGCATTAATGGCAAGTATGCAATCCAAGTATTTCAAATATTTACTCTAACATGCACGCTATTCCATTTACATTTTTTATCTATAAAACAATGGTATCACTTGAAATAAATTACATAGAAATTAGAATCTAGTTTAATATGATTATGGAAACAGTAAAATGATGCACTTGAAAATAGCACAGCTTAACATCACCATTCACACCTACACAAACAGAATAACTCAAAAATAATATTAAAGTAGCAAACGCAATAAAAAAATGATACTTTATGAAAAAAGCGTTAACATTTTAGATCAATGCCATTACTGTCTGACTACATGCTAGATTTGTAAACCTTCAACTTGAAAGTTTCAGAAATTAAGACCAATAAAATCAGCATTTCTCTTTCTGCTACTTGCTGTAGCATTGCCTCTCTATGTCGTCTCAAACTTTTGATCCACCATTACATAGTGGTATGCAATCACCAAAACAAAAATGAAAACGCCTAAGAAATTGGAAAAAGCGCCAAGGTCCTGATCTGTAATCATCTGCAATAGAATATGGTATTGGATAATGCTAGAAAACAAGATGCAAACAAAGTCACTGGACTGCAGTGAAGCTATCAAATCAAATTCCAAACAGAAAACAATAGGTGATTCAAAAGAAAGATTATTCTATCAATACAGATGCCAACAACATAATCTAAAATGCTTTAGAACATCTCCCACGCAAAAATGAAACAGAACAATTTAAGTATATCCTTTGAAGTTTCATATCTAGAAATTTTGATGAACTATATCTGAATTTGCAATCCTCTTAATGCATCAATATAGTAACTTTTTGAGGATTACCACACAAAGGCAATGAATACTTTGTTCAAATATTTGCAAAGAGGATATGGATACTGTGCTCCTCTTCATGCTTTCCCATTTTGTCAGTCACTTAGGAAAAACAAAATCACTAAAGTTCGTTCAAAAGGAAAAATTGAAGCAGAAGAAAAGATAGATTTCCAATCCAACTTAATTTAAGAGAAATAGTACTGCAATCATTGATACGCAGTGAAGAAATACTTGACAGGAAATATCACACTGCAAATTAAACACGGGGCACAACAAATATTCTATCATGGATTATGGTAAAAAAACAGACAAACTGCAATTACTGCTCTTATTTGCTTCTTTCTATTTTGAGGGGCATATCACAGTATACCTTCAGGAGGAAAACAGAATAAGCACAATTGTCAACAATCCAATTATTATAGGAAAGAAAAGGAGATGGAAATACTATGGAAGCACACTTGTCAGTAGATCAGAGAACTCTATTTCTGCTCCTGCTATTTTATTATATTGAAACTTTCTATTAGGGGCCTGAAATATCAAAAAAGTTAGATAGGGAGTTTGTTTCCTTCATTTTCACCTCTCAACCAGAAACAGTTAGAGGCAAGTGTGAGTAAATACAAGAAACATGCAGACCTCAAGAGGAGAGAAATTAATCTTCAGATTGGAGACATGGTATTAGCTCATTTGGGGAAGGATAGGTTTCCAAAAAGTGAGTATAACAAACTGAAAATGAAGAAAATTGGTCCTTGTAAGATTTTAATAAAATTTTCTAACAATGCTTAAGAGATAGAATTGCCAAGTGGTGTTGGAATCTCTCCTATATTCAATGTTCCAGACTTGTATCTATACAAAGAAGGTGATGATGAAGGTGACACAGCTGAGAGCAAGGAAATATCAGTTAGGAAATGGGCAAATCAATTGCCAAAAGCCAACAAGGAAGAACTAGAAGCTATTCTAGACAAGCAAGTTTTTAAACGGACAAGGGGTAAAGAGTACAACCAGTACTTAGTGAAGTGGAAAGGTCATTCAATAGATGATGCTACTTGGATGACAGAATCAGACATCAATAAGCATGGGAGTAACCTTGAAGACCTCATGAGACTTTGTGGAGCTTGTGCAGATGTTTGAGATGTCAACTTGGTGTACCGTGGAATGCCCATTCTCTGAAATATCTTATGTACCCGCTCTTCACTGGTGTCATCCACCTTTTTCTGAATTATCTTATCCATGATTTCTCTGTAGGTGCCAAATCTTTCTGCTGCAGGATCCTTAGGCTTACTTAGCAGGTTTTCAACATATGCTTTGAGTCTTTGACCTCATCAGGGGAGACTTCATATGGTAATTTAGGAATCCAAGACGTTCTTGGTATAGGGCAGGTCAGTCCAAGGGATCTTAACTTAATGATAAAGGTGATGGGGGACACTCTAAATGTGTGACTGATATTTAAATTTCTATCACCCCAATTAGTCATTCCACAGCTTCAAGGGGTATGTGACATGATTGCAAAACACCAAGGTACTATCCAAGTTTAATGAGGTGCATCCAAGTGTGGCAGTTTGCATCAAGGTGTGACCTAGGTGTAATGGGTAAGGTAAATTAGGCAATCCAAAGATAAAACGAAGTAAGAAGGAATAGATGTGGTATTCAGTAATAATTAGCCATGATATCTAAAGAAAAAAATAAAGATAAACCTATGTTAGAGAAGCAATGCTAACATAATCTTAAATGCAGCAGAAAGAAATAATGGCACACACACTACGACAAGAGAATTTACCCTGGGAAACCCTTTTGAGGAAAAAAACCCAACAAAAACAGCACTCCTTTATTGTATTAAGTATTCACTCAACCATTCACGATACAATAACAATAAGATTTTGCAATTGTACTCAACCCAAATCCAAGTGTGAGTATTTATAGTCACATGAATATGAAGAAACTGCTAAACAGAATTACAATAAAATGGGTAAAAAACAGTAGACCGAAAAACACCAATAAGGGCCAAAAAGAAATTTGGTATGATGTACCGGTACCCAACTATAAGCAGTGTATAACATGCAAAGTATGTCATGCTCCACTAGAAATCGCAGCTTATAAAAATCGCTACCGTAAGGAATAAATAAGCGGCACTCCTAGTAGGGGGCCAACCAGGATTACAATAAAAATAAAATAAGTCTCCAAAAGCAACACTTAATTAGGAAGTGGTGTGACTCTTGCAAGGCAATGATTGTATGAAGAGGTGTGACTCTTTCAAGAAGAGGATATATAAGGGAGGTCAAATCATTTGTAAAAGGCATCGAAGGGGATCAATCAAGGTGGATTGGAAAAAACGGAAAATAAGAAATTGGAATATAAAAGATCTATTGAAAATAAATATTATTTTTAGCAAGAATAGTAATGGGAAGTAAGTTTTGAAATATAAAATAGAAACAATTATGTATGTGTGTGTGTATATATATATATATATATATAATTGCATTATATTTGCATAATGAAATGATATATGATTAATAATTAATAGAATAAGATTCCTTTAGCAATCATATTTGGAATCAATATGAAACATGTGATAGGGAGATGCAGCAGTACTGGTTCCCTCATCAAGTACACCAACCCCAAGATGGATGTGCCAATACCTAGGGCCAAGGGGTCAAATGACTTGAAGGCTCATTCCGTGCCCTTGGGCTTGATTGAGGAGGACAGGCTCCCAATGTCCTCTCATGCTTTCCCACCAAATTCCGAATATGGTTGGCTGTTGGAAATAAGCTATGAAATGAACCCAAATATATTTAGGCTAAGTAGCTGAATCGCTGGCCTTCCTCCGACAACTCCAAAAATGAAACGTACCAGTACGGAATCGGAATCAATTCGGTAACTTAGTATTTAGGATATGGTGTTTTCAATAGGGATTATTAATTTATTTATGATCATAATACTTGATGTTAATTAATTACAGTTTTCTCTAAGTTCTATTGTAATTGTGTAATTTATTTATAGAATACTCTTTGCAAATAAATTGTATTGTTGGAATACTTATTTTTGGGCAAGAATCGGGTATATCCCCAAAAGGGGACATTACAAAGTACACAACATATATCCAACAAATAACATTCAAAAGTGTCTGGGCGGCAGAGAGGATTCCATAGTTATCTTGGGCAGCAGCAAGATAGCATTACTCCTGGTGTTTGCCAAGCTGGAAGCTTACCTCCTCCCAACTAATGCCAAAATCAGAGCTTTGGAACACTCGATATAGATCTGTCAAAATAATTGGAAACCATTTGTCTCAAATGAGGTAATTGTAGAATAATGTAAGAGGAATGAATATTGGCATGCTGTAGTCACTGATAGATTTACACACTACAGGATTGTTGGAAAAATCCGTGTGAAATTTTAAGCAAACAAAAAAAGATAAGTGTAAACCGAACTCAATAACAAATGCTAATTTCCTTCTAGCTTGTGCCAAACTTGAAGTTTTGTAACACGGTATGAAGAATATTTATATACATTAAATGTTGCAGTTGAATCCCTATGTGCAAAGTTGTGGTTTCATACAGAATGCACATTGTGCATTCTTCAACAAAATGTTCCACTAAAATTGTTGTCGCATATGCACAAGATGTGCTTGGCTAAAATAACTCAAAGCTTGTAACAAATGAATCTGGCAGGTGTAAAACCAAACTAAACAATATGTACAGACTTTTTCCCTGCTTCTGTCAAACTTAAGAGTTTTCTAACAGAGGATGTGGATCAACGAAACTAGTTGAATGTAAATTTGTTTCAAATTTTGTGGTTGCAAATGCCTGGAATGGGATCAATTAGAATAATGAAAAATGTCCTTACATCAAAATCCATGAAAAGAGAATGTTGGAAATCATAATGGAGATGCTGTTATTTATATACAACATGTTTTTAATAATCTTATCAACGTGGTGATCCTATGCACAAAAAGGTGAATTTGGAGGATTAATTCAGTAGTGCAAGGAAGATCAAACACAAAATCAAGCAGGCTTTTGGTATTCCAGATGCAAAGAGTGAAAAGGTGATGGTTTCTTTTGATATCTGTCATGTGATGCTGCATTCTGAGTTTCTTTCTGGGACTCAGTCGATACAATGAATACTCTAGAAAAACAATTGGCTGAGGATGAATTGTTTCCCTGGAGGGATGAAAGAGCAGGAGGAAATACAATGGAAGCTACCAAAACCAAATTTCAGTGCCTAGGGCTCCTGGATTGTGCTATTGGTATCTGTGATCTGCACATTTCTAGTCTTCTGTTGCTTCTGTGTCATATCTACACTATCGTGTTGTTGGTATGGGCACGTTTTGTTAATATGTTCCCTTGGCTCTAAGTTGGCTGGGTAGAGGACTAATATCATATATCTGTGATTCTGTAGACGTAGTTGACTAGATAGAAAGCACCTCTTGTATATCTGATGCCTTTATAGATTAAACTTTGGGACACACGTTGCACATGTTATGCTTCTGTGAAGGCTATGTATTGTGAATTTTGGCTTTATTTTTTAGTAAAGGACTTAGCCCTAATTAATATAGCCATACAAGTTCAAGGGCTTGTGATGTAATGCTGATGAGCGCACTCAAAGAAAGAGTGTGAGGTTTAAATCTTCATACTGAACTAAACTACAGCCTTAAAAAACTACTACGAGGTAATCTGGTTTAAGGGATTGTGATGTAATGCTAATGGGGGCATTCTAAGAAAATCTGCAGGGTTTAAATTTTCAACATTGAACTTAACTACAGCCAAAAATACTACCATATGGCACTCCAAAATAGTGTGTGAGGTTTAAACCTTCCACGCCAAATAAACCACGGAATTTTTTTTTAAAAAATACATTAGGTTAGGCTAGATCAAGGGATTGCAGAACTCTATTAAAGTGTTTGAGGTTTAAATCTTCCACACTGAATTCAACCACGGTCAAAAGCATGTGAGCATGATGTTTTGTAACAATTTCGATCCAAATCTACCGAAAGTAAATCATTTTTCACTGAGAATGCCATAAACCCTAACCTTGAGCATTGAAAACCTACCCTTAAATTTTTCATAAGAAAAATTCATAACTATTTCTGGAAAGGTTGAATAAAAAGGGAAGCGATATGCAAAAGTTGCACAGAATAAACAAGGTATCATAGACAATAAAAGATTTGAAAGCATACCTTTGAAATTTGCACTGAATTACTCTTCCCTGGCACAACCACGTCCACCCGCTCTGCGAAGGTCTTCGGATGCAGATAACTGCTATGACTTGAGGAGAAAAATGATCAATTTATAGTGCACATATCTTCGTTACGACTCCACTCTTCGCGTGCATTTATTAAAGTTAATTAATCGATTGGAGCTCTATAGGTAATTGACTTGGGATTCTAAGAATATTGGAAATGCGAGAGCCTTGTTTTAAACAAGCTGGAAGTAACGGGGAAAGTAGGTTGAGGTAGTTGATACATGAGTTACCTATAGGGGAGAAGGGGCATTACTCGGGTGAATTTTCTATGGAATTGTTATATGAAATTCTTAGGATTTTTTTAAGAAATAGAAATAAATTTTTATTTATCTATAATTAAGGTTTGGAGGTATGATTCATCACGTAATTTATTATGTGAACATATTTAATGAGAAGTGTCTTTATGTCTTTAAAATGATTTTTTAAAGATTCAACCAAAACTTAATTATGGAACCTCTAGTGATTGATCATAAAAATATCATTTATTGTTAGAATTATATTATATTTTTATTTAAAATATAACTTATATGCGATCTAAATGATCGCAATACCTTTTTGTAACCATAAATCTTGTTATCTCTAACCTTTATATCCAACACAAAATGAATCAATGGTTGAACACAAAAATACTTTGTATTGTTATAAAAACAACACATTATCATTTAAAATACAATTTATATTCAACTTTGAATGATCATAAAAAAATTTGACAACCCTTCACATTTCATGATAAAATATAAGGTATTCATTATGCTCGTGTTTTATATTTGTGATAGGACAAATATAAACATGAAGTAAACCAATGCATATAAATTGTTATCCCAAAAGTTGTACACATAAGAATATTATTTTTCCACATAGCAACAATACTTGTTTAGGGGAGATGGGCTTATAGCTTGGGAGGTCCTATTGTTGGTATAGTACTTGTGATTATAGGTTTTAGTCTTGCAAAATATTTATATTATATTGTTAATAATAAATTTATATGTAAATCAACAAATGACCAAATGTTGGTCAAGATGGACCTTTACATGTACACATAAGAACTTATAAATGTCAAATAAAAAAATCATAAATATTAACAAGAGAAATAAATATATTTTTGTTTAATATAAAATATCATAACTATCCAATATAAGTGTGACATTTATAAAATAAGGTGCTTATCTAGAGAGGAGAGGGGTCAATAGTTGTGCAAGCTAACTTTGTGAGCACGTAGTGACTGCATATAATTTTGTAGGACCTTCATTTTTTTAGAAACATAAAATGGTTTCTTATTTATTTACAACCAAGGTTTGGAGGTGTGAATCATCACGTAACTTGCCACATGAGCATGTCTAGTGAGAAGTGTCTTTAAAATAAAAACTAAATATTCAACCAAAACTTAATCATGAAATCCCTAGTAGTTGAATACAAAAATATCATTTCTTATTAGAACAATATCATACTCTTATTTAAAACATAACTTATATGCAGCCTAAATAACCTTAGTACCTTTTGGTAGCCATAAATCTTGTTATCTATAACCTTTATATCCAACACAAATAACTTGATATATTGATGCAAGAGGGGTATGCACAAAACCCTCTCTCACAAACTCACAACACAAACAACAAGGATTTGAGTGCAAAAATCTATAGCTATGATGCAATATCTTATATTCCTAACTTGCACAAATGCTAACAAACTTCAATAAATATGATTATATCATATTATAGAATCTCTAAGACTGATAAACAACAATACAAATAGGTTAAAATCTATTTTATGACAAAAAAATAAATAGCTATAACAGAAACAACTCCTTCTCTTTCAAATGCAAACTTCAATCTGCAATCTACAACTTGCAACTTGCAACCTTCAATCTGCAAATCGTCTCAGTCTTCAACAATGGATTGTTGAACAAAGTTTTTCATTGATGTCAAAGGTTGTCATTGATGTAGTAATAGGATTGATGTCAAAGGTGTGTATGGCTGTCAAAGAATATATGATTAGAGCTGACACTATCTTTTCAGGAGTTGTGTTAACATACCTTTCCGTGTTGGTAATTCTACTGTCATATCACTAAATCAAGAAACATACATTGTTAGCTATATTGAGGAGTGTATGTGTTCTAGAAGTATGTGTGGTTGTAGTATGCTTACAATATCATGCATGCATTTATTTACTATGATAGAGGTGATCTAGAGGGCTATACTAGAATGGTTTAGTTCAGTGTTTCTCAAGTCTCCATTTCGGATGCATTGTTTGCTCTACGATTTGAGAGGAGAGTATGCCTACACTTGTTCTATCATATTCCAGAGTTTTTGGGAGATATGTTTAGCATGTAAAATTTTTGGAGTGATAGAAGGTTCTATGTGTCTATTTGTCAATTAGGGTGTGTTCTGAAATAGTGCAATAACGGCTAGTAGCATACGACATTCAAAGTAAGCATCTAATGTTTAAGATAGGACCTGATTAAGGTTCATGTGGAAGCGCATAGCATCAAGTTATTCTGGAGGCAACAAAATTCAATTAGGATCGACTTGTTACACGTTTCATGAAAATTGAATTTAGGTCCACCTTTTGTCATCCTGGTCATTTGCAGATCCCTGGTTGACATGGAAGAGTGTTAATGCAATATCATGTATATATTCCTTAGTTGCGTAGATGCACAATGTGAAGTATAATTTGGTGTGAGGCATGAATTGAAGAGAAGGTGGTGATTATATAAGGATATTATCTTGTGAAGCCAAAGGGTTACATCCCAGAGTGTACACCATTATCATAAGATCATATGAAGAGTGGAAGAGTGTCTGAGGCAACTCTAACACATGTATGAGGTGTGTTCAACTGCATTGAAGATCCAAAAACTTTATCTATGTAATATGGTAGGACTGGTGTTCTACTTTTTGTACTGATACAATTGGGGATTGGTGTCTCCAGTAGGTAACTAGTGCCTATAGATACAATAGGGGATTGGTGTCTCCAGTAGGTTGGTGCCTACTTCATATTGTATTCACTTGTTATATTCCTACTTTGTGAGGTTGGATTTGGATAGTAGATCCAAGCAACTATTCTCATCGTGGTTTTTCCCATCTTGGGTTTCCACATATATTTGGTGTTCAATTGTGTGAATGAGTGTTCATTACTTGATTAGTAGTAGTGACTTGAGTTAAGCTATATGATCTGATATTTATTCAAGTTAAGAGTTTTAAATTGATTAGATCTACTGATTCACCCCCCCCCTTAGTAGATTATGTTCCCTTCAATTGGTATCAAAGCCAAGTTCCTTTGGAGAAGCCTAACAACTTGAGGTAGTTCCAGGATAGAAAACTCAATTACTCTAGAAGGATTTTTTGCAAATAAAGCACCACTCTTTGATGGATCCAATTATGCATTCTAGAAAGTTAGGATGGAATCCAACTTGATGGCTCTAGGACTTGATATCTAGATGTCAATTATAGAGGGAAATGAGATTCCTAAAAACGCTCCTAGTGATTGGGCCAAAAAGAAGGCTTGTGAAATTAATGCTAAGACAAGGAATGTTATTTTATGTGGATTAACTAAATCTGAATTTATGAAAGTGATGTAGTGCAAAATAGCAAAGGAAGTATGGGAAAAATTGCATACCATCTATGAAGGTGATGACAAAGTCAAGGAACTGAAGCTTCAAACTCACAAATCTTAGTTTGAAAGTTTGAAAATGAAGGAAGATGAAAATATTGCCACATTCCTGCTCCAGGTTGAAGTTGTCAAATCTATTAGAGGTCTTGGTGAGGAATTGAAAGAAAGCATGGTTGTGAAAAAGGTACTCATATCTCTTCCTAGAAGGTTTGACTCTAAAGTCTCTACTATCGAAGAAGCTAAATATTTGAATGTTTTGAAGATGATTGAATTACATGGAATCTTGACAACTTTTGAAATGAGATTTGAAAGTGATAATTATTGAATAGGACAACTAAGAGGGGTGGTGAATCAATTGTCACGAATTTTAACCTTTAATTCAATCACTGAAACTAATACTTAAAACTGCTTAAATGATTAATCATCAAATGCCAATGTAGAAACTCAAATCCAACACATAAACACAATAACACCAGATTTACGTGGAAAACCTAATGAGGGAAAAACCACAGTGAGGATTAACTCACACTATAGATAATATCAAACCGATTACAAAAAGGCTTACTGTCTGAAATAAGGACTTATTATCCACAGGGCTATAACCCGCCAAGCTACAAGGACAATTGCTCACTACCAAAAGATTGAACTAATAGGATACACCTTCAATGTGTTAGGTTCGGTTCCAATGAAAATCGGATTATGAAGTATTGTCTCACATAGTAATTGCTCTATAAAACTGCACTGATCCACAACTGATAAAGCATTTAGGCTCAGATCTTCGCACTCCTCTTTAATATTTTCCACATTAACACTTACTCCACATTTCATATTTGCTTCACCTCTTCTTCTCATTCCTCAAAACATCTTATATATATAAGCATATCTTAATAATTAATTAGGTCGGCATCATATAAGGTTAACGCATTTCTTATGTCAAAAAAACATCTAAAACATAGCTAATCCACATAATATATTGCATACACTAAGTCAGCCAAGATCTTCGAATATTAGAATCATAGCTTGTCTCACAGTAGAAATCGGGCTTAAAAACCAACACACCAAACCACATATAATGATCATATTCGATAGGGAATACCAACACACTAGACCAAGTGACACACTAAACCACATATAACGATTATCTTCGATAGGGAATAGCTTTCGATAACCATCTCATACATTCAATACTGTGTTGAAATCAATGACAACCATTTGACATTAATGACAGCCATTTGATGTAATCCAATTTCCAACAATCTCCCCCTTTGTCATTGATGGCAACACAAGATGTGAAAAGCCAACAAAAACAACCTTTGCAATTCCCTTGATGAGTTGTGATGATTTTCATTCTTTTTACATGTTTTCTCTCCCCCTTTGACATCAATGGAAAAGAAAAAAGATCTATCTCTCCCTTACTTCAAAAATGATATCAAAATTGGTTCTTTACCTCAATTCTTCTTCCATTTAAATATCTCCTTGTATTTTTCTTTTAGTTTCGAAAGAAATGTCTTCTAGGAATCCACTGCCAACTTGATGTTTGAACAAGTACTATTGTTCTTTACTATCAAATCAGTTGTTTCTAGAAGAGTATCTAGGATAGTGATATTTTGTTCATTTTTCTCAACTTCCACCAGGAGGCTGGAAAGTTGTTCCAATCTCAACTCAATTATCTCTTTAACATTTCAAAAAGTCTTCACAATACCATCCCTATGTATCACAATGACTACAAGTTCAGACTATAAGGAATTGATCCTTTTCTTTGTGCTCCATCCTTGTCATTAAGGATATCATATGTCTTTCCAATAAAATCTAGCTCAAGCTCAATAGCATTGATTTTTGCTCTAGATAGTTTCCAATAGCAATAGGCCACCAGAGACAATACCTATACACATTGTTTATGCTTTTGATGCATGTCTTTAATTAATTTATTCTCTTAGTCAATATCTTCTGTGCATTTTTGCATCTTTCTTCCATAGCCAATTGAATCTAATCTTTTTCTTCTATTTCACTAGGTGACTGTGCCTTTAGTATGTCTTCAATCTCCTTAATCAATACTTTCGATAAATCTTTTGTCAATTCGCTTAGATCAATGTCATTATGAATTATGTAAATAGCGCATCCGTGATCTCATCCTGTTCATATGATGGTCGTGACAACCAAACATCTCCAATCTTCTTCAATCCATCAAATTGCTCAAGAATCTTCACCACATTCTCTTTAGTGAAGTCTTCATCATCATCCATTGATACCAGATCAAGTGCTTCTATAATTTTTGCTTCCTTTTCTTCTTTCTTCTCCTCTGCCTTTAGCTTCTTTATTTATGGAGGAGAGCTTGAGATGATTCTTCTCGCTTTCTTCTTTCTAGAGGAGGATCCTGCCTCAAATATCATAATCGGACAGGAAACCATGCTAGAACTCTATGTACTTAATTTATCTGCAAAGTATTCTTTACAAATCTTTTCCTTTTCTGCTAAACATTCCAAATATCAGTAGACTTGCTTCCCAACTAGTATAAGTGACTTCCACACAACATTCTCTTTCAATGGTAACAATTTCAAAAAATACATCATCAAACATGTAACAAGAGATCCAAAACGAAAAGAGTAATTGTCATTCTTTGTCATAGTAATATCCTCCATTAATTGATTCCTCAGTAACTCACACAAATCGAAATCCTCATTCTTTTCAACCATTTGATGTGCAACGTAGACAACAATCACCGAAGTGGAGCCTTCCCTATTTCTGAAATAAATCTTATATGAAATACCATATCCCACATACCTTATCACAACATTGATTATAGTATGAATTAGAAGTTTTTTTTTATCTCCTGTTACTCCAATTAGGTCTTAAACTTCTTTGTTCCTCACTGACTTCTTTACTAGAACGGTCCATGATTTCATAATCCTATTATTGTTGTAATTGCTTCCTTTGTGATCTCTTAGGGTTTTTCAAAGATCATCTAATCACCTTGAATTTTGCTTAGGACAAACCGAATAATTTCCACATCCGAAAAGTATGGAAATTCGCTCCAAATATCTAAACCCTTGTGCCCTAAATTCCTGACCTTTTGCATTTGCACAACTGAAAGGGAACCTTCAAGATTTTGAATCTTTTCATGGTTAAATTCATCGATTTGTAACTTACTTTATTTCTGCAATTCATTGTTGCGTGGAGTGAATACCACCATTTCCTTTTAATCCATTATTTCAACCTTGTTCTCCATACTTTCGCTTGCCAACAACCCTAACTCCTTATTTCTCAGCCGCACTTTACTCAGCTCGTTCAAATCATAATGTGAAAAGTGACCACTCAATCATCCTCATTTAACTTGTCACTTTTAGGGTTTCATCATAAAAAGGTAATTTATGACATCATCATCTATACTTCATCTTATCAGTACCTCCTTCTCAGCCAATGTTGCCAAATCAATTTTGCCCTAATTTTGCATATATTGCTTTTTCAACTTTTAAATTGACAACTATTTTTGAGAAACATTATGAGCCAAGAAGGGTTCTGCAAATTTCTTGATTTGCATCTTTTTGTAGGAATTTTCTTCAATGCCTTCAAAATAGAGATTCACATCACATATCCACATGTCCTCGCATGACACATCATATATCAGGGGTTTTCTAGATTTTTTGTGACTGCTCCCTCTGAAACCATCACTAGGTTCAATTCTTAGAAGAGGTATCTGCACCAGATGTAGCTACAGGGTTATTTGATTCATCCTTGTTCTCAGGTTCTTCCTTCTTTCTCCATTTTTTTTTCCATTTATCTCCTTACTTCTTATGGATCTACCTTATTCATAGGCTTGTTCTTTTGTTTCAGATTAGTTTTCTTCCCAACTTTGTTCCAACAAAATTTTGAGATATGTCTTGGTTTGTTACAAGTGTAGCACATAACATATCCAAGATCAAATGAATTTTATTTTATCTTTATCCTACAATGATTAGCCTTGTGTCTGAAGATATTGCATGTGTAACAATAGCCTTGAAAGGATTGAATTCTTCTATTTGTATCAAGTTTGTTCAACATCATTTGGCTCATGCATTTCATAGTTTTGTGTCCAAACTTGTTGCAAACATAAAATTTTATAGTAAAGAAACTAGCATTCTAACTCGTTCTATTCTGGTTCATCCTACTTCTACATTCTATTGCTCTATGTCCAAATTTATTGCATGAGAAACAAAATCCATTAAAATATGGGTACCTTTGAGCATTAGGTTGTCGAATGGGAATCCTGCTAGTATTGTTCCTTCAATTCTTGCCTTGAAATTTCCTTTGATTGTCCATCTTGTTGAAAGCTATTTTAGTCCTTGATCTTTGTCCTTCTTCAAGTCCTAGACCACCTTTATCCTTTGTAGGTTTCTGAGATGAAATCAACTCATTAAGCATTGTAGAACTTGTCTTAAACCTTTCTTCATGAGCTTTCGCTTTTTCCAAATCAATTTTTAGGGTTACTACTTCTTGTTCAAGCTTATTACATTTTTTTGTCTTATGATTAATAATTTCTTTCAAGCATCCTTCCTCTATTTTGCCTTGTTCAATTTCCAATTTCCAATTTTCTTCCATCCTTTTGCTTTATTCAAGTCCCATCAAACCTCGGATAATCAAAGAACATCTTGCTAGCCATCTCGAAGTTTCCTCAAGTGATTAAGATCTTCACCAAGGAACCAAGCTCTGATACCAATTGTTGAATAAGACAACTAAGAGGGGGGGTGAATTAGTTGTCATAGATTTTTACCTTTAATTTAATCACCAAAACTAATACTTAAAACTACTTAAATGATTAATCATCAAATGCCAATGCAGAAACTCAAATCCAAAATATAAACACAACAAAACCAAATTTACGTGAAAAACCCAATGAGGGAAAAACCATGATAAGGTTTAACTCACACTATAGAGAATATCAAACCGATTACAAAAAGGCTCACTGCCTAAAATAAGGACTCACTATCTAGACTCTCTATCCACAAGGCTACAACCCAGAGATACAAAATATGGCTAACCACCAAGCTACAAGGATAGTGGCTCACTTCCAGAAGATTGAATTGATAGGATACACCTTCAATGTGTTGGGTTCAGTTCTAATAAATCTCATATTATAAAGTATTGTCTCATACAGTAGTTGTTGTACAAAACTGCACTGATCCACAACTGATAAAGCATTTAGGCTCAGATCTTCACACACCTCTTTAATCCTTTTCACATTCACACTTACTCCACATTTCATATCTGCTTCACATCTTCTTCTCATTCCTTAAAACATATTATATATACAAGAATATCTTAATCATTAATTAGGTCGGCATCATATAACGTTAACACATTTCTTATGTCGGTAAAACATCCATAAAACATAGCTAATCCACACAATATATTACACACGCTAAGTTGGCCAAGATCTTTGAATGTCATAATCATAGCTTGTCTCACGGTAGAAACCAGACCTAAAAACCAACACACCAAACCACATATAATGATCATCTTCAATAGGGAATACCAACACACCGGACCAACCAACACAATGGACCACATATACCGATTATCTTTGATAGGGAATAGCTTCTGGTAACTATCTCATACATTCAGTACTGTGTTGACATCAATGAGAACCACTTGACATTAATGACAACCATTTGATGCAATCCAATTTCCAACAATAATTATATAAGGAAAGAGGAAACATTCTGAGTATCCAAGAAGCAAGAAGATTTAGATTTTGATGTTGGATCAGATTTTAAGGAAGTAAATTTTGTTAAAAATATACAGAGGTTTTGATAAGTATAAAGGAAAGTTACCTTTCAAAAGCTTTAATTATGGTGAATTAGAACATTTTATAGCTAAGTTCCCTCACAAGATTTTAACAATGTTGAAAAAAAGTATGGAAAGAAGCCTTCAGTAAAGAGAAATAAATTCCAGAGGAATCAAAAGAGTTTCTTTAGTAATGAAGAAGTTTACTCAACTGATGAAGAAGATCAAGAAATATTTGGAGATGAAAGATAAAAGGTTTTGTTCATGGCTATGGAAACTACATAAGAAGATGCAAAAATGAATTCTGAAAACAATGAAGATGAATCTGAAGAAGATAATTGTGGAGGAAGTAAAGGCTAAAGAAAATGTATCTCTGAATCTAAAGAAAGTAGAAAAGATGATCATTGATCTGAAGACTCGGGCATAAGAAGTAAAAAGAGTTGAGGAAGTTCTGACTAAAATATTTTTGTCAAGGGATAAGGACTGTGAGAAGCTTGAGGCAGAGATTGTGTCACTAAGGAAATATCTTGACAAATTAAATCAATAGCTTCAAATGAAGTTTGGGAAGATCACTAAAGTCTTGGATCATATTATTGATAGTCAGAGGGATATGCATATCAAAGTCGGTATTGGGTTTGTGGATTAACAAAAGGACAAGGTGACAAAATAACATGTGAATTGTAACATGTCCATTGTTCTACTAGAATGTTTTTTATGATTATGAATGGTCAAATACCAAATTGATCTAAGGGTGGGTGAACAGATGGCTTGCATTCAAAGTACTAGGTGTTGAATTATTTGGCCAAAGTAGTGTAAGTAGCCACTGTTTACATTGTCATTTCATTGTGATCCATGATTGCATACTAGTAAGGGAAGTCATACATGTAGTTTGTAGCCAATGTATGGTAGGTCTAGATATGTAGGACACAACACCATGTTCATGAAGGCCAGTATTATGAGGTTATCAAACCAAGCTCCTCTCCTAAGTGATACTCCCCCTCTCTTACCTGAGGGCTTGATTCCTTCCTACATCCAACTTAGTATATCACAAAGGTAGTTATCCATTCACATGAAATTCATTTGCATCACAAAGGTAGTTATCCATTCACATGAAATTAATTTGCATCATAAATTATTTGCATCAACAAAGCATTAAAATAATCATATTGCAATATATATTCATTCATCGTATTTTCCATAAGTATATTCAAAACATAATCATACCTTAAAAATAAATACCATCTTAATGCATATTAAAGTATTTCATTCACCTATTAAACATATTAAAGTCTTGATTTACATTTATCATCATTTTTACTCATGCAGGTAAAAGTAACTTGGTAACTAAGAAACGAGGTGTAACATGAAGCCGGCTAAGAAGAATCCAAAAGAAGTTGGTTCCAAAAGTGAGAAGTTTGAACAAAGTACTACAACCAATGGTAGAAAATTTCCAAATGATGGTTTCATCCAAGTAGAAAGAAAGACAAGAAGATCCAGAAGACGAGCCTGAAGAGGACAATGGCACAATACTAGGTTCAATCATTCTTTTTCTAGTTATTTTTTTAATTGTAATCATTTTGGTCATAAGGCAATGGATTGTAGAAGAGCTCTAGTAAGAAGAAATAATTTATCCGTAATAATGAATTTGCATCTCTATACAATTTCAACATCATTTTTCACAAGTGTAACAATTTTGGACACATTGCTAGAAATTATAGAAGCAATTTTGTGAGTTCTCTACCAAAAACAATGAGTGGATCAAAAAGTCAGATTTTTGAATCTTATAAATTCTAGAAGAATAAATCAAAAGAGAAGAAAATGAAGAAAACCATGATTTCTCAGACTGCACTACATGCTTAGAAGGAGAAGAATCTATGGATCATAGATAATGGATGTTCAAGTCACATGACTAAAGACAAAAGTAAGTTCATGCATTTCAATAAATTTGGAGGATTTGTAACTCTAGGAAACAATTCAAGTGCCAAAATTATCAGTAAGGTTAATTTGAGTCTTGATGGTGGTAGGAAAAAAACTCATGATGTTTTGTATGTTGAAGGACTAAACCATAGTCTTTTAAGTGTAATTCAAATGTGTGATAAGGGTCAAAATCTCTCTTTCAGTGCTAAGGGTTATTAAATCAATAAATTCAGTACCGACGAATTGATTGCGGAAGGTAGCAGGACTGACAGTGACATATATCATCCCAATTGTAGGAGTTGAGATATAGCTCATAGAACATGTTTGGGTCACTCAAGGACTCAATCCTCCAAGATCATCTGCAAAAACCAACAACAACCTTCCACAAGAGGGAAAAGAAAGAACTTAAAACTACAACAACAGATGCAAGATGTGGCCAATATGCAGTACTCAAGATTACAATGATATATTGGAATTACACAACACTCAACTGAGATTTGGATTGATGATAAAATATACATATGAAGCCTTGCTTATATAGGAAAGAAGTGAGATAGGATTAGACAAGATCGTGACAAGTGTCTTAGTCCTATCACATGAGACAACTAAGTCATAACAACCCGAGATACAAGCATTAAACCCTTAATGTAATATATTAAATGCATGAAAGAATTATTAAATTCCTAGCTAACTAAAAGTAAATAATGAGACATGGCCCCATTATAGCTAACTTCTAGAAATGACAACTAGGAACCTTAACTCCTAAGTAAACTTATAATAATGTGAATAGGTCCTCACTAATAAATAGTTAGGAAATAACCCTATTCACACCAACACCCCCCATAAGTGCAACTTAGGGAGTGTATTTATTATGCAAGTGATGCAAGGATGGGTCCTAGCTACGAGGCCATGTTAGGTACCCATGTACAATGCAAATGAAACCTCTCACAAATGGATAAAAGGAGAAAACCCAGTGGGACAAAACTTCTCTCCTAAAGAGATGAAAGACAAAATAATATCAATGATGCATGAGAGGGACAAAACCCCATCTCAGGAAAAGGACCCCACCATAAGAGAGAAGAAGAGAGACCATGCAACCCCCCCTCAATGGTGAGTCTCTTGCAATGATGGTAGAAGCTTGACATTGAATGCTAAAGATGATCCAATAACGTCGAACAATGTTCCTCCTCTTTGGAAGAAACAAAACCAAGATGGTATGTGGGATGTCAGGAAGATGGATGATGTATGATCTCTCTAAAGAATTCTTAAGTGTCTCCATGTTGATGTCAAAAGATGTCACACTCCAAAAAAGAGTTTTAGGCCACACTGTCAAAGAAGACAATCCATAATCTCCTAGAAATGATTGTTAAACACAATCCAAAGATAAAGATACCTCCTCTAAAGACAAAGAAGCCTCCTCTAAATACTATCTAAAAAAATCCACACTCACATCAAACTGTGAAGAATGATTATGTAGAGAATGAAGAAAGAGGATCAAAGTGTTCCCTCGCAACAATTGAAGATCATCTCCAACAAAGAGAAGATGAATGCTATCAATGATGTCTCCTAAATATAAAATGTGAGAGTCACAAAACAAACCAACAATGTCTGTCATGTACTCATCCCAAGTAGCCATCTCTAGAAGATGATGTATGTCCTGTTGCACTAATGAAAAGGAGCCAAAAATGTTGCAACACAAGCATCCTTAGGTACAATAGTAGATGAAGAAGATGAGATCTCAATGCATTCCATTCGACTACACCTATCACCCACCATTGTATCCTTAAAGCATGATGAAGTAAAAACAATAGATGATTCTTCCAATGCTGGATTACAAGATTCCTCAGCCTTAAGATGCTGACTTATAGATGAAGAAGATGAACCCTCTAAATCTAGATTAGGAGCCATAAAAACTGAAGTCTTAATAGATGTCTTTGTAGGAGGAGAAGGAGAAGGTTTTGTGTCATCAAAACTACCATACCTTTCCCAATGAGCAAGTGTTGAATTTTGAATGTTAGCATGGTTTCATGTGTTTTCTCAAGATTCATCTTTTAAAATCAATCTAGTTATTTGAAGATTCATTGGAATTGATAGTGCTAGAGTTTCAAGTTCATACCATTTGAGTCTTGTTGATTGTAAGTCTCAGTGTGTGGTTAGTCTGAACCATTTTATGTTTGAGTTTAATTATAATTTGTTAATTAAATTACATTGGTTTGATAGGTTTAATGAATGATTTGTAATCTAAAAATATTAAGATTACCATTGAATATTGTATCTATTGTGTAGTTATGTTAAACTGGTGAAGCAAAATTAGGTTTTTATGGAGCTTTTCTATTGATTCCAACTAATTTTTAGCCTTAGGTTAAATTAGGATCTCTAAACATTGACTCTTTTGAAGTTTACTTGAGGTGAAAATTTAGAAAACACAAAAAAAATCAGAGTTGAAAAGGATAAATCTGAGATTTTAGATCTCAAGAAAATGTGAAATTGTTAAGGAAAAGATTGCAAAAATCTCAGTCTCAATGCCGAAAAGAAGTTATCAATTTTTCAGAAAGTACAAGTCCATTTGTGATTACCAACAATATAACATCAATTTCACTGAGTTATCCATGTCACAGTCAATACCTAACTACCAAAACCTTGGGGTTAGATTATTTGAGTGATCAAATAAGATTTCCAAGTTCAAGAGAGGATAGGATATCTAGTGTATTTTATTCTATGTTGGAGAGTACAAAAACACCTATTAACCAAAGCATTGGTTGTAAGATAAATCCAGGTTGACATACTAAGAAAGAGAAAGTGCTATAGCAAAGCAGCTAGCATCCTAAGAGAAAATAGACCAAAACTATATCCACCCACCTGGAACAAATAATCTACCTCCCAAGGGGGCCACCCACTCGAGGGCCCCCCACCCTATAGGATTTGGGTGGTGGGGTTGATGGGGGGAAATAGGATAAGCGCTTTCTTTCTCGGTCGCCTATCTCAATAAGTGCAGTTTATTCAGATTAATGTTGAACTAAAGATACATGGCTCTACTGCATTAGTATTTTCGCTCCCCACTCCCAACCATAACTCGTATTCCATTGTATCTTAGGAGTAGTACTCAGACTTTCTATAGTAGGGGTGGAAAGTTTGAGTCAAAATGGATTAACTATGAAGTAGGGGCATACATAAATGGATTAATCCATGAAACAAGATCCAAACCATTTGGATCAGACCGGGATAACTAGGTTTGGTTTGACCTCTCGCTCGAATGTCAGACTCCCACCACTAATAGATATCCCATTCATGTTCCATGAGTAGCTCAAGAGAACTAGGAGGGATGATTTACATTTATTAGTGAAATTTGGAGTGTATAAACTCATTTTCCACTGAGAGTTTTAGGAGAATTCTCATATCCAGTCATAAAAAATTAGAATTTGTGGAGTTAGATTTTTCTTCAATGCTTAGATCAACTAGAACATCAAGGGGATCGGGCCCTTCACACCCTTCTCAATCTCCACAAAACCAACCCCAAGTAATCCCAATTCAAATTCTAGCTCCCACAATGGCTTGGTTGGAAAATAACCCTTCTCCCATCTATTTTATAGTCTACCATGATATGCTAAAAAAATAGAAAATTTTTGCTCTAAATTTTTTGCTAATGATGTGAATAGGACTATTGAGGAACATATAAATTTTTTTGAAGGTGCTCTTAAAAATAGGGTAATTGAAAATGAATATGTGGCATGTAGGATTTTTCCTCATTCTTTGGGAGAGGAATCATTTTACTAGTTTATTCATTTATCGGCAGGGTCTGTTACTTCTTGGCATATTTTGAAAGATAATTTCCTAGGAAAATTCAAGATTCCTATCATCCCAGTTGAGTTGTATAGGAACTTTGTTGAGGTAAAAAGGAAATACCATGAACTAATTATCTTTTTCAATAATATATTTCATAAGGCCTATATTATATTGCAAGATCCATACATTATAGGTGATGGGCTAACAAAACATGTTTATTATCCATCCTTAGATAATATTACTATTTTCTTTGTAAAAAGAGTCAATCCTGCCCCAACCTGTTTGGTGGAAGCATATGTCGAGGTAGTCAAAGTTAACACTGATTTAGACTAAAATAGCTTAGGTCCGGTCAATTATTTGGGTCCACCAACAACCCTAAATTAGATTCAGGGAATAAATCAAGCTTTAGCTCACCATACCCCTATCATGAATCCAATTCCTACAACTCAATTAGTTGTCCATCTAGGTGCTAAATTTTCTCAAGTCCCACCAACTAAACCAGTATACTTTCAAAACTCCTCTTCTTCCTCAAGGACACCTAAAGAAAATGACGAAATCAAAGATTTGACTGAGCAAATGAAAAGGTTATCAATTGAGGTGACTTATTTGAGAAATCAAAATAACTAGTTGTAAAGTACTTAAAGAAACCGGGGATACAATCATAACAATTAGAATTTTAAAAGGCAAAATGGGACATGGAATACAATACCAAACAATGGAGGCATCCCTTCTCCATTTTAAAATTCACCTTCAGCTAAAAATAAGTCTTATGATAGGTTTTTTCTTAATAGAGGAAACCTTGTCAAATTGTTGTAGGTTACATAATACTAGTCAACACCCAGAGTTACATTATCCATAATTTTAAGTAGCAGCCAAAATTTTTTAGAGGGAAATAAGAAATTTTGAGTCACAAGATAATTCCACATCTTCTAGATACGATATTGTCCCTTCTTTAGGGTACAATACAACTAGGGTTTTAGATAGTTATACTTTTTGAATGGAAGATGAGAACGTCCTTGAAGAAGAGGAGCCTAAAGAAGTTCAAGCTTATCATCGGCCTTATGGGCAACAAGGTAATAAAGACCTATACAATTTGAGGAGTAATAAGGAAAATGGCCTATTCACTACATCCATTCCTCCAAATAATTATCATACTCTCCCAAATCCTAATGCAAGTAATACTCCTGGATTTCCAAATGAGATAAAATAGTATATAGTAAATAATTCCTCATCTTCAAAGGCAGAAGTAGCATCCTCCTCAAAAACAGAAATAGAAAAGTTGAGACAGTATGTCACTGAAGAATTCAAGAAGATGAAGGTTAGTTTGTCTCTTGTTGAATTGAAGAAATTTCTAGAAATTAGAGATTTTTTTTAATAACTTCAAGGATACATCCATGATTGAAAGTACTTCTCAAAACATGAGAGAAAATAATAGTGTTGCTAAAGAAAAGGAGAAAGATAAGATCCAAATCTCTTAATGAATACACCAATTTCAGTACATAAGGGGAAAGTTGACACTCTGCCTTTCCTACTCACTCTCATAATTTTTGGAAATAATTTGCACAATTGTTTGGTAGATTCAAGTGCATCAACCAATATCACGACCCTTGTTGTGTGCAAGAATTTGGGCTTAACCCCTACTAAATCATAGAGAAAGGTAGCTCAATTAGAAAAAATAGAGGTTGCAGTAGGAGTTAAATATTATCCATATGCAACTTGCTTCAGATCCACGTATTCAGTAATGCATTGACATTCAAGTAGTGGATATTCCAGATGGATATTGAATGTTACTAATTAGGGATTGGTCCAAGAAAATTGAATGGATAAATGGCAAATTATTTTTCACACATGTGGCTTCCATGGAGAGGAGTGCCAGATTTGATTAGAATTGAAAGAGAGCCATGAATGAAACACATGATCACATAATACAATAAGACCAATGAGATCTTGTATTTAGAAGTTGACTTGGGAGTTTACTTTTTGGAGGTAAATCACACGAAGGAAATTATGTTGGTACATTGATCTAGCCCAATTCAAAATCTAGAGAAAATTCTTGATAGTATAGAAGTGTGTATTGAATAATATTTTGGTCCTTCAAATGAGGATGAAGGAATTCTTGAAAATTTTAGGAGTTTCATCATAAAATGCACTGAGAAACCAAAATATTTAAATAATTCACTCCCTATATAAGATTTGTTATTACCTAAATGGTGTAGGGTACATAATGATACACATTCAAAAATTTCTTGTTCTTTATGTCACTTGGCACTTGAACAAATTAAGAAAATGAATCCTAGAATTTTGAAGTTTGGGTAGATCAAAGAGAGTGGTTCAAAGAAATTAGTGTAGTACTAGGAAAATACACAATCAAGTTTACACAACCAACAAAAAGAAACCCCCGGGAGTATGGAAACAGAGACAATGAAGAGCCAAAAGTAGCCTATGAAAGAAAAGTTGAAAATTAAGGTATGGACTTTAAGATTTGATGGCTCTAAATCTAGAAAAGGTTTAGGTGTTGGTTTTGAGTTGATTATTCCTATAGGGGAAACATATTTATCATCCCATAGATTGAAATTTCCATGCACAAATAATATTGCAAAGTATGAATTTAATCCATGGATTATTGCTAGCAATTAAGAAAGAAGCAAAAGTGGTACATTCTTTTGGAGACTATGAGGTAGTGGTCATACAAATAAGGAAAAATTATGCCTGTCATGATAAAAGATTAAGTTTCTATAGAAATAGATTTTGGGATCTTGTAGAAATTTTTGATGCATTCAACATTAAGCCCTTCCCAAGGTCACAAAATCAAGTTGCTAATTATTTGGCTCAAGCGGCTAGCTCTTTGGAACCTATAGAAATGAATGGATTGAAAAATTTAACTATGGAACTCATTCCTATGCCTTCAATTCCAAATAAAATTACCAATTTCCAGGTGTTTGAGGATGATAAGCATATTTTAGATTTCATCACCAATTTTGATGTCTTTGTTGCATAAATCATTGATGAAGTAGATGCATAAGAAGTAGAAATGGATATAAGAGTTATGAATTAAAGAAAAATAATATCCCTAGAGGAATGGTCCAATTAGAGAGAATCTTTGATTGGGATAAATATGGATCAATCAAAAGGAAACTTCTGAAGTAGGTAAATGTGAAACAATCAATTTAGGAACTCCTGATAATGTCAAGAATGTTTTTATTGGCACAGTATGCACCCCACAAGAAAGAGATGGAATCATCAAAATCATGAGGAACTATCCCAATGTCATTGCATGGAGCTATGAAGATTTGAAGACATATGATACCTCCATCATAATGCATACCATTCCTCTCAAGCCATTCAAGCAAAGGCGAAGACCAGTTAACGTATTGTTGGAGCCGCTCATTTATCAAGAGGTAAAAAAATTGTTGAAGGCGAGAATTATTTTTCCAATAAGACATTCTAATTGGGTAGCAAATTTGGTTCCCATGAGGAAAAAGAATGGTGAAATTAGATTGTGTGTTGATTTTCATAATTTAAATTGTGCCTTTGAAAAGGACAACTACCCACTGTCGTCATTGGATAAAGTATTGCAAATTGTAAACACATCGCAGATGATGTCCCTTTTGGATGGATATTCGAGTTATAATCAAGTAATGGTGGAACATCAAGACAAAATTAAGACAGTATTTACAGAAAAGTGGGGATTTTTTGCATATAGAAGAATGCCCTTTGGGTTAATCAATGTGAGAGCCACATTTTAAAGAGCAATAGATATTGTCATCCATGATTTCATTGGTAAGTGCATTATTATCTACATGGATGATTAAATAGTGTTCTCCAAGTGATGGGAAGATCATGCGAGTGATTTAGGGAAAGTCTTTCAGTAGCACATAAAGTATGGAATTTCCCTAAATCCAAAGAAATGTATTTTTGGAGTCACTAAGGGAAAGCTATTGGGACATGTGATTTCAGAAAAAAGGAATTTATATTGACCCAGACAGAGTTTGGAAATTCTAAAATTGAATCCACCAGCCAACATGAAAGAGCCGAAATCATATTTCAGGAAAACAAATTTTGTAAGAAAGTTCATCACTGGATTTGCAAAGACAGTGAAGCCAGTAAATGATATGTTGAAGAAAGATGCTAAGATTGAGTAGATAGTTCAAGGAAAAAGGGAATTTGAAGAAATAAGAAAGTAATGGTTGAAGCTCCTATTTTGGTAATCCCAAATTATGCTCAACCTTTTTACATCTATTCTTTCACTTTTGAACATACATGTGCAACCATGCTCACAAAGAAGAAAGAGGCCTGTGAAGAGCATCCCATTGCATTTATGAGTACCCAATTGAAATATTTCAAGCTGATATATCAAAATGTGGAAAAGAAAGCTTATTCTTTGGTCAAGGTAATCAAAAAATTTAGGCATTATATATTCTAAGAAGCAAGGTTCATGCCATAGTTTCAAATATTTTTATGAAGACTTTGTTGATGTAAAATGAGCTTGGTGAGTGAAAAGGGAAATGGGTTGCTATCATCCAAGAGTATGACATTGAAATCCAACTAATGAGAATAGTTAGAGGATAGGCCTTGATGCAAACAATGGCAACAAATGACCTAGAAATTTCACAACAACAATATCTTTTGGAGGAGGTGTCACCATATGAATGGTATGATGATATTATCTACTATTTTTTGAATTAGCAATGCCCACCACACCTTACTCTAGTACAAAAAAATGATTTAAGGATGGAAAGAAGTAGATATATGTTAAAAGGATCAGTCTTGTACATAAGAAATCATGAAGGTATCTACTTACGGTGTGTAGGTAAGCAAGAAGCAAAACAAAATATTCATCATTTTCATAACAAATTTGGTACTGGTCATGGTGTAGGTCTAGATATAGCCCAACAAATTTTGAGAGTTGGATATTACTGGCCTATGTTATTTTATGATGCTTATGAACATGTAAAGACTTGCCATATTTTCCAAACAACTTCCTTAAAAGATAAGAATCAGGTTCCATTTCGCTCCAACCTGTGGTAGAAGTGATACCCTTTTCCAAGTCGAGGCTAGACTTTATTGTTATGATCAATCCACCCTCCTTAGTCCAAAATAGGTATATTCTAACCACTACTAATTGCTATACTAGATGTTCTGAAGCACAAACACTTAATCAATGTAATGTTGAATCTGTGATCAAATTTCTAAAAGAAAATATCATAACCAGGTTTGGATGTCCTCGTGCTTTAGTATGTGATAATGGAACTTATTTTGCATCTTTAAAAATTTTAAATTTGGCTTTTGAATATGGAATTACACTAATTTTTTTGTCTAATTACTATCCACAAGGGAATGGATTAGCTAAGCCAATGAACAAGAAACTGTTAGACAAGAACCTGAAAGAGTGGCACACAAAACTGAGGTTTGCTTTATGATCATAAAAAACAAGAGTGAAAGCCTCATTGGGAACTTCCCCATACCACTTAGTTTATGGACTAGACCCAATCTTTCCCATGTAATTAACGAATCCTACCTCACAGTTTATGCAAGAATACTTAGGGACTGATAATCAAATTGAAACATGATTATCCCAATTGTTATGTCTTGAAGAGAAATGAGATACAACCAAATCAAGAGGTTTTTAAATGATGGTTTGATATAAAGGAACATGCCAAAACTTTCAAAAAATTTAACCTTGTCTTATGTTGGGACAAAGCTTGTGAGGAAAAAAGGAGAACATAAAATTTTTGGTAAATTATAGTTAGGTCCTTTTCAAATTTTTGAGATTTTGGGAGATAATGCGTTTAGATTGAAAATATTAACTAGTGAGGACATTCCATTGCCCGTCAATGGGCGATTCTTGAAGCATTATTTCTAGGATTAAGTTTCCTCGGGGAACCTAGAAACTCTTGTACATAGTTAGTTTAGGTTTGCTCTAGGTTAGTTTGTTTTAGTTTGCTTTCCTTTAGTTTCTTTTGGGAAAGGTTAGTTCTTTGTTTTTTGACTAGGAATTTGTTCAAAGTATAGTCAAAGGGTGCCCTTGTTAGATGTTCAAGTCTATTTCTTTAATAAATGTTTATGAAGTATTTTAGAGATTAGGTTGTGTTCTTTTAGTTAAATCATGTAGATAGAACTCTTACTTGAGCCAAAAGGAAATCATTATTTGTGTCATTTCACAAGCATGAATTGATTGTCACAATTCACATATTATATATATATATATATATATCTTCTTGAAATTGTCGTAGTTTCCAAGTTGGGAAATCATGATAAGAGAAAAATCTAAAATTATGCTTCAGTGACCATTGTAATTCCCAAACCCATGATAAGCTCCATTGCTTATGATTGAAAAGAGTAAAGGAAAATAAAATGGATAAAAGATAAGAAAAGATACTAGAAAGAATATTATGTTTTGACTATGGGAAGATACAAATATTTTTATTAGGGCTATAAATGCCTAGCTGGAAATAGAATAATATTCGTGGGAACTTTACACCGATAACCTCATCAGGGCTATAGATGCTTGACTGGCAGCGAGGCAATGTCCAAGTTACTTTTGGACTTGGAATATCTATGTAGATTATCACAATGGAACAACAGTCTCTCAATAATTTTAGGAGTCAAATGAAATCACTATGAAAACACTCCAGATGATCAAAAGAGTGGGGGTGAGTTGATTCACTTAATGATTTCATTTCCCCTCTAAGTGTGTGTTCTTTCCATGTGATTTAATTTGGGAAGCTAACTAGAAATTTTGGGGTTCTTAGTGAATCTTTCTCACTAAAATGTTTAGGAAGATTTCCCCACCAGAGTCACCATTTTTTGTGCCTTTCACATATACCTTATCCTAATGAGGACCCTCCTTCTCCCTTTTCTCTTTTGTAGGTCCTTGAAATTTTACTTTTTGGAGTCATTTTCTTGATATTCATTAAGTTCACATCAAATAAGGAAGATTGAAGTATTTTGCAACAAGGGAAAACCAAGCAGGAATTCATCAAGATCATTAAAATGGGTTAGAGGGCCCTAAGTTCAAATTTTATTTCATTTGCGGGGATTTCTTCATTCCATAGAATCTTTGAAATTCCAAGACACTCCCAAAGTTCCAAAACTCCGTGAGCCCCTCAAATTCCCAAAAGTGCATTATCTCCATAGCAAGTGCTTGCTAAAGGTGTTTTCAATGCATTTATATTTGAGTACTTCATGAGTATAAAAGTGAAGTCATTGATTCATTTCCTACCTTGTGCTCATTTGTAAACCAATTGAGTTATGGGTAGAGGCAACTAAGAAACCCTAAGGATATTTTGAAGATCTTTAAGCTTGTCCCAAGATCGATTTGAAGTGTCATTTCATTGCAAATTCTAGTTCAATGGTCGGTATTAACTACTTCCACATATGTATTTGGTGATTTCTTCCCAAATATAAGTTGAATTTGGTAAAATTTGACGTAGGGTTCGTGAGTTGAAAGTTCATTAGGGTTTATAGTTGAAAGTGTTTTCTATTTTACTCTCTCTTGACAAGATTTGTGTTAATTAAATTATTTCTAAGAAATCAAAGTTCTCCCAAATGCTCAAGCATTCAAACACTCAAACCCTCAAGAAAATTGGCTAGTTTTTTTAAGGGTTTTTAATCAAACAAATCAATTATCGATTCACTAGGGTTTATAACCCTATAAGATTTAAGAGGAAAATAATTTTAAATTTTGAACAAATCACATTTAGGGCTTGCTAAAAAATCCAAATTTGAAAGAAAACATTCAAAACCCTAGTTTTTCTCCCATTTGAAAACCTTTTGAATTTTTGTGAAGCCTTAAGTGTTAAAGAAATTCAGAAGATTTAACATTGCAAAAAAAATTCTCCACATGGAAAGAGTCCAAAACCATTAAAAATCCCTGAAACTCTCAAAGTTCAAGAGTGTTCAACAATATGGTTAGAATGTTTTCTTTTGGGAAATCTATCATTCTGAAGATATTCGCCACTCATGGAAAGAATCTAAAGCTGTTTAAAATCCATGATCCATCAAAATTCCCAAAGTTGTTCAAAACCCTGAGTTTTTCTACAAGGAAGTTAAAATACTTATATTTGGAGATTTTACAATCTTTGAAAATCCTTGACCTTTTCAACACATCGGTTAAAAAATGATTAAAAATCTTACTTCCAAATATTCCTTGATCTTCGAAAATCCATGATGAAAACATCTAAACTGCAACTTTGTGGAGATTTCTCAATCTATGGAAATCCCCAAAGCTTGCATAAAATGATCCACTTTATATCTGAAGTCCACATAATCGACTCTTCTTGTAGAGATTTCCTAATCCCTAGAATTTTCCACACAACATGCATAGAGAAGCCACTATTCAAAGATTTATTGTCCACATGGAATCTCCAAAATCCACTTTTATGAGTGATGAAAGAGGTAAGAGTCTACAAGTTTCAATTTTTAAAAAAATCTAAAACCCTTTCAAAATCCCAAAATAATCAAATCTTCAAAATTCCTTGAAAGTGTTATACCTATTAAATCCATGACAGAGTAAAAATCCTGAAAGTCTATTTAAAGCTTGATTTTGATATTTTAAGAATAGGATTTTTCAACATATGAGTTAGTAATATGATATTTGTTAAATCTGGAAAGTGTGAGTTCCTTTTCATTAGAATTTGAAATGAATTGAATATGCCAAGATTTCTAAGGGAAATTTGTTCATTCTTTCCTCACACTTTCACTCTGAGTAATTTAGGCTATGTTTGACTAACTAATTCTAGATGAGAAGAGTGAGAAGGCATATCATATTTCTAGGACCAAGAAAATGAAGTTTTATTTCAAGGGTGTACTTCTAAAAACTAAGATAGTGTCATATTGGGCCAATTTTGGGGACACCAACTTGGGACACATCAACCTAGAAGAGTTTGAAGCAAGAATGTATGGTCAACATCATTTAGGTTGGGCTAAGAGAATGATCATGAATGGGATATCCCAAGCTACAAACTTCCCTCCTTCAGTACAATATTCAAACCTAATTTTGGAATGTGTAAAATACTATAGGTATGATCAAATAAGAATCATAGGCCCAAATAGAGATGGCTATAACAGAGGCCTTTGACATCCCCGTCCATTCAAATATGACAATAGTATTCCAAGACATAGCCTAAGGCATCTATGCCCAAGGACTAGAAAGATGCTTAGAATTAATCAATTCACATTGGTTGAAGAAATCTAGTGATTTTCAATATGAATATGGTGATTTGGTAACCCTCTTGAGTAGGATAATGGGTCTTCAAAAGGCAACACAATTTGAAGAATGGATGTTCTACTACATTGAGGAGGTGTCTACTAGAAGCAAGAATATCCATTGGATAAGGATATTGAGTGACAACATAGATGCCCAATTCAAGAATTCAGAGAAAAGAAAGTCTTTCACAATGAGCTCTTATGTAGTATACATGCTTGTAAGAAACTTCAAATATAAAGGTTTCACTTGTCTTGAGGAAGTGGGCACCAAGCCTGAAAAATACAAATTATATAATTGTTAACCCCAGTTGCACCTACAAAGAACCACCCACTATAAGACAATAAATGATGATTTTCTCATGTACATTGTGAAAAATTTGCAATGAGCTTGGAATACTAGGTTGACACAAGAAGCCATTGACTTGATCAAGAAATATGGGTCCTAGTGTATACAATTTCCCATGTTCTCCTATATCAAGATACATGTTTGTCCTAATAGACCATATAGGCTACCCAGGTATCCAACAAATAAAATGGTGTTCTTGGAAGTGACAAGGCAATTTCTTGCCTTCAACATGATTTTGAAAGATAAGCACAAAGAAAGTGTGGGTTTTCCCAGTCATGCTTGGAGGAATAGAGGTGTTCCCAAAAAAATTGGGAGCTGAAAAATTTAGAGGTTGAACTAGAATTCTTTAATTTGAAGACTCACACTATCAAAAGGAAATTTGATCCACATGGCATGGTCAAGAATCAGTGGGTAGGTGGTATAGGCACAAGCCTCACATTGAGAACAATCGGTCCAATTTCCAAGATGGATTTGAAGGAAGAGAATGAACTCAAGAATGACAATAGAAATGGTCAGGATTTATAGGCCATTCCCTATGCCCAATCAAGTTAATGATGATGGTGACTGCATAAAGTATCATGATTATGACTTGCTGAAAGATAGACCCATTCCACCTCTAGATTGGTTTGAGGAAGAAATAAAAGAGTTGGATGAACTTATGGAGCCAATCTTGAATTACATAAGGATGTGGGTGGAGTACATGACTTCTAACTTGACTGAAGATGAAGTGGAATTGACATATGATTTGATGGGTGATTAAGAATCACACTCTTCAGAGGATGAGGAGAAAGAAGAGGAGGAAGCAATTATTCATAATATCAAGGATGATAGTAAAGAAGAACCTTTGAAGATAAATAAGGCCAAAGGAAAGAAGAAGAAGGATGTCACAGAAAGGAAGCCTACAAAAAAGAGGAGGATAATCAAAGTTTCAATAGAAGAGCCTCCTACCAAGAAGCCAACAAAAGGAAATGGAAAGAAAGTTCCTTCTTCTATAGTAGACACATCTCCTCCCATTCCTCCTTTGTCCATAGTAGAGAAACCTCTCCCATTATGTGTTACTCAACAAGAGGCCATACCCTCCTCTCTGCCTACTGAAAGTGCACCAGTAGCACCATAAACGCCTACTGCCACTACATTACAAAGTGAAGATATACCAAGGGATGAGGTGATTTCATTGGAAAATTCAAAGGAGAAGTCCCAAGTGGTATATCAAAGGAATTCTTCCTCTTAGGGCAACATCCCATTTCCCAAATTGGACAATGATAAAATTATAAGGGAAATGGAGGATCAAGAAAATAAGGAGTCAACCATTTTTGAAGAGAAAAATATTCAAGTGGAGGTGTAGAAAGGAGAGCATCAGTACAAGGAGAAAAATATAGAGCCTCCTTTAGTGGAAGTGCATGATGAGTAGCTAAAGGATGATCCTAAGGAAGATAATGTTTAGCAAGAGAAACAAGATCAATAAAATGTATATCACTTGAAGAAGAGAATAAAATTCAAGAAGTTCAAGTTTTGCAAGAGAGCTAGGAGCAAGAACCTAATCCAAATGTTTAATAGTCAACTACACCTAAATGAATAAAGAGCAGTTACAAGAAAGGTCTATAGTAGAAAATTTTGCTCCTATTTTGAGGAATTCTTGTCTAGAATTAACAAGCCTAGGGAAAATAAAAGGGAAAATATTTATTCCAAAATTGTTAAGGATGATTTAATAACAGGGTTGTGCACATTGCTACTCCCTTAGTAGATAAAGCTAAAGGAGACATTTCTCCTAAAGAATATAAAATTTCTTCAATAAATCTAGGGCCCACTATAATGAAGCAGGAGGTCCAAGAGCTTAGAGAATCAGTTGAGACCATTGTACAAAGATTGGAAAAGGAAGTGAAAGAAAAGACACAGTTAAGGTCGTAGGTAGATGAATTATAAATTTATATCAAACACTTGGTCAATCATGTCCACTAGGCTGAAGGCTTTTTGACTCCCCCAAGGTGTTATCAAAAGAATTCATTGATGAGTTCAAAATATGAAATCAGATTCCAGGCTAACAAAAAATGGATTCATGGTGTGTTTGATATAGGTAATTAAACTTTTGATGAGTTAGTATAGGTCTACACACCTGCATAGAATTATCTTTAGAAGGTGTAGGAAATGGTTTATGACTGCAGGGGTGTCGATGATAAGGCATTACTTAAATTAAACATGTTAATAGATGTCCCATAACAAATTTTGATCAAGGAGAAGATTGTGGAAGAATACAAGGTTAATGAACTAGAACATTAGTTAAATTCCTTTAAGTTTAGAAAATAAATAATGGATAAAGCCTTAGGTTATTATGGAAGGATTGAAAAGACTTTGAATGAAATTTATGATGGCTACATTGCATTTTTGGAGGCATTAACAGGGAAGACAGTTTCAAAAGATAATATAGATATTAATATTTTGAAGAATTGGTGGAAGGGTAATTTTCCCCACTCAATAAATTCTACATTTAATGAGGATCATCTAGAATATGCATCCATGTTTCTAAATATAATGCATAGATTCAAGGAATCTCATAATGATTGGATAAAATTGATAAAAGGTTTTGATGATGAGCTGGTCGATTTGTCACACAGGGTAAAAATAATTCCCACGCTTCCCAGTGAGGATCTTAATGGGGTCCTTTCCATATTTTTAGAATATGCCAAAAGTAAAAGAGATATAGGGCGGGTTGTATTGGAGGAAGATCTATCTTGAATTTAGTGCCAAATCCTTCTTTAATGCAAAAAATATCCCATGCATACTCTAGCTCGCCTAGAGTCTTGTGCTTAGGTTGTTATTTGAAATATTGTATTGAATATAATATGGGCCACCCAAATGTAAACCTCCCTGGTGTAAACCACCCTAATTTGATAGATCTGGGCCTTTGATTGAAAAATGAATATAAGCCTTCCATTTTGTATTTGAAAATATATAAAAGGCTATGCCTTTTTCATTGTAAAGAGAGAGAACTTGCAATTGTTTCCAAAATACTGCCAAAATTAATATAGAGATTCATCTTCATAGAAAAAATTGTGTTCAATTTTGAATGTTAGCATGATTGCATGTGTCTACTCAAGATTCATCTTTTGAAACCAATTTAGATTATTTGAAGATTCATTAGAGTTGATATTGATGCAGCTCCAGGTTCACACCGTTTGACTCTTCCTTATTGTAAGTTTCAATGTATGGCTAGTTTGAACCATTTTATGTTTGAGTTCAACTATAAGTTGTTAATTAAATTGCATTGGTCTGATGGGTTTAATAAATGATTTGTAATCTAAAATTCTTTTAGATTACTATTGAAGATTGCATATGTTTTGTGTAGTTGTGTTAAACTGGTGAAGAAAAATTAGGTTTTTATGGAGCTTGTCTATTGGTTCCAACTAATTTTCAGCCTTAGGTTAAATTAGGCTCTCTAAACCTTAAACTATTTTGAAGATTATTTGAGGTGAAAAGTTAGAAAACGTAAAAAAAAATTAGAGTTGAAAAGGATAAATCAAAGATTTTAGATCTCAAGAAAATAGGAAATTGTTAAGGAAAAGATTGTAGAAATCTCAATCTTAGTGCAAAAAAAGTTCTTAGTTTTTAGAAAGTGTAAGTCACTTTGTGATTACAAGCAATATCACATCAATTTCACCGAGTTATCCAAGTCACAGTCAAGACCTGACTACCAGAACCTTGGGGTTAGATTATCTGAGTGATCAAATAAGATTTCCTTAGAGGATAGGATATCTAGTGTATTTTATTCCATGTTGGAGAGTGCAAAAACATCCGTCAACACAGTTCATTGATGATATGGTGCTATTTGAAGAAAAAAATATGCAATAGGTAGAATAAATTAAGGAAACATTGGAAAATAATAGTTGATACTTAGTAAAAATAATAAAAAAGGTATAAAACAAGAATTTATTTCTTCAATATAGGGAAACCAATATAGAGAAGAATAACCAACTTCTTTGGGTTTACATGTGAGAAGCTCCCATAAAAATATCTTGGGGCCCCAATGTTTATAGGTTTAGTAAGGACTAGGTTGTGGAAGGATGTAATAGGTAATTGTAGAAGGAAGGTAGTGTCATGGAAGGGGAGATGGTTATCATTAGCTAGAAGAATCACAATGATTAAGGTTGTAATGACAATGATCCTAATATATATAATGTCTTACTTGTAACTGACAAGGAAAGCAATTGCATCATTGGAAGGAATAATGAAGAAGTTTCTATGGGAGGGATCAAATGAAGTAAAGAGATTTTCTTTGATACATTGGGAGAAAGTATGCAAGGACCATAAAGAGGGGGGTGTAGGGATAAGGGAAATTCAAGACCAAAATATGGCTTTTGGAGCCAAGTTAGTGTGGAAAATATATGTAACACATGAGAATCTATGGTGTATAACACTGCCAAATAAATATCTTGATAGCAATGAACCTAGAAAAATTCTAACAATAGCAAACTCAAAAAGTGGATCTTTATTTTGCAAGTTCATGTGGGAATATCTACTAATCATCACAAAACATTTAACCTGGAAGATTAATGATGGGAGGAAGGAAGAATTTTGAGAGGATTCATGGGAGGGATATGTGTTGATGAAAGAAATTGAGGAGCTCAAGGAATCAAAGGATATATTGGAGAGGAGTGTGGTTCAAAAATTCAAACTACATTAGATTGGCGGATAAATAAATAGGGGATGATTATGAGTGGATTGGGGTAGAAACATTTCCTATCAATGAAGTGGCTAAGCGAGCCTTCAAAGAGGAGTTGAGTCATAGGAAGTTCATCCTAAACAATAAGGAAGACACGATTGTGTGATGTGGGGAAAAATTGAGAAAGTGCTCAGTAAAGATGGGATATCTCATATGTTAGGAGCAAGCATGAAGCAAGGATTGGCTGAATGTACTTTGTTAGAATAAGTACGCAATCCCAAAATCTAACATATTCACATGGATAGTGATTCATAAGAGGATCCTCACAAGTGATTTCTTAAATTGTGTTGGGATTTCTGGGTCGAGTAGATGCCTAATGTGTAAGTGCAATGAAGAAATGGTAAACCATTTGCTAATTAATTGTTAGTTCATGTCATGATGTTGGGACTAATTATAGAAAAAACTATATGGGTATCGCTTGAGGCAAGAAGATTTAGGGGAATGGATGAAGAGCTAGTTGAGGAATTACATGAATGTCTTTTGGGTAGGGATTTGGTTGACAATGCCTTCAATGTTGTTATGGAAAGTTTGGAAAGAGAGGAACATGCACATTATTAGTAACACAAAATGTTCGGTAGAGAAAGTGTGTATGAAGAATTAAATTGGAATATACGAGGTGTTAAATACTAAGGGGTAAAAGTACAAAGTTGTGTCACACTTTATAAAGGAAATGGCCAACACTGATCCAACATTTAAACTTGAATCACTAAAAAGTGGCATATATGTTCTGAATTTTGAAATGATGTAAACTAGTAAAGTTTGTATTTTTTAGTATATTTTACGTTTGTATTTTTAAAAAGAAATTTAAAAAATATTTTAAACTAGTTTTTAATAAATTAACACTATAATTTAGTTGCTAATAAAATGTTGAAAAATGAAATTACATGAGACGTCAAACCTTTTATAGTAAATTTTTTTCTTTCAATTTTTTTGTGTATTTATAACTTGAAACTTTAGTGCATGTATTTTTTTTATTTTTTTTGATAAATATATATTTTTAAATAAATATTAAAATGTGTGTATAAAAAAAAGTTGTTTCCATTCAATGTCAACTTTCATATTAAAGATTTATCTAAAATGGAAAAAAATTATACCATCTTGATATAGATTCTTTTATCTAGTGCATCATATTTTTTTTTTTTTTAAATTAGTATTTTTTCTTGGCATGGTAATAACCCTAATATTTTGTGTTGATAACCTAGTTCTAATAAAAATAAAAAATAAATATAAATAATTAAACTATTAAAATAAATATATTTTTGAAAACTACACTTATGGATCTACAAAAGGGTATTTTTATATTTTAAAAAAAATCTATTTACATGAGTAGGAGTTATTGAAACATCAAGTTTTTCAAATATTTCTTTTTTGATAATTAGCCTCAAAGAGGTGCTCCATATATTTTTAGCTAGTAATTTTAGTTGAAAAAGTTGTGGAAGTATCTAACTTAGCTAGAATGAATCTTACTAGATCATATGTTTGACCAAAATTGATTTTTAGTTAGAAATACTTAAATTCAGTTGTGTTGATAAGTTGGCCGAAAGTGTGACACAACTTTGTGCCTTTACCCTAAGTCCATAAAAGGGGCAAGTTTGAAGTTCACTAGCTAGCATAATGATATTAAAAAAAGATGGAATGGACTAAAGGTGCCAAAAATTAACACTCAAAGTGGTGAAAAGACAAAAAAAAGATTGTAAAGTGGACTGCCCTGCTGAAAGGAAGACTCAAGCTAAATTTGATGGGGCATAAAGGGAAACCTTGGTCTAGTAGTGATAGGTTGTGATAAGGAATAGTGAAGGGTTCTTAATTTGGAGCATGTCAAGAAATATCAATAATGCCACCGATAACAAGGCAAAATTGGAGGTGTTATCAAGAGGTCTTTGATTGTACAAAGCCAAATATATTAGGCATGTGGATATTGAGGGTGACTCAATGATTAGCATTAATACAATAAAGAACAAAGGGACATTCAATTGGAAACTTTAGCCTTGGTTTGGAAAGAATGGGAGTGCCTGGAAGAATTAGATGATTTATTGATTTGGAAAATAGAGCCATTGACAATGTAGCCAATATGGGAGTCAATCAAAATCTAAATAAAATAGTAAACAATAGATCGAAGGAATGCAAGGATTAAAGACAATATTTGGTGAGGAAAAAAGCATGGATAGGGAGGTTGTGCTTGGGGAAACAAAATATAATAAAGTAGAATAAATATTGCTTCTTGATCTAATCATCATCGATATTGCATAAGTTCAAAAGGTGCTTGGAACACTTACGGGTGGCATTCCTATCAGAAAGTAAGACTAGGAGGCAAGAAATCAATCATAATTTATGGGAAATGTCTACAACATTGTTGATGAAGACTGAAAAATCATATGTTTCGATTGACCTCGATATTTTATGTCCATCTCCATCAGTCTTGAGTACAGGAAGGGATCTATTTATGCTATTGAGTAGGAGAAGGATGATGAAAAATGGTTGAGCACCATATCTTTGGCATAAGCTGCAACTGTCTAGCAAAAATAATGGAGGAACAAGTACATAGGTTATTTAAGGTGGAGACTACGGAGACCACGAAAGCAATAGAAAATATTATTGGTGTAGAGAAATGGAAGAGCAACAACCTTCATGATGGATACATTTACAAGGTCTTATTCCCCAATATAGTGCAAATCATGTGTGCTAAGACCTGGGGAATGATGGTGGCACAAAACTTAGTCAAAGAGAACAACCTAGAGGTAGTGAAATGGGCCATTCCTTTGGTCGATAAAAGGTTAGTAGTGGGCTTAATTGTAGGCATCTTTGACACAATTGTGGTCAAGAATAACAAGGTCTCAACCAAAAAAATTGATCTATTTAGAGAAGGGTTGCAATGGAAGAAGGCAGATAAATTTAGCTACTTTGTCAATGAAAATGGGGTCTATTCTCCCCTCCCCAAATAGAGAGGATTACATAATTCTTTAAAAGAATGTTGTATGTAATGAATTGGAGGAGCCCATAGTTGGGTCCATGCCTGGGAAATGTATAAATTTTCCTTTGATATTAATATAAGGAAGCTACCCTCATGGCAATATTTACCAATCTGTATGTATATATATATTATAGTTATATGTTAACTTAATTTTTACTGAATAAAAATATATTAATTATAAATTATAATAATTTATATTTGTATTTAATAGTTTCTATAATTAAATATAATATATAATAATAAAATAATTTATATATAATATTATATAATTTAATTTGTATTACATAAATATACATTATGTATTAATTATATATAGTATCATATTTATATTTAATAATTTTTAATATAAAATATAATATATAATAAATATAATCATAATATCATATTAAAATAAATCTACATTATATAAAAATATAGCATATAATAAATACACTTTAAAAAAATAAGATAAATGCAGCCATAAACATAATGTTAAAGTTGATGCTCCTTAACCTTTGTCATCATCAAGCATCTCTCTTGTCCATCCTTTTCCATCCCCTTTACTAATAGTTATGTTTTTATTTTCTTGAATTAATACTTTCCCACACAAATTTTATAAGATTCTCATAATTTACTAATATTAAGTATAATGACACAATTGTACAAGTAAAAAGTATTTTTTTTATAAAAATATAGATGTAAAGTAGTAAATAGCAAAAAAAACCACAAGTAATATGGATAAAACTATACAAAAAAGATCACGTAATATGGAAAAAATTGTACACATATTCTTAGCATGTGATGTGTAGCACAAGGGAAAATGTGTACACGCAAAAAGGTGATGGAAATAAATATGCAACATGATTTATGGAGCATGTGAATTGCATTAACCAATGATCAATTCTTTAATTGCCACTAGGAATTAACCACCATTCACCTAGTTCATAGAGGTGAAGGATTGCTTAGGGTGACCTTCGATATGATATGGGAACGGTTGTGTGAGTAGTTGCCCTACTATGTGGGTAACAGTAACTAGAGATAATAATTGTATCAGGAGACTACACTAATAGTCAACTACAGCATGAGGGTGATAGATGCCATATACTACTTGAGTTGTGAATAAAATAGTTGACTGTATAACTAAGGTCACAAGGTGATAAATGTTGGATGTTACTTCTTCCTAGGTGGAAAAACTCCTCGCTGGCGGCCTAAAGGTGATGGTAGTTAGAATCCACTAGGCTAGGTAGGTTCATTACTTAGGAATCCTCACTTAAGCCCATATGACCCTTGGGATAGAGGGTGGACCCTTGGTGTAGTATGGGATACACCAAATCCTTTTTTTAGTTAATAATTTTTACTTGACCTTGGTGTCTGCTACCATCCTAGCTAGTGCAAAAGATCAAAAAAGGATGGAATCAATGGTGTAGTACACAATACATCAACATTCCTTTTCTATTTATGATGTAATAAGAAGGGGTAGATGTGACTCACTCATCATGTACTTGATCCTGTTGTGTTTAGGATGGACCCACGATGTAGTATGGGATACATCATATCTTCTTCATAGTTAAGTCTTGTTTCAAATTAGTCACCACTTCCGCCTATGACCTTAGCCCTTCATAATATTTTTCCTATTATAGCTTGTTGGGTCCACTTGGTTGGGGTGGACAGGGAAATGGTTTACTTGGTTGGGTTTGTTGCACCCCACGAGGACAAAAAGGGAACTTGGGTAGCCATGATGTTAAACATATCTAGATAAAATCATATTCACCTCCAGGTATTTGAAGTTATTATCTTCCACTTTGTTATTTTATTACATGTCATTGTATGATGTAAAATTAGTCTTCATACTACTATTTGAATATGTTTATTAGTTATCTACATGCTAATTTAATCCTTTTAAAAAAAAAAATTTGCTCTCATGGAATGTGATGCAGGAGCATCCAAGGTGTAAGAGCAATCTTGCATCAACCAAAAACAAATTGTTGTTTCTTTTCAATAAGGGCTAAATTGGATAGAATTTGTTGAATATGAAGATTTGTAGAAGTTTGGGATTCATGTCTCGGGCTTATCTCTTATCACTTGCCAATGATAAAAGAGTTTGGTTATTTTTTGCTTAAGTCTGATTACGTTTCAGACTTCGGGCTTGTGTCTTACTCTTTGCTACAAAGGGTTGGTGCCAGGATTTGGGGTTAAGTCTTACACCTTAGCTTAAATATTAAAGTGATGTAAAGGGTATGGAGTAACTCCGAACCTTGATACCTAAAAGGGGGTTGAAGTTGGTTAAGGAGATGTTTTGGGATTTGTGAGTTAGAGATGAGGCTTATGCCTTATTCAGAAGATGGTAACCAGTATGATGGGTGCACGAACTCCAACATCCAAGAGTAATGGTTTGAGTAATGGTTTGCAATAGATGCGAAGGATGGTAAAAGGTAAATAGGAAGGTCGATGGTCAAACCTTGATAGGTTAATAGACTTTGGACTTCATTGTTCATGCTTGCCTCTTAAACTTTTCTATGAGTTCCAAGTATAGGGTAAGAGGGATTAGAGACTCCTGATCCTTGACAAGTGATAGGTGATTGAATCCTACCATTCCGTAGGAAGCATATTTTGACTTGGTTTGACCAACATGGGAATGCAGTGTTGTGACATGTGGCAGAGAGAAATTGGTTGGGCTGATTCACATCGTTGTTGTGAATCATAAGTGATCTATGGTGATCAAATGGTGATGATTGTAGTGTAGAAAAATTATACCTTTTTCAAACTTAATTTGGGAATAATTAATATGAAAATGAGAGTAATTATGCCTTGATTTAGTGTTGTAATGTGTTTTACACATTCACACTAGGTTTATGGCCCTTTTTAATAAAATGGACTTAATTGTGCCTTATTCTAGGTGTTGTAAAGTGTATCTTTACATTTTCACACTAATCCAGGTCTTCATTAATTAATTGAGGTTTAATTTTCCTTAATTGGCCCCTTTAATTCAAATCCAAGCCTAATTAATTGCAGATTCCGAGGGATAAAGCCTGACATTCATAAATGATATTACACAACACTTAATTTTTGAAGGTGTGTGTCTTAGGTTAGTGACCTAGGACCCATTCACCACCTAGCGAATGGGTCCTCACTAGGTCCTAGGACCCTATTTTCACATGATCTTTCACATTGTTTGAAGTGTGTCCTGGCTAAGTGAGCTAGGGAAAATTCACGAATGGCAAATGGGTCGACACTTAGACTTAGGACCCCCCTTGGGATATGTTTTTGGTGGTATTTTAATGATTTCAAATTCAAGATTTGATGTTGAATTGTGTTATTTTAATTTTAGGAATTAATCTTAAGATATGTATAAATACAAGGTCATTTCACTATGTTCATCCTAGAATTTCATCCTAAGATCTAAGCTTTCAAGTGTTCAAGTCCTAATAGAAAATTTATGAGATCAAGAGTGCACAAGATCATTTCTAAGGCATTCAAGAGAAAATTATTGAAGATTATTGCAGCAATCAAGAGTCATTTCATCATGTCAAAGGCATGATACATCATGCATGTTGTTGAACTAATGTGTTGATGTAGCATTGAAGATCTTATCCAAGCATTGTTTCTAATCAAAGTTCATGATCAAGATCTACATTCATTGAGGCCACTTCATGCAAGTTTGTAGATTTATCCAAGGTTCAATTAAGGTCTGGTGAGTTGTGACATTGTGTTGTTCATTCATCTTTCCTTTTATGCATTATTTCATTTCAATGTTTAATTACCAAAATAGGGTTTGACCAAGGTAAACCCCTATTCCCTAATAAAACAACATTTTTCTCTCCTTTGATGTGTGATTGCAGGTTTTAGGTTGAAGATCAATTGGAGAGAAAAATCGTAAAATTGTCAAAGTTGTTAAGGAAGTTGTCAAATCACAAAAATTGAGCTACAAAATTTATTTTTGGGTTTCCGACAGTCTCCGACTAGGATTTGGGAGTGCAGACATTGAAGAACATAACCTAGAAATTGATTTTCTAGAAAATTAGCTAGGACCCATTCACCATAGGGCGAATGAGTCCTTAGTGAGGCCCAAAAAAGCACTTTTTGCAATAGGTACACAACATTTTACCTTCTTAAAACTTGCCCTTTAACTGGTATTTGGGTTAGGATTGATTTTTGTAACTCATTTACACATTATAACCCTCATATTAAATGAAATTAGAGAGAAAAAAGAGGTGTACCACTTTGTCATACATTTTGGGGGTCACCTTACCCTTTTCCTTTCATTTCATTTTGGTGAATCCGATCTTTTGAACATTGTAGTTTTCTGATTTTGGAGTACTTTTCATCCTAGATTTAGCTCTTGCATTCATTTGCATTGAATTAGATCTCATTTAGGGTGTTTAGTTTGCATTCAAATTTGCATCTCATCTAGGGTTTTAGGATTGCATTATTTTACATTCTTTAAATCTAAAAAATACAAAAATAAAATTAGTCATATTGCATATCATTTATATCCTATAAAATTGCATTTGAAAATTGAAACAAAATTGCATATCAAACTAGGTCTTTCAGGTCATCATTTTGTCACATTTTGCACTTAAATTTCACATTACATTCTACAAAAAATCAACCCGAAACTTACTGTAGCAAAGCTGAATTTGAAAACCACTGGAAAACATTTTAAAATCTATAAAAATCAGTTTCAAACCCTAATCTAGGACCCATTTTCCATAGGGCGAATGAGTCACTGATCAGGCTATAATTTGCATTTTTGGAAATGAAAATATTTATTTTTGTGCTTCCATTTTCTGCTCTCAGATATCTATTATAGTTTGTTGAGTTTCTATTTCATTAGTTTGATCATATCTAGATTAATTTGGTACATTTCGTGCATTGTCTAATTTCAAAATTGCATTTAAAATATTTCATTTTTAGATTGTTGCATCGTGTAATCAGCAAATTACCTTGTTTAGAATCTGAAAATTGCATTTATACATTGCATTTTAGGTTATTGCATTGCATTTTAAGCCTCTTTCCATTTTGGGTTTGTACACTAAGCTTGTGAAACTTGTATGAGCTTTACAACTTGGTTCCTATTAGAAATACTATTGTGAGACATAGTTCGAGACTCATGTCATTCTATGATATATCATTCACCATGGATCTTGGGTTGTCTAACTCTCTTTCTAATAGTGTTGATAATCGATCCCCTATGGATCATAGCATGCATACCTCATTTCCCATGGCTTCCTTACCTACAACCAATGTGCATGATGTTAACAACACCATCCTTACCATGAGTATTTGTACTCAAGCTTTGGGGTATACTCAAAGCCAAGGTGGAAATTTAATTCCTCCTACAATTCTCATTTCCATTCCTACATACACTAGTACTCAAGTTACCACAACCATTCAACCTACTAGCAATGTCAACACCTCCTTAGGTATTTCCATAGGGAATCATTTTAGCTTTTTGCATTCGAATATAATATCTCCTCAACCATCCTCCCTCACAAATTTATAATTCACTTGCCCTCCGCATACATACAACACTCCAACTTACTCCCCTCCACCTTACGATAACAACAATGATGCCATCCTTAACACACGTTTGCAAAACATGTCAGCCCTTCAACAAAAAATAACAACCATAAATCAAAACAACAATGGTCAACCTTCACAATACATCAAAACCAATCCGTTATCCCCAAAGATATTAAGAGCACAAATGGCACAAGTTATAGAAGTTCCTAGATTTGAGAAATATGGTGGGAAAGGAGATCCTGTTAGCCATGTTTCTACTTATACAACCCTATGTAGTGTTTTATCTTTGAATATAAGCTATTGGGTAAACTATTCCCTAGGTCATTGAAGGATACTGCTTTAGAGTGGTTTTTCTCTTTATCAAATAATTCAATTGGCTCATTCAATGAGCTTATTGATTCCTTTTACAACCACTTCCATATTCACATGGGTCCCAAGATGACCCTAGTTTATTTAATGAAACACAAGCAAAAGGATGATGAAAAGGTTACTGATTTCATAACACACTATCAAATTCTTTATTTACAAATAAACATTAAGATTCCTGATGCCGACCTTCAATTAATGTTTATTTCCAATTTACAAAACAAAATCCAAACCAAGCTTGAGATGTTGAAATTTCCATCCTTCACATAATTATGTACAACCCTTTGTGATTATCAGAATATAGCTTACGGTCATGATGTGAAAAATCCCCCTAGGCATCCTAAAAATTATGAATCTGTAACTCAAAATAGCTACCAACCTTCCAAGAAATAGAATAGGGGATTTTTACAACTTAAGTCCCCTCAACCAAATCAATAAGATGATAACGAAGTGGTTTCTATAAAGATGAAAAAATCATATTCCTTTGCAGATAGGAATAGAAAATTTACCCCTCTACTTGACACCCTTCATAATATCATGTTGTAGCTCGTGGAAAAGAATATGCTTTCTCTACCTCCTTTCTGAGCCCCTAATCCTAATAAGCCATTACCCGTAGACTATAAACCAAATTCTTATTACAATTATCACTGACAAAATGGACATAATATAGAATATTGTAAGCGTCTTAAAAATCTTGTGCAAGACCTCATCAATTCCAATCATCTTCTAATTGGAGGTGTGAATGATCAAGGTAGTAATTTTGTAGATCCTCCTAACCAAAACTTATAAATCTTTACAAATCGCATGCCAAAGCATACTATTGCATTTGTCAAAGCTAGTGAAATAAAGAATGATGTGATGAATGTTGACACGGAGGATGAAACTAAAAAATATGAAAATATGGATGGAACAATTGAAGTAGTGGAATCTATTAAAGCTAAACCTCGTAATGGCTCAACCAAAATACCTCTTGATATTGTTTTATCACAAAATGATATACTTAAACATGCACCCGATGGTCCTCTTTACATAGTTGGAAAAATCAATGGCAAGTCTACTAATGGGATATTAATTGATCCCGTCTATGTAGAGAATGTGATTACTAAAGAATTCCTATTTGTGCATGAACTCCATCAAGATACATATGATAAACCGAAAGCATGGATCAAAATGCATAATGGTTTTTCTTGTCCTATGATGGGATTGATAAATCTCCCTCTAAAAGTTGGACTGAAAACAGTAAATGTCTCATTCACCATCATCGTGTCATCAGACCGATTTCATGTGAAGCTAGGCTATCCATGGATTCACTCCATGAATGTCATCCATTAATTTGTGCATAAATGTTTAAAGTTTCCCTTTGGTAATGAAATATTTATAGTACATCATAGTGGCTTTAATCTCGTGTCTTCCTATGGAAAATTTTCATTGGATTTATTTTGGCCTGAGCCTATTGAACCTATTAGACCTTGTGAGGACTACTTTTTCAAAGTATATCAAAAGTTTAAAGAAAAGTTCATAGCAAAATTATCCCTTAGAAACATGTTGCAACTCATGATTGAGCCACCTATCCTTGATAGACTGATGATTGAGTAAAAATCCCTACCAAATATCCAAGAGAAACTTATGACAAATCATCCTACCATTCCTTATAAGAGACCATGAGACAATCAAAAAAATCCCATTGTGCCTCCTAAAGTCAAACAAGTTTACAAAGCTAAAGAGGAAGTGGTCGAGCAACCTCCTATAGTTCCTTATGTTCCTCCCCTAAGGGAAGAAATGAAACCTATGGTTGATACACCCAATCCTACACAAACCCAACTTGACAATAAATTAAAGCAAAATTGAAATGCTAGAGAGCATAGGTGTAGAATTCGTGCTATTGCTCGTATGTTACAAAATAACAAAGAAAAGAGCAACATAGAAAATCAAAATCTGAAATTACCTAAAGCAATGCATGATGATCCTATACCATCACCGCAATGTAAACAATAACCTTCTAGAGACATTATAATTCGACCTCTTTTTGTGATTAATTTAAATGATGACATTAATATTGCAAAGATTGATGAACAAGTACATAATGAGTTGAATTCATTGTTCTCTTCTTCCATGAACTTAAATGATGATAAGAGTGTTTAACTTGGTACTTGTCCTAGTTCGACACTTTTCGTTGTCCCTTTGGCTAGTTTTCCACCTTTCGTATACACCGATTGAGATTGGTATGTAGATGACCTACCATAGGTTGACTCGCATGTACCTTCCTAGTCTTTTGCATTGTTTTCCTTTTCATGTTTCTTTATGTTATTTCATGTGAATAATGTGATCCCCCACAATGTTGTGTTTGATGTATCTCTCTCTCTTTTTGTGCATTCCTCTATATGTATCTACATTCTTCTATAGGTCATAAATTTTTTATCCTTTCTCACTTATCTTGTGTTTTCCTTTCGGGGATGACGCAAGGCATCAAGACATTTAGGTCTCTTCCATGTTGATTCAAAAGGATTTTTCTTTGTTTTTATGAGTTCTTTGTGTCATTCTTCTAGTTCTATGAGTATTTGGGGAATGATGACATTTCCATGCTCTATGAAAACATTGTAACACAAACATACTGACCCTTAATCCATAGATCTCTTACGTATTTTTGTGGGCAACCCCTCCCTCCTTTTTCATGACGTAACTTTATTTTAGAAACATATGACTTGACATAGGGTTTTTTGAGGAAGCTCTCATGTCTTAGGAGTAAACATTGGATACTTTAAAGCAATTTCTTTTAGAAATGGTGTTAGCAACCACTTTAAAGCGGGGGCATACATCAATAATATCTTTTGACATTTTACATGTTTCATGGTGTGATTTTATTTTTTCTTGTGATGTGTCCTTTTCTTGTTGGTTTCATTGGGTTTGATGTCCTCCAAGAGTGTGATATTGCTTAGCGTACAACTTTCCTCTTAGTGGTGATGTGACACACTACATTCCCTAAGTTGTGAATCTCTTACTCTTAACTTTTCCTCTCTTGGAGACATTAGGCACAATGATTCCTAAGAAGAAGACCTTACACAAATGAAGCAAGACCCCCTTGAACAAAAAATATATACATAATGTTCATAAGTGTTTGGCATAACACAACTTGTTGACCTTGTGAAACTCGAAACCCTAATTCAAGACCACTTAGCATAACACACCTTGCTTTCCTATGGAGCCTTTCCATGTGCATAGGTTCTTAGCATAAAATAGCTTGTTAAGCACGAGACATGAATGTGAGTGGTGCCCTATCAGAGTTATCAAAGGGATAGCTTTGGTATGGTAAGTACAGTGAGAGCCGACACAAAGGCATGAATTTCTCACTAAGCCACCTTCCTAGAGGGATGCTCGCGTAGTGGACAGTCTAAGGTTCCACTACCCTAGAGTGAGTGCGTGGAAAAACAACACAAAAGCTAATAGTCTAGATGTGTTCCACAACGTGTAGGACCAATTAGGCTTGATATTTTCTTCTTGGTCTTTGATAGTGTATGATTTTGAATATTTGTCATTGTTGCATGCATAAGTGTCTTGAATGTCAACTTTAGTGTGAGTTTGACATGGGGTCATACTCTCACTAAAGTGGGGGAAAAATGTAGTGTAGAAAAAAGTATCCCTTTTTCATCCTTAATTTGGGAATAATTAATATTAAAATGACCTTAATTATGCCTTCATTTTGTGTTGTAATGTGTTTTACACATTCACATTAAGTTTAGGACCCTTTTAAATAAAATGAACTTAATTGTGCCTTATTTTGGGTGTTGTAAAGTGTATCTTTACACTTTCACATAATCTAGGACTTCATTAATTAATTGAGGTTTAATTTTCCTTAATTGGCCCCTTTAATTCAAATCCAAGCCTAATTAATTATAGATTCTGAGCGATAAATCTCGACATTCATCAATGATATTACACAACACTTAATATTTGAAGGCGTGTGTCCTAGGTTAGTGACCTAGGACCCATTCACCACCTGGCGAATGGGTCCTCACTAGGTCCTAGGACCCTATTTTCACATGATCTTTTACATTGTTTGAAGTCTGTTCTAGCTAAGTGAGCTAGGACCCATTCGCCAAATGGCGAATGGGTCCACACTTAGACTTAGGACCCCTCAAATGGGATATGTTTTTGGTGGTATTTTAATGATTTCAAATTCAAGATCTGATGTCAACTTGTGTTATTTGAATTTTAGGAATGAATCTTAAGATATGTATAAATACAAGGTCATTTCATTATGTTCATCCTAGAATTTCATTCTAAGATCTAAGCTTTCAAGTGTTCAAGTCCTAATAGAAAATTTATGAGATCAAGAGTTCACAAGAGCATTTCTAAGGCATTCAAGAGTAGATTATTGAAGATTATTGCAACAACCAAGAGTCATTTCATCATGTCAAATGCATAATGCATCATGCATGTTGTTGAGCTAATGTGTTGATGTAGTATTGAATATCTTATTCAAGAATTATTTCTAATCAAAGTTCATGATCAAGATCTACATTCATTGAGGCCACTTCATGCAAGTTTGTAGATTTATCCAAGGTTCAATTAAGGTTTGGTGAGTTGTCCATTCATCTTTCTTTTTATGCATTGTTTCATTTCAAGGTTTAATTACCAAAATGGGGTTCGACCAAGGAAAACCCCTATTCCCTAACAAAACAACATTTTTCTCTCCTTTGATGTGTGATTGCAGGTTTTAGGTTGAAGATCAATTAGAGAGAAAAATTACAAAAGTTGTCAAAGTTGCTAAGAAAGTTATCAAATCATGAAAATTAAGCTACAAAATTTATTTTCGGGTTTTCAACAGTCTCCGACTAGGATCTGGGAGTGTTGAAATTGAAGAAAAAAACCCAAAAATTGATTTTCCAGAACCCTAGCCAAGATTCATAGGGCGAATGAGTCCTCATTGAGGCCCAAAAAAGCACTTTTTGCAATAGGTGTACACAACATTTTACCTTCTTAAAACTTGCCCTTTTACTAGTATTTGGGTTAGGATTGATTTTTGTAACTCATTTACACATTATAACCCTCATATTGAATGAAATTCGAGATAAAAGAGAGGTGCACCACTTTGTCATACATTTTGGGGGTCACCTTCCTCTTGTCCTTTCGTTTCAATGATTTAATAGTGTGTTAGCACATAAAAAGAGATAACGACTCTAGTTATGTTTTGTTGCGGATTGGATGTAGATGATGGTACTAAGGAAAGATGGTTGAAATAATTTAATACAAATTTGATTTACAAAGAATGCATTAAATGAAGAACAAATCCTAGGTTACAGTTTGCTAAGAATAGAAAATACAATGAACCTGGATGAGATTTTAGTGATCGAGGTAATGAAGATTTTTTGTTGGTGAAGCCAAGATGGAAAGGTATAATTCCATTAGAAGGGAAAGTAGGGATGGTTGGGTGTTAAGGCATGACATCCTAGAGCAAAGTCTGTTTTAGATTTTGTAGATTCATGTAATCAGAAAGCCCATGTGGTCAAACTATAATGTTGTAATGTCATTTTCATTCCAACAATAATAGAAGATATTTGTCTCTTTCTTACATTTTGTTGTGATATTCTCTGTTATTGATGTGAGTTTGAGATTGTAAGGGGAGTACCCTTCATCAAGTGGTATTAGAGTAGGTTTTCTTGAGTGTGTACAAAAAAATCATTGAACGTGAGGTAGTTTCTACTAGGATTTGTGGTTGTGGGTCTATGAGAAAAGATACCTCCATGAAGAAACAATGGTGGGAGAAATGCTGGTGTAACAGACAAGGGTTTTAGAGCCCTCTAGAGACAAGACCAAGAATTTTAAGAGGAGCTACATTGAGGAGTTGATGTTAGAAGAAGAGATAAAAGTGAAGATGAAGACGAAGAAGAACAGTTTGAGGAAGAAGAGGTAGCAGCTAGGGATCCTGAAGAGGATATAATTTTGAGGGTTGCTTCCAAGATTGGAAAGAGACTGAATATTGATGTTTCTACATTTTTTGGAAGTCTTAACCCAAAAGAGTTGATTGATTGGATAAATGATATGGAAGAGTACTTTGAGTATGAGGAGGTGGAGGATCCTGAGAGGGTAAAATTTGCAAAATCCAAGCTGAAAGGTCATGCCAATATATGGTGGAAAGAGGTTCAATTGGAAAGAAACTATAGAGGAAAAGAGATAATAACAAGATGGGAATGAATGGTGGAAAATCTAAAGATTAATTTCATTCCTATGGACTATGAGCTGGATTTGTTGAAAAGGATGCAAAGGTTGAAACAAGTAGGAAAATCCGTCAAGGAGTATATTGAAGAATTCTACTGAGTCCTAATCAGAGTAGGTCATTCACAGGCCAACAAAGAGAAAAATTTACCATTACATAAATGGCTTGAAGTCGATTATTCTAGAAGAGTTGAGTTTGGAAAGAATTTCTATAATTGAAGATGCATACTGATTTGCCTTGAAGGTAGAGTAAAAGCTAAACTGAAGATTCAAAAGCAAACAAAGACGTCGTGGTGGAAAGACTGGTGGATAGTCATATGGTGGCCAAGGTAAAGATAAAATGAAGAATGAAGGATCTAGTAGCAATCGGAACCAAAAAGGACATAAAACTTATTGCCCTCGTGATCAAAATAATGGAGACCAAGGAGGAAGAGGAAGAGGGCTAGGAAAAGGAGGCTTATGTGGAACCTGTTTCTAGTGTGGAGAAGGACATAAAGCATTTGAGTGTCCTCAAAATCAAGGAAGGAAAAATAGAAGAGCTGAGGGTAATGAAAAATTTGCACATATAGATGAATATGGAGAATCTTCACATTCAGAAGATGCAAAAAGAGGAGAAGTTCTTGTCTCTAGGAGAGCCTTACTAAACGAGGAGGAAGAACCCAATCAAAGAAAGAAGCTATTATGCACTTGATGTAAGTGTGAAGGAAATTTTTGTAATGTTATCATTGATGGGGGTAGCACTAATAACCTATTCTTAGAAGAAATGGTTAGTAAGATGCAATTGGAGAGAAGAAGGCATCCAAATCCAAACCAAATTGTGTGGTTACAAGATGATCGTAAAGTTTTGGTAAATGAACAATGTCTAGTAAAATTTAAGATAGGTGATTATCATGATGAAGTTTTATGTGATATAATATCTATGGATGTTTGTCACTTGTTATTGGGAAGGCCTTGGTAGTTTGACAAGTGTGCAGTGCATGATGAGTATGCCAATACATATTCCTTGGTGAAGGATGGAATCAAACACAAGTTGAAGCCCTTGAGTAAGGAAGAAGGAAAGGTATGTAATAAAACTAGAAGTTGTTTGGTTAATGGAGTTAAACAACTAGTGGAAGAGGATGAGGATGAATATTTTAATTTTCTGATGCAAGTTGTAGTAGTATGGATTGCACTCAAGACAAGTAAAGTGAAGGTTTTAGTGGAGAAATAAGAGGCAAATTCTATTTTTTGTGAAAGTTTTGTTAAAGTTGATTTGTTTGAGCATGATGAGATTGGTGTAGAAAAGTATATTGAAGTAGTGAATGCATTGGAAGATGAAGGTACTATTATTGAAAGTAACGAAGGAGATGAGGAGGAGAATGTTGAGTTTTTTTGTGATCTTCTCTTGGCATCAGTTGATGACTTATGTGATAAGGAGATTAGTATGCTTGATAGTTTACTGCAGGAAGGAAATGATGGATCTTTTGATTATGCTACTAACATTGATGTGAATGCAGAGGAGGAATTAATTGCAAGAAAAAAATTTCTTTTATAAGGCATGGAGAAAGAGGAACACAATGTTGTAACCAAGGGTGATGATGAACAAATGCTTGTAGCACTAATAGATAAAGAGGTCATTAATGAATTTTGTTATTTTTATGAAGAAGAAGAAACTAATGTTTATGATTTTTTAGATTTACATAGTGTATGTTGGTGGGAGATGAATTATGTGAAAAGAGGGAGAGAAAGGGGGGAAGGATGAAAGATGAAAGAGACATCAAGTTACAAGGACAGGTGAGAAAGAAGGTTTAGGTGAATAAGGTAGTAAGATGGATTCAAAATGAGCATCGAATCTACAAATATTTATGAGTCACACTCATGAAACATTGATTTTCTACTATGGGTGTTTGATGCAGGAGCATCCAAGTTGTAAGAGAAATCATGCATCAACCAAAAAAAATATTGTTGTTTCTTTTCAATAAGGGCTAAATAGGTTAGAATTTTTTGAATATGAAGATTTACAAAAGTTCGAGATTTGGGTCTTGGGCATATCTCTTATCGCTTGCCAATGATGAAAGAGTTAGTCAATTTTTGCTTAAGTCTGATAAGGTTTTAGACTTCAGGCTTGTGGCTTACTCTTTGCTACAAAGATCATATGTTAGGCTTCAGGGTTAAGGCTTACACCTTAACTTAAATTTTAAAGTGATGTAAAGGGTATGGAGGAACTCCGAACCCATATACCCAAAAGGGGTTGAAGTTGGCTAAGGATATGTTTCGAGCTTTGCGAGTCAGAGATGAGGCTTATGCCTTATTCAAAATATGGTAATCAGTATGATGGGTGTTTGAACTCCGACATCTAACAAGTTTAACACAAAATTGGTGTTTCAAACTTTGGATTTTTGATGGTTTTCATGATGGTTTGTGATAGATGCGAAGGGTGATAAAAGGTAAAGGGAAGGTTGATGGCCAAACCTTGACAGGTTAATAGACTTTAGACTACATTGTTTCGGCTTGCCTCTTAAGCTCTTCTATGAGTTCCAAGTATGGGGTAAGAGGGATTAGTGACCCTCAATCCCTGACAAGTGATAGGTGGTTGAATCTTGCCATTATGTAGGAATCATAATTTTACTTGGTTTGACCAATGTAAGAATGCAGTCTTGTGACACATTCAAGAGAGCGATTGGTTGGACTGATTCACATCATTGTTGTGAATCATAAGTGATCTATGGTGATTAGATGGTGATTATTTAATGAAATGTTGGCACATAAAAAGAGATAACAATTCTAGAATTATGTTTTGTTGTATATTGGATGTAAACGATAGTACTAAGGCAAGATGGTTGAAAGAATTTAATATAGATTTGATATACAAAGAATGTATTAAATGAATAAAAAACCCTAGGTTACATTTTGTTAAGAATAGAAAATACAATGAATCTAAACATGATAGTAGTGATTGAGCTAATGAAGATTTCTTGTTGGTGAATCCAGATACAAAAAGATATAATTCCATTAGAAAGGGAAAGTAGGGACGGCTGGGTGGTAAGGCATGAGAGCCTAGAGCAGAGTTTGTTGCAGATTTTGCAGATTAATGTAATCAGAAAGCCCATGTGATCAAACTATAATGTTGTAATGCCATTTTAATTCCAATGATAATAGAAGATATTTGTCTCTTTCTTTCATTTTGTTTTACTATTCTCTATTATTGTTGTGAGTTTGATGTTTTAAGGGGAGTACCCTTCATCAAAATGGTTTGGTTTTTACATCGGTATCAAGAAGTTTTGAAATCATCCTTCTTATTTAGATGTAAATTTCTTGGTTGGTTAAGTTGGTAGTTGTGGATAATAAAAAAATGTAGTGACCAAGAGGCAAATTTTACATTGGTATCAAAGCACCTAGGTTCAAATGTTGGACCTATGAAGCTCACTTGACTTTGGATTAAAGGATATTTCCTTGCACTAGTTACCGACTACAACCAAGTTGGTCACTTGATATGTATGTGTTGCATCTTGATAATATTAGTTTTCATTGATGTCAAAAGTGTGCTAAAGATTGTATATTCTCTAGAGATAGTTAATGTGTAGAGATATCAAATGGTGCAAGTTAGTATTGTAGTGTATGAAATTAGTTGGTTGCCTAAGTATGATGCGAAGGTGGATACACATGTTGTATTTTTTTAGTATGTCTACATTGATATATTTTCAGTTTGGTGTACCGCACTCAAAGAAAAGTTACGGAAGTCATGTCTAAGAATTCATAGTATATATCCTAAGATAGAGATATAGTGTTTTGGTTCAAATCCTTCCATAAAGCAAGATTCAACCTTGTGGTTAAAATGATAAGTTAATGAAGATGTGAAGGTGTTATATCTAATATTTCAAGTCATAAATCCTTTTGTAGTAAAATTTACAAGTGATAGAGTTCTGGTCTATGCTTTGGTAGTGCAAAGTGGTCATGAAGACTTGTTGGAATGATTTGCATTCCTCTCAATGTGATGTTTTGGCCATGCAGTTTTGAGGATATATTTGGTGATGTACAATGCATGCTATATTAGATATTCAATTGGTTTAGTGCTCCACAAGTTTAGTTATTCAATGATAGAGTATTACAATTGGTTTTGGATACCAATCCTTCATCAGAACATATATTTGTTTGCTTGCGCCAACAAAAGATTATACAAATTAGTGGTATGAGTTTATGTGGACACTCTACATGTTTCGTAGTAGCTCATGTTTGAAGTGCATGAGGATATTTCTTATTTCTAGTACCTCACAAAGTTTTCAAGTTAGTTTATGAAGTTATGTTGTTGTTGAGGCCGACTAGGGTATGCAGGTGATATGTGTCACTAATTTAGCATTGAGCAAAGTCTAAGAAGTGTTTGGAGATGTTGCATGAGTCACGCTGACTCATTTGGGAGAGATGTGAATAATTTTATTATTATTTTTGTATAGCACCAATGAAGATGTAGGCCAACATGCTACAAGTTTCATAATTTCCTATTTTTGGTCGATTGAATTTGTATTGTGCAAGCATGTAGATGATATATATAGATGATCAAAGATGAAAATATTATGATAAAAGTGTGTGAAGATGTATGAGTGCATGGGTAGAGTGTGAAAAGATCCACTACAAACCTAATGAGAAGAATTGATGACTATCAGTGGTTGAAGCCATAAAATTAGTCATATTTTAGTTGTCCTTTCTTTCAATTTGGGAGTAGTAGCTTCCTTGGGTTTCAACTCCTAAAACAAAGTCAAAGAGTAGTTGATTCCTTGGGTTGTAGCACAAAATCAAATTGTAAATTTTTATTTACTTGTGAGGTTGGATTAGGATAGTAGCTCCTAGCAACATTTCTCACCATGGTTTTTCCCCTATGGGGTTTTCCACATAAATCTGGTTTTATTTATGTTCTTGTGTGGTCGCTTGTATTCTCTCTTGTTTTGATTAAGTGGATGAATACTTAATTGGAATAACTTAACTTGAGCAGTAGTTAATTGGGATTAAATTTTAAAGCATATTGATTCACCCCCCTCTTAGTATTTCGGTATGTTCAACAATTGGTATCAAAGCAAGGTTCCTTGATATAGCCTAATAGCTAAGGTAGATCTTGTATTTGAAACACATGGAGAATAAATCAGTATCCGAGAAGAAGTGCTCTTAGGAAAAAGAGGTCATACTCCAAAATGAGGATGATGAATTTGAATTTGAATTCAATAAAGAAGATTGTCTAATAGATTATGAAGAACTCATTTTTTCCTTGAATGATTTAGATGAAGAAAGAGAAAAGAATAAAGAGATCTAGTAAAAAATTGAAAAATCAAAGAAGAAAATTGGCAAGTTGAATGTTCAAGTTGAAGAAGGTAAAATAATTGAAGAGTTCTTGAATATCAAACTCATTGACAAAACTATTGAATGTTCAAAGCTTGAAGAAGAGATTGTCTCCTTGAGGAAAGAACTGGAAAAAGAAAAAGAGAAAATTGACAAAGGTCTAAAGTTGAAAGGAGGTTCTGACATTCTTGATGAGATAATTAGCTCTAAAAATCCATCAAAAGAAAAATCTAGCCTTGGTTTTGAAAAAGGTAAAAGTCCAATAAACAGTCCATCTATAGACCTATATGAGAATTTCAAGGCTGAAGGGGTGTCTAAAACAAAGGAGGAAAAATATTGCATTGAAGAACCTAAGAAGACACCCTCCAAAAATGCAAGTTATAATCAAGAAAAGAAGGCAAATAGCAATAAGGAATAAGGTATATTTATTCCTATCTGGAGACAAAAGAGATTTAGAGGTCCTCCACCTGCTAGACAACATGCTTCTACTAGGATCACTCAATATTTTTAATTTTATTGTTATTATTGTAATAAATTTTCACATTTAAGATTATTAATTATAGATCTAGAGAAAGAAGAAATGACTACATGATTAAAATACCATTTGTGCCTCAAAGATATAATGCTATTTCATTTCATGGATATTGTTATGCATGCAAAAAATTTGGTCATAAGGCTGTAGAGTGCAGAACTAAAGTTAGGAGGAATAAATTTGTTTTGGAGCATAATATTGTGTGCTAAAATTGCAATAAGGTTGGATATAAATAAAAAAATTGTAGGAGTTATTTTGTGAAACTACCTATTCAAATCCAGAAGAAGGAAGAAACCCTAAATCAACAAAAGAAGGAAAATGAAAAGGTTCAAAAAGAGAAGAAAGGTAAAGAAAATAAGGAGAAGGATGATACTATTCTTGTGAATTCTACACAAGATCTTGTGAAAAACTAAGATAGAGCATTATCTCAAGGGGAGCTATCATTTGCAAATCCTTTAGCCCCTTGAAAAGGACAACAAGGGTAGGCAGAGAAGGCATTGGAAATTTTAAGAAAGGCAACTCACATAGATCCACATGATTCCCATGCATTTATCAAGATGGGTGAGTTATTAATATCGTCAAACCCCATTGCAACCTTAGATTCTCTTGAGATGCCAAATTCTCTTCTAAAGAAGAGTTGAGAAGAAGTACCCATTCAATTGTTAAACAACATTGGGATTCTTCATGTTGAGCATGATGTGTTGAATTTTTTAGCATAGAGGATGAATTGAACCAATTCCTTTGGTGTGCAGATCTGCTGAGCAAGATTGAAAATTTTGATCAAGGTTTCAAAGCAAAGGAATTATGTAAAAAGGTGTATTGAGAATCTTTGAATCCTTGTGATGACACAAAGAAATTTGGAAAAAAATTTACCTGATGGTGCAGGAGTACCCTAGCAAGTACATGCCTCCACGAGGCAATCTTAGGTTTTTGATTTAAATCTAGTGTTTTGATGTTGTAATAAGGCCCAAGAGGCCAACTTAATGATGTATTAGGTCCTAGGAGGTTGTTAGGAGTTTATTTTTAAAATATTGCAAAAATTGTAAAAAGTTGTCAAAATGATGTAATTGCAAAAGTGCAAAAAAAAGGCAAAAAAAGGGAAGTTCAAAGGTCATAGGAAGTTTAGGAGGTAGTTTTGATTAGTTTCTCACATTGGGGAAGTTGGAAATCCTTTTAAAAGGCATTGGGAATCGTTTGTAAGGTAGAAGTGTGGTTTTAAGGAAGGATTTAATAAGAAACAAAGCTGATTTTTGTGCATTTCTAGCATTTTCTCTGTTTGCAGGCCATTGTATGGCCATGTACGGACTGTAACCCATTTCTCTAAGGTTGTATATGAATGGTGTCTGAATCTACTTCATTATGCAATTTGTTTCATTTGATTTAATCAAGTAGTTTGAGAGATATGTTGAATTCTTTGTAAGAGGGTTAAAATTCTGAACTAGGGGGCAACAAGCATGTAGATTTGCATAAATCTCATTTGAACCGGTAAAAACTCATTATTTTTGGTTTGGAGGTTTTTTTTAACATTTTATTGAATATTTACAAGTGGTAGGGATAAATATTAAGGTTTGAGGGCTTTTTGTTGATGCCCTAGGCTATTACAGTCTTGAATTTGAGCATATGAAGAGGCTAGATGCTAGGGTTTTGAGAAAAGTAAGTGGAAACCCATTGGAGTTGATTGATAAAACATGTTTAGGTCATAAATGAAGTTTTTAAAGTTTTTTTTGGTAGGTTTAATCCTTAGAGTCAATAGATTCAATAAACCCCTATTGGAACTAACCTAATTAGGCCTTCTTGCCACGAGACAATCTTGTTTTGAGAAAAACTTTACAAAGGAACCTATGGTACAAATTTTATATGTTTTGTAACTTTGAAAAGGGTATCTAAAAATGTGAAAAAAATCCTGATAAGTGTTGTGTGTCAAAAGATATGTTATGTTGTTCCTTAAGGGAGACCTACAAGCTTAAAGTGCCATTGTGAGAGAATTGACCTTAAAAAGTTGTTACAAAGTCATTGGGTGTTTGAACAGTGTTTGTAGGTTGTTATAAACTTGTTGGATTCATTTTCCAAGTTTGGTAAGGCATAGAGTTAGTTGGTGTGGGTTGGAGCCTTATTGCCCAAGAATGAGTAGTTGAAATTGCCTCAAAGAAAGAGTATTCTATTTTCATGAACCTGATTTATGCCAAGTGCATGGAAATTTGAGTTGCGTGAACCCTCATACTGCATCAAATGGTATTAGAGCTCAAAATTTCTAGGCAAAGGATTTTGGTGTTTGTGTTTGTGTGTTTGTGTAGGTTGAAGAGAGAATCTTGTTGCCAAAAGACTAGGTAGAGGAAAAGAGAAGAGGCGAGGCAGAGACAAAGTGGAAGCAAGGTTAAAGGAACTTGGTTGAAGAGAAATTGGATTTGTTGAGAAGATGTTTGTAGGCCGAGGATTCACAAAGGAAGAAGAAACAAGAAGAGAGGAAGAGAAAAGAGGAAAATATAAAGCAAATAAAGATGGATCAGGAGATTAGAGAATTGAGGTAAGCATTAGAGGAATTCAAAGTGATGAAAGAAATATTTGAGGCTGAGATGGAATAGTTTTATAGGAAAGCAACAAGTTGGAATTTGAAAGTTAAGAAGAGAAGAGTTGTGTGGCCTATTCAAAGGCTGATACAAAAAATAAGACACATGAAGGCATTAGAATAAAAAATGAAGATGATAGAACCTTTGATAGAGGTAGGAGATGAGCAAGCCAAGCAAGAAGAAGAATATGAAGAGAAATAAAGGAAGATAGAGGTTGAAACCATCCCCAAATATGAATATGGCATTGCAACAGAGGTGAAGGATCAGATTTTGGAGGGAAATGATGAATCCCTCATGATGACACAAAACGAGTTGAAGATGCATGATGGTATTGTAGAGATAATGTATCACTTCCTTGTTGTAATAACACTTTTTATAAGGAACAAACCAAAGGTCAAGATGAAGAATATGGAAGAAGAAGGAAAAAGTGAGGTGGTGACACATTAGAGCATGAATGTGTAGATTCAAAATGATAAGGCAAGAAGAAGGCTACTTTGCATGGACAATTTGAAGCAAAAGGTGAGGATGAAGATCAAATGGAGCTGTTTCAAGAAGCAAAGAATATAAGGCTACAAGGAGGAGCATTTAATGATGAATACTTGTTACTACATTCAATCCAAGAGGACTTGGAGTTTTCATTTGGCTGAGAGTATGGTGTAGGAGCACCCTAACAAGTACATGCCTCCATGAGGAAATCTTAGATTTTTGGTTTAAATATAGTGTTTTGATGTTTTAATAAGGCCCAAGAGGCCACATTAATGATGTATTAGGTCCTAGGAGGTTGTTAGGAGTTCATTTTTAAAATATTGCAAAAATTGTAAAAAGTTGTCAAAATGATGTAATTGCAAAAGTGCAAAAAAAAGGTAAAAAAAGGGAAGTTCAAAGGTCATAGGAAGTTTAGGAGGTAGTTTTGATTATTTTATCACATTGTGGAAGTTGGAAATCCTTTAAAAAGGCATCGAGCATTGTTTGTAAGGTAGAAGTGTTGTTTAAGGAAGGATTGAATAAGAAACAAAGATGGTTTTTGTGCATTTCCAGCATTTTCTCCGTTTGCAGGCCATTGTACGGCCATGTACAGACTATAACCCACTTATCCAATGTTGGATATGAATGGTGTTTGAATCTAATTCATTATTCAATTTGTTTCATTTGATTTCATCAAGTAGTTGAGAGATATGTTGAATTCTTTGTAAGAGGGTTAAAATTATGAACTAGGGGGCATCAAGCGTGTAAAATTGCATAACTCTCATTTGAACCAGTAAAAAATCATTATTTTTGGCTTGGAGGTATTTTTTAACATTTTATTTAATATTTCCAAGTTTAAGGGATAAATATTAAGGTTTGAGGGATTTTTGTTGATGCCCTAGGTTGTTATAGTCTTGATTTTGAGCATATGAAGAGGCTAGATGCTAGGGTTTTGAGAAAAGCAAGTGGAAACCCATGGGAGTAAATTGATAGAGCATTTGAAGGTAATAAATGAAGTGTTTTAAGTTTTTTTTGATAGGTTTAATCCTTAGAGTTAAGAGATTCAATAAACCCCTATTGGAACTAACCTAATTAGGCCTTCTTTCCACATGACAGTCTTGTTTTGAGATTTTTTTTACAAAGGAACCTATGCTAAAAAATTTATATGTTTTATAACTCTAAAAAGGGTATCTAAAACTGTAAAAATAGTCTTGATAAGTGTTGTGTGTCAAAAAATATGTTATGTTGTTCCTTAAGGCAGACCTACAAGCTTAAAGTGCCATTGTGAGAGAACTAACCTTAAAAAAGTTGTTGCAAAGTCATTGGGTGTTTGAAAAGTGTTTTTTAGGTTGTTATAAACTTTTTGGATGTATTTTCCAAGTTTGGTAAGGTTTAGAGTTAGTCGGTGTGGGTTGGAGCCTTATTGCTCAAGAATGAGTAGTTGAAATTGCTTCAAAGAAAGAGTATTCTATTTTCATGAACCTGATTTATGCCAAGTGCATGGAAAGTTGAGTTGTGTGAACCCTCATATTGTAGCACCTAAAAAGTATGATATTGTTAGAATCAAACATGCTCTGATACCATGTTAGAATTGGCTATGGATGCCAAGATCTATGGACCAAATGGAAAGCACAAAGAAGATAGAAAATAATATGACAAGAATAAACTGTATTCAATGTCAATGATATGATATCAATGTGTGTAAATGTAGTAGAGACCCCTTGGTTATATAGCCAAGGTGAGTACATAGGAGTGCATAAGATTATGACAAGTGTCGTAATCTTATGACATGAGGCAAAAATGAAAAGCTATCACTCCACCTAAAGTGGAAAGTGATAATGTGATAACCGCCACAAATAGTGGATCACCCACAAAAGGTGGAAACCTAATCGCATGATATGTCCATGAAAGGTGGAAGTGATAAAGTAATAAGAAGATAAGTTCACCAAAGGTGGAAACTCTCCAACAACTCCTATGTGGTCCCTAATTAAACTTAACTAAGGTGTAATTATGACCTAGGACAAGGTACAAAACATTTAATTACACCAACACCCCCCCTTAAGTGCAACTTAGGGAAAATGTACACAAATGAAAATAATGCAAGATGGGTCCCGACAAATGGGTCATGTTAGGTACCCATGTACAAATGCAATGCAACCTCTCATAAATGGAGAAAAGGAGAAAACCTAGTGGGACAAAACTCCTCCCCAAAAGAGAGATGAAATACAAGATAGAAATGCTCTTAATGATGCATGAGAAGGTAAAAACCCCATGTGAGGAAAAAGACCCCCTCATAAGAGAGAAGTAGAAGAGAGACAAGGCAGCCCCCCCTCAATGTTGAGTCTCTTGCAATGATGGTAGAAGCTCGACATTGAATGCTGAAGATGATCCAATCTCGCCGAAGAACGTTCCTCCCCTTAGGAAGAAACAAAACCAAGAATGTATGCAGGATGAATGATGTATCTGAAGCATGCTCAAGTGTCTCCATGTCGATGTTGAAAGCTGACACACTCCAAACAGGCGTTCTAGGCCACACCGCTGAAGGTACAATCCAACATCTAGTAGAGAAGAATGTAGAACATGATCCAAAGAGAAGGATATCCCCTCTAAACACAAAGAAGCCTCCTCCAAATGTTGTCCAAAAGTATCCACACTCATGCCAAACTGCAAAGAATGATCATGTAGAGAATGAACAAGAGGGTCAGAGTGTTCCCTCACAACAACTGAAGAAGGAGCATCTTCATCAAAGAGAAGATGAATGTCATCAATGATGTCCCCCAAATCTGCAAGATGAGACTCCACAAACAAGTCTGAAATACCTGTCAAGAAGCCATCCAAAGTAGCCATATCTGGAAGACAATGTATATCCTGTTGCACTGAATCACAAGGAACCCAAACTGTGGAATCACAAGCATCATCAAATACAATAGTAGATGGAGGAGATGAAATAGATGGCTCAAGTACTGGATCTGATGTGAGAACTCCCAAGTTCAAGTAGCCAAATGTCTCCTCTGAATCATGGTTCACATTAGAAGTGTGATCAATAGTCGAAGGAACAATGTCACCATCAGAAGCAAAATCTGCAAAGGTATACAACCGAGATGAATGATCAACGACCCCAGTAGCAATAATCTCTCTACTCTCCAAGTCTCGAATGATGACTGAATCAGGTGTGAACTCCACAGTTCTCCCATTTCCACCATGTGTAATCTAATATATGGAAAGAAGATTGTTCGTCAAATGAGGAACACACAAAACATCTTGAAAAGTGTTGTCCCCAAAACTAATAGATCCCTTCCCTATTACACTCATGTATGTATTGTTTCCCATCAAGATAGGAGACATAGTACAAGGCTGAAATGAAGAGAATATAGATTGTGAAGATGCCATATGATGTGATGCTCCTGAATCTAGAAGCCATCTACCTGATCCTGGACTTGAATAAGCACAAAGAGCTTGACCTTGATTTTATGATGTAGATGAAAAATCAGCAAGACCTTTTCCCTTAGACTGTTTTGAAGAAGAAGGAGAAGAAGATTCTGTCATTCTAGAAGGTAAACCAATTTGATTTCTTTTGAGAAGATTTTTCAACTCATCAATATCCTTCTTATAACAATAATGTTCTTCATGTCCATCCTTCTTGCAATATGCACAAAAGGACCTCTCATTCTTAGATGATTTCTCTTTTGAAGATGAATCTTTATGTTCTTTTGTGGATTGTGTGTTCTTTTTAGGTTTGTTCTTTTTCTTTTCTTTGCCACTTGAAGACTTCTCATCTTTTGCAACCAAGGCATGTGATTTTGAAGACTTCAAAGTACCCATTTGAATAAGCTTATTTTGCTCTCGAATCAAAAGATCTGTGAGAGCCTCAAAAGATGGTGATGTGAAGTTGCTAATTGTTAATTGTTGAGTCTGAAAACTTGAAACAAAGGTTGCATACTCAACTGGAAGCTTGTCCAACAAGTTAAAGACCAATTGATCATCCTCTTTCTCAATACCACAATCTTTTAGTTGTGCTCTTAGCTCATTTTCTTTAGTGACATAATCTTGAATAGTGTCAAAATTCTTAGGATCAAGGCTTAAGAGATCATTTTCAAGTTTGTATCCCTTAACCTTATCAACCTTTCCATACAAAGTAGCAAGCTTATCCCAAGCTTCATTGGCTGAAGTAGATTTATCACCATGAAAAATGAGATCATCTGAAATGAACTTTCTAAGTGTACCCAATGCCATAGAATTTTTAGTGAGCCAATCCATATATGCAGTTGGATTTGTCTTAGGATCCGTAGGTGCAATTATGGTTCCATCAATGTAGTAAATTAAACCTTTTTCCATTAGTTTACTCCATGCACGTACTTTCCATGTAGCATAATTATGTGCAGTTAAGAGTGGAACTTTAGATGAACCCATGATGGAATGCAAGAGCACAAAATAGGCACAATCACACAAGAGACACCCCCCCAAATTCACTAAATCAAGATACCCCCCCAAGAAATCTCTGATTTGGCACTTTATACTTAGTGCGTGTACAATTTCCACTGCCAAAAATAGCAAAGCGGACTTTGATCTTGGTACATGCAGATGCCAAAATAGGCTACAGATTCAAGTAAAATTTTTGGTATAAAATGAGATCAATTTGATTATACCATTGATAATTTCACAAAAAATTATGCACTTTCAAACAAAACGACACTCAAAAATGTTACCGTAGGAGCAAGTTATGAGCTCCCAAAGTTCCCAAAATGAGGACGAAGCATGTGAGAATCTGAAATTTCTGGAAAAATCAGAATCCAAAAGCAAAAAATTATTGCACCACTGTGAAGATCATGAAAAATTAGCCCAAATAAAAAAAAATTGCTTGAAAAAAGGAGCCAAAATGACCAAGTTATGGAGCTTCAAAGTTGGACTGCAAATTCAAAATTGCAAACCGTGAGGGGGCCAAAAATTTCAAATGAGCGCCGATGTCATGCTGACATCATCAAAACATGAGCTTAAAATTGACGGTCTGCGGCCTATCTCCCGAAAAAAAGACCTTGTTGGAAAATGCTGACGGAATATGTTGTTGCCGGAATCTCGCTCAGAACATTCCAAATATTCGCCGGAATTTGTTTTTGAAGTTGCCGCTAGGTTTTTGAGCACCGCCGGATTTTGGAGGAGCCCGCGGGGAAGTGTGGGGCCGTGGTGGCCAATGGCCACCTGCCATGTGGCCTCTGCAGTACCACTAGTACCCTCCGTCTGCTGCACAGTCCACAAAAAATACAATTTTTTGCCTTTTTTTTGTTTTTATTTTTATTTTGAAAAACTTTTTCAAACAAAAAACTATGAAATATTTTAAATAAATTTTCAAAAACAATTAGGGGAGAGGGGCCAGTAGTCATGCGGGCTAACTTTGTCAGCATGTAGCAATTGACTAGACTATCGTAGAACCTTCGTTTGTTTTTTGAAATGTAGACTAGCCTCTTATTTATCTATAACTAAGGTTTGGAGGTGTGACTCATCGTGCAACTCGCCACATCAACACATCTATTGAGAAGTGTCTAAAATTTGACTTTTTAAAGTTTCGACCAAAACTTAATCATGGGAGCCCTAATAGTTGAACAAAAAAATATCATTTGTTGCTTGTAGAATATCATATTTTTATTTAAAATAAAATTAATATACAACCTAAATGGACCAAATACTTATGGATAACCATAAATTTTTGATATCTCTACTTTTTATATTCAACACATATGGACCAATAGTTGAACACAAAAAAACTATTTGTTGTTATAAAAACAACACATAATTATTTAAAATACAACTTATATCAAACAAAAATGGACCAATCTAGTTGAACACTATTTTTTTTTGAAAATCCTTCACATTTAATGAGAAAATACATGATATTTGTTGTACTCACCTTTTATATTTGTGATAGTGCAATCTATTAATATAAAATACTTCAATGCTTGTACATTTCTACCCCAATAGTTGTACACATAAGAACAATATTTTTTCACTATGATAACAATGCTTGTCTAAATGAGTGTCTTATTTTATTAAATGAGTATTTTATTTTTTAAATGATACACTTATAGTGGATAGTTATGATATTTTATTTGAGACATAAAAATACTTATTTCACTTCTTCATAAATGTATTTATGTTTTTTTATATAACATTTAGAGGTTATCATGTGTTCAAGTATGGGTCCATTTTTTATCAACATTTTGTTATTTTTTTATTTATATTTGAACTATTTATTTACAATATATAGTATAAATATGTGGTAAGATTGGATATTATAATCACGATTGACTGCATGACTATTGGACCCTGCATGACTACTTTGCAATTTTTTTTTTAAAAATAAATAAAATCGTACCTGACGCAATGATGGCGACCTGGGGGCCGTACGGCTCTGTGGGCAATTTTTTTTTGCTTCATCGGATGACTTGCTCCAAAATAGACAAATTGACAGTCGATCTTAGGGTTTTTGGCCCTTCTAGACACGATGGTAGGGTCGGATTTGACCCAAAATGCTCCAAAAATGCAGCTACCTTATGGATCTAGCAACCACAATGCAACTTCAAACCCTCATAGATTTGGCCTTGTATGTCTGATTTGGACGAAACAAAAGGAAAAATCAACTTTCTTGAACCTTCCAGACGTAATGGTGAGCTTAGATTTGCACCAGCAAGCTCCGATATAAACCTGTAATAAACAACCAAAAATGGAACCTCCCCAAATATGGTATCTCTCCTCAGAAAATGACTCTCCAATGGCACCCAACCTGCTTTGATACCATGTTAGAATTGGCTATGGATGCCAAGATCTATGGACCAAATGGAAAGCACAAAGAAGAGAGAAAATAATATGACAAGAATAAATTGTATTCAATGTCAATGATATGATATCAATGTGTGTAAATGTAGTAGAGACCCTTTGGTTATATAGCCAAGGTGAGTACATAGGAGTGGATAAGATTATGACAAGTGTCGTAATCTTATGACATGAGGAAAAAATGAAAAGCTATCACTCCACCTAAAGTGGAAAGTGATAATGTGATAACCACCACAAATAGTGGATCACCCACAAAAGGTGGAAACCTAATCATATGATATGTCTATGAAAGGTGGAAGTGATAAAGTAATAAGAAGATAAGTCCACCAAAGGTGAATTCTCCAACAACTCCTATGTGATCCCTAAGTAAACTTAACTAAAGTGTAATTATGACCTAGGACAAGGTACAAAACATTTAATTACACCAACATATATTAATGGAAAAATGGTAGGGAAAATGGAAGGTTTTTATGTTTCATTTTGAATGATTTGATCTCAGTTGCATTCAAAAGCATTTGTCTTTTGGAGTGGAGAAGAGAGAAGGTTTTCCAAAGCTACCTATGTGAGCTCGTACCAAACCCTAACAAAAAAATTTGAAGATTTTAAAAATAATATCAATGGAAACACCTCAATTGATTGAAATTGTGGAGAAACCCAGGCCAACATACAAAAAATTCCCATTCAAGGCAATGGAAGTTGACAAAGATGGCACATTTTGAAAAGTTCCCATGGATGTGGTGTACTCCAAAGATGTAAGAATTTACATTCATGCACCGTTGAGTGAAATTGATCATACTTCATCTTTTGAAGTGGTTTGGAATGAGCTCTGGAATGAGAATGGTGTGTATAAACGTAAATATGCAAATGTGGGAGTGAAAGGGTTAGAAATATAGAATTTTTTTCCAAAATTTTGTGAATGCAAAGAATGGGTAAGAATCATCTTAAGCCACATTAATGAAGAGTTTATTTGGTTGGACAAGTCCTACATGATCACAAAAGAAGCAATTAGGGCAGTTACTAGTCTTTGTGCCTCTAGACTAATCTCGGTATTGAAATCAATAAAGAACGAAAGGGTTATGGAGCTTATTGAAGCTAAATTTGATAAGAGAACCCTAACAGTGAAAGGTATTCTTGATCCTGATGTCCTCTATACTTCAATGGGAATTGTATGTGAGATTTACTTCACAAATAGAGAAGGGTCTACCACCACCACCACAATTCATTCTACTTATCAAATGGTGAAGGAAGGTGCTAATTTTGATCTCTGTGAATTGTTGAGAGAGAAAATGATGGATAATTTGAAAAGGATAAAGTAAACTAGTTACAGTTTCTGGTTTGGATCTATAATCATTTGCCTTACTTTCTTCTTCCTAAATGAATTACTTGGATTCAAGGGTAAAATATGGGATAATTTCTCTTCTATAGAAGAACAAATTAAGAAACACATAAAATGTTTCCAAGATAAGCAAGCATACAACACTTTCTATTGGGGTTTCTTCAAAAATCTACAAGAGAAGATGCAGAGTAGAGAAAGGATACCATCATATTTGGTCCACAAATATGACAATGAAGTGACATTCAAGGTGGAAAAGGATCATTTCTACATGGAAGATGTAGAGCCCCAGACCTCATGGATTCCTAAGTTTCCCTATGAGATTGCTCCTGAATATGTACAAATTTATATGGATATTCTGTTATCAAATTCAAAGGATCCTAAAGCAAAAATATTTGGTACATACAAAAAAATATGGATAAGATGATCCAAAATAAAATAGAAGAAATAAGTGAGAAGATAGTGAACAAATTATTCAAGAAGTGGGACATTTCGTGGTACTCTAAAATGATGCCACCATTCTCCTATTTTTGGTTGACTGAATTTGTATTTTGCAAACATGCAAATGATATATATAGAAGATCAAAGATGTGAAGATTATGATAGAAGTGTGTGAAGATGTATGAGTGAATGAGTAGAGCGTGATAATATTTGCTACAAACCTAATGAGTAGAATTGATGACTATTAGTGGTTGAAGCTATAAAATCAGTCACATTTAAGTTGTTCTTTCTTTCAATTAGGGAGTAGTAGCTTCCTTGGGTTTTAACCCTTAAAAAATATTCAGTGAGTAGTTGCTTCCTTGGGTTGTAGCACAAAATCAAATTATAAACTGCTATTTACTTGTGAGGCTGGATTAGGACAGTAGCTCCTAGAAAAATTTCTCATCGTGGTTTTTCCCCTGTGGGGTTTTCCACATAAATTCGGTGTTATCTATGTTCTTGTGTGGTTTCTTCTCTTCTCTCTTGTTTTGATTAAGTGGATGAATTCTTAATTGGTATAACTTAACTTCAGCAATAGTTAATTGGGATTTAATTTTAAAGCATACTAATTTGCCCCCTCTCAATATTTTGGTGTGTTCAATAGTATGAATTATTTTGAATATCTTAAATGGAATTTTAAGCTCCTAAGAATGGATGACTAGTCTTACCCAAGAAAAAATTAATGGGTGAAAAGTGGAAATTTTAATATATGAGTTATAAAGGAAAAGAAAGTGCATAATGGAAAGTTGGGCATTTGATTTTACTATTCTTTGTGAACCAATTGTTCAATTTGATTTCACACCTTGTCATGTCGTAACTATCATAGAATATTTAATATTAATTTAAAAATATGTCATGTACTTGACTATGAAGAGTGATCTTTGATGCATTGTAGTTTGATACCTTGCACAAGTTAATTGGTAAAATGTGAACCTGATGGTATGATACTAACCTATCTTAAGAAAAATCAACCCCTAAATTCAAAATGGAGGATTGGATTAAGAAAAAATATCTTAAGAAAAATCAACCCCTAAATTTAAAATGAAGGATTGGATTAAGAAAAATACTTACTCGAGGGTATATTTTCAGTCTGCACTCTCTTAAATCTTATAAAAAATATTCCAAATTGGTCAAATTAGGGAAAGGAAACCACTTGAGAGATGAGGATAATGGGTTCATAAGCAATAAGCTCGACTATTAACCCAAAATTTGAAAAATTAACATTTCCAACCTTCTAATAAGTCAAGATGGCTTATCCCAAGGGGGGAAGGATGTCACATTCCCCACCAAAAAAATCCATGCTAAATAATTTAGGTAGGTAAAAACAATTAAAAAATAAAATAATGAATAGAAGTGATCAAGGGGAGACTACACTTTTAATGAGACATGACACCCCTACCATTTTCCTTGATCATTCATGTGAAGGGATGGACCAAAACTAAGCCATGAAAAATAACAGAATATGGTGCAAGATATAGGAAAAGGGATTTTGTTCCATTAATATGGCATGCCAACCCTTTTATTGGCATGTAAATGATAGTTAGTGTGGAAACTAACACGCAAGGAAGAGTATAGACCATGACCTCATAAAAGAGGTGTTTTTGGGTAGAAAACACGGAGAAAGGGAAGAGAGACAATCACGAGGAGAGAGAGAGTTGGAAGAAGATAAATATAGAGTATGGTGAGAGAGAGAAGGGAGAAATAAATAGGAGGATAAGGAAGTGAAAACTACACTGGAGAGGAAGAAGAATCACATAGGGAGATGGAACATAGAGGGGAGAAAAAATGAGAGAATCATGTGGGAGGGAATGTAGGTCCTAGGGAAAAGATAAAAGATATGAAAAGGAGCCAAGATGTGATAGTGTGACCAAGAGGAATAGGGGCTTGCAAGGAAATGGATTCAATTTTTTTAAAGCAAATTCAATTGGTAGGTGTAAAGTCAAATTCCATTATCATTGCCCATATCCTCCTTACCTATACTAAAATGGGAGCTTTGGAATAGGGAATAGACCTTCATGAAATCACAGTATGGAATTTTTATTAGATATTAGAGATACAATTTCCTTGGTAGATTTGAATGTTGAATATGGAATCTTGAACATAATCTACACAAACTGATTTGTTAAACAATCACTCCTAGCATAAGACTAGAAGGGCATCAAAACCATTGTAGCAACCTATCATTGATATGATCTACATGAATAATGTATCATTTGAGCCAAAATAATAAAATTACTCTCTATATATATGTACGTAGGGAAAACCTATATGAAAAAATATGTGTGATGATAAAAGTATACAATAGACATAAAGCACGTGAATGTGAAATGAGAAAAATAAAATAAAAATTATAGTAGGATGGATAATGAATGAATTAAAAGAAGATGGAATAATTATAATGTAAGGATGATGTGGTTTAGTTGATACATATTAATATAATTTAAAGGATTGTAGAAAGCAATGGCATGTGAGTTGTTTGACAAAATTTCTCAAAGAAATTTGGCCTTGGAAAAGGTTGTAATAGTTAGATGTGTTTAAGGTGGGTTTGTTAAAAGGCTCTAGAAAATTTTAATTAAAAATGAGTGACGTTTTGCCTACCTACATTTAAATTGGTGCTCCCTTGGAATGTGGTCTTTCCTCAAAAGTAAGAGCACCCTTTTTATAAGAGGACTTGTTACATGAATTGGAGCCTTACAATTTCATTCAAGAGGAGACCATGCTACTTTTTGGGATGGCGCATTTCTACCATTACTATTCTTATTAATAGATTTCATACTCTTCAAGCCTTTGGTTATAAAAGAATGAGCTCAAGTTCCTAGATTAGGCTACCACTTTAAACTTATACAACATCCCCATCTGATAATTTTTTTTTATTCACATTGTTTCTATGCCAAGAAGTAGCATAATATTTATGCTTGAGCTCGAATTACACCAATGTTTGATCCAAAAAATAATACTAGTGGAGAAAGGAAGTAACAAAGTTCTTGTTTATACTATACATAAACTTGCATGTGATTGATTTTCATATATTTTTAGGTGTTCCCACACTTGCTTCAGAGTGTCCACATACAAGAATATGTATATAGATAGAAATTACTATTTATTTATGTTTGTGGGTGATCACACAATACTGGTTTACAATGTTTGGCCAAACTAGACATTGAACTAGATTTTTTTAACTAAATCTTCACTTTTGGGTAGCTATAGCACCTAAACCGTGAGGAATTTGAAGATGATGTAAACTAGTGATTTGTGACATTTTATCTATAGATTCTAAATATGTTTTTTTTTAAAAAATTGGAATCATATTGCACTTCATTTTCCATCTCCTTCAAAAACTAGTTTTCAACAGTAAACACCATTTTTAAAGAGTGGCATTACTAGCTAACACATAACTTTTTTTCTATGAAGGATAAAATTCTATTAGATTCATAACTACGATATCTAGTGCATGGAATTGGTTTCATAGCATTTCATTGAATATTTTTTTCTTAATTAAGTTTCAAAGCCAAACCAGTTATAATTTAGACATGATTTATTGGCTAAAACATAACTTTTTTTGTATGTGTCAAAATTAAATTTTTATTTTTTTGTTGGATCAAGGACATCAATATCTAGTGCACAAATATTTTTCATATATTTTTTGATAATCTGCTATTTTTGTACACGTGAAGAATAGAGAGCTTGATTTTCGGTGAAAAACCTACATTCATAAGAAATAAAAAATAAATATATTAATAAAATTAAATTTATTTAAAATTATAATTTTTGGGAAGCTTATAATAAGGATCACATACTTACAAAAAATAAATTTTAAATGAATTCATTTGATCCCCCAAAAGGTAAATCAAAAGTGGTTTTTTATCAACATTTTGATAGGTGTAAATGAGACTCTATTATAGGTATGGTTTAAAACTAGTGGGGTTCTATCCAAGGGGGTTTGATCTAAGGTGTTTTGATCAAACCCTCTTCAATTGGAATCCTTTAAATGAAAAATTTCAAGGCTTAAATCATTATATTTTCTAAAAATATGTGATTTCAACAAAAATCGGGATCTCCCAGAAAGTGTAAACCACTATTGTGGGATCACCCTTCTTAAAAGGATTTATATATATTGGGTTAAAATTTTATCTTGGAAGTAAACATATTATCCCATATGAGAATTGTTGTGGTTGGGATTTCATATGTTACAATTATAATTTTAAATATTGACATAGGTATTAATAAGGTAGGTATGAGAACCTACAAAATGATAATCCCAAATACTATTTTTTATTATAAAAATTAAAACATTGATTTCTTAACAATTTCCAAAATTCCACCAGTTGATAAGATTTCACAACTCCTTTCATTCTTGACTCTTAATATTCTATTTTTATTACACAAAATAAAACATTGATTCTTTATTTTATTTTTAAAATTCCACCAGTTGATAAGATTTCACATTTTCTTTCTTTCTTGATTCTTATAATGTTTTAAAACTAGCAATCACACCTTGGTGTGCAATGGATATGTTGAAGAGGTGTGGAAAGTCAATTAGGAAAAATATTGGTCTATTTTTTGCATACATTTATGCAGTACATGAGGTCAACTGGTAGAGAGGGAAAGTGAGAAGAAGAGGGGGGAGGGAGAGATCACTCGATATATAGAGAGGGATAGGGAGGGGGAGAGGGAGAGATCACTCAATATATAGAGAGGGAGAGGGATGGGGAGAGGGATATGGGGATAGATATAGATAAAGAGTGGTATAGAGAGATAGAGAGGGATAGTGAATGAGATAAAGAGATAGGGACAAAGAGAGATAAATAAGAGAAGAGATAGGGGAGAGAGGGAGAGAGGGAGAGATAGCTCAATAGATAGAGATGGAGAGAGGAAATGATATAGATATAGGAAGATATAAAGAGATAGAGAGGGATAGGGAGAGAGATAGAGGTAGAGAGATGGATAGAAAGAGATAGATAGGATTGAGAGGGAGATAGAGATAGAGAGAGAAACAAAGAGATAGAGATATAAAGTAGGAGAGTTGGAGTGAATAAGAGAGATGGGTAGAGATGGTGAGATATAGATTAAGATGAGGGGGAGAGATATGAAGATAGAGATAGAGGGGTCAAGGGTTAGAGATAAAGGTGATAGAGACATGTAATAGAGAGAGTAATAGAGAGAGGTATAGGGAGAGAGATATAAAGGGGGAAAGGTAGGGAGATAGAGATAGGGAGGGAGAAACAAGGAGTGTGTGTATGAGTGTATGAGTGTATGAGTGTGTGTGAGAGAGGAATATATATATATGCATAAATAGATAGAGGGAGGGAGAGAGGAGAGAGGATAAGTAGAGAGATAGAAAGATAGAAATATAAATATAGGAAGTGATATAAAGAGAGAGGTAGAGAGGGATATATATATATATATATATATATAGTTGGAGGGAGAGACTGAGTGAATAAGAGATAGATAGAGATAATGAGATATAGATAGAGAGGGAGAGGGAGAGATGAGAAGATAGAGATAGAGGGGGAAAGCGTGAGAGATAGAGAGGGGGGAGAGATAGAGAGATAGAAATAGAGATAAGTAGGGAGAAATAGGGAGTGTGTGTTTATGTTTGTGTCATTGAGAGAGATATAGAGATGGATATATGGAGGGAGAGAGAGATGTGGATTGAAAGGAGATATAGAAAGATATATATATAGTGGGAAAGATAAAGAGCAAAGAGAGGAAGAAATGCAAGGAGAGATAAGGAGATAGAAATATGGGAGAGAGAGAGAGAGGAAGATGGAGATGGAGATGGAGATGGAGATAGGGAGAGAGAGAAAAGAGAGAGAGAGAAGAGAGAAAGAGAGAGGGAGAGATCTATGTGGGGTATAAATATAGAGATAAGAAGTTATATATAGAGGTAGAGAAAGGGATATAGAGAGAGTGATCCAGGTGGATACTTGTCAAAATTTTAAGTGTTCCAATCCTTCAAAAATTGTCACCATGTCGAAGTGCTCAGAAAATTGAACCCAACACAACTTGAACAGAGTCAAAAGGAGCTCGTACGCTCAAGTTATGCTCAATCAAAGTTGGGTCAAAATAGGCATTGATGACCGGTCAGAAAGGTAGAAAAATTCATCATTTCAGAATTTGTCAAAATTGGAATCAACGTGAAGAGCTTGATGAGATGATCCCAACACCGATTGTTTCACCAAAAATAGAGCTCGTATGTCGAAGATACAGTTAGTCAAAGTTGCAGGCTGACTAAGTTTACTGGACTATATAATGCTGAATCAGCATGCTAATGAAGCAGGTTGTACCGTCCATATGGTGATGTGGACCAACTAGATTTTGACACGTGGCAGTCTATATGGTTTGCTAACTAGTTAGGTGATTGGATGTTGATTGGATGTTGACTGGTCAAGTGATTGGATGCTAACTGGTCTCGTCTTGATGAATCATCAGGTGCCATGTGGCCCAATCACAGGGCACCAAGTGGCACACCCGTGCACATCCTCCGACGGGTTTGTTTAAACTGTTCGACAAAATTTTTGCATGGGGTTCGGCCCCTTAACCTGTAACTTACCATTCTGATCACCTACCATTGCGCCTGTGCACATCCTCCAGCTGGTTTGTTTAAACTGTCTGAGAAAAGTTTGGCATGGGGTTTGATCCCTTAACCCGTGGCTTACCATTCTGATTGTGTTGTATCTTGTATACTCTGCCAGTTTGTTTTGTTAAACAAATGGTTTAAATTGTGTTTTATTATCGGTAGGGGGCGGGGTTCGATCACCCAACCTCCCCGCCCTCAAGATATTGCTTAACCGCTATACTATGTATAATCTCAAGAAAATGTCGGGCCTCTGTACCTTTTAAAGGAGACTTGAAAACTGATATATATCTCTAATTTAAATTAATCGCTCCAAATTTAAATATTTGATGCCTTTTAATAACATAGCCCGAAAATATAAAGATATAAAAGGGCTTAAATACTGTTTTAAAGATAACAGGAGATTATTACAGGGGTATTTAGGTTATTTTTAAAAAATTTAAAGGGCTTGTGAGAATTATAATGATATTGTTTGGGGGATCAGTGATTTATCATGTTAATTATGGGGAATTTTGAAGATTTTTATTGTAAATGGGAGATAGGGTAGAATTTTTCAAATCATATGGTTATAAATCATATTGGGTAAAAAATGTGTATAAAAGGGGTGTTTTTTGTACTTGAGAGATAGAGTGAATTGGGGGAGAATTTTCTTGGATATTTTTTGATAGTGAATGGTTCATCTCTGTACAATGAGAGGCTTTTAAGCCAAGCTTGATTGTACTTGAAGGAGGAGGACTTTTTGCAATTCATTATCATCCAAGGAGATGTAAGGAGACTTTGTATCATTTGAAGTGCCTTGTAAACCATTTTCTGGAGCATAATCAAGGATCGGTCACTCTGTTGGAGAGGGACCCAGAGACGTAGCCATATTGGTGAACTCTGTTATCAACTTGTGTTTTGTCTTCCCTCTTCTATCTCTCTTTTATTTTTTTCATCACTTCATTATTGCTATGTTCAATTAAGCATTTCATTTACGTTATTAAATTTTAAGAATTTACGTTATTATGTTTTAAGAATTTCAAATTAAGCATTGTAATGGATAAGCAAACACATGCAATTGTCATAGATCCTAATAAAAAATCATAGAGAGGGGACGAGAAAGAGAGACAATGCTCTTCATATCTTTATCTCTTTATTTATATCTATGTTTATCATTATCTCTCAATCTCTCTTCCTCTCTCCCTTATTTCTCTTTATGTTTTCTTTCACTTCACTCTTCCTCTATCTATATTTCTCTCTTTCCCTCTCCCTATTTCTCTCGCTTACTCTCTTTTTCTATCCCTATTTATCTCCTCTCTCTCTCTCTCTCTCCTCCCTGTTTGTCTCTTGATATCTCTAACTCTATATATCTTTGTCTCTTATTTCTCTTTATCTCTCTATCTCACTCTCTCTATGTGACTTTGTCTCTATCGATGTCTCTCCTCTTCTCTCTTTTCCTCTCTCTGTCTCTCCCTCTTTATTCCTCTATATTTCTACCTTTATCTTTGTATGTCTATCTCTTTTTCTATCTATCTTTATACTAATTTAGATTCTATAAAATATAAAATATAATAACAAATAAATATGTTATAATTGTATACATAAAATACGTATATTCAATTTAAATATATAATTTATAATATAAAATTATACTTTATATATATAATTAATTTGTTGAAGGTAAACTATAGTGCAAGAATTTATTTTTCATTTCAAGAAACATGATGTTTTTTATTCCGTGCATTAACGTGAAACCTCTTGTTACAACATAAATGATCGTGCCAAAATAGTGCTTCACATTCTTTGTCTTTGTCATCTGGGTGCCTATGTGAATGTTTAAGTTATTTTTTAAATTTTCATGTCAATTGACATGCCCCTTGCATGCATTCTAAGTTTCAATGTGGGCTTGTAGTTTGGATTGGACTGATATAGTTGAGGAGACAAAAATTCAAGTTTCATCCCTTAAAAGAAGAAAAATAAAACAATAGAAAAAATTGGACCGAAGACATTTCCATAGCCACGTCAATCAAGTTCACATAGAAGTGCATTTAAAAAAAATCTCAATATTAAATCCTTCGCTTTATGTACTGTAAAATAAATTTCAAAATGGTGCTTCCATATGTTTGGAAGAGCTTATCGTCCTCTATTTTTAGATATTATTAAATGATTCAAATGTTTGGAAAGAACAATAGTTATAAATGAGGCATTTCAATAGTAAATGATGTAAGTGAAGTATCGATTGCCATCCTTATCCTTTATTTATAAGGATGAATACAAGTTATCTGTGATGACCATTCGTTTATTTTATTTTTTGATCGATAAAAGGTTATATTTTATTGATTTTAGGATTTGTCCTACCCCGAAGGAGGGATAGTGACAAGGGACACCATCTTCCCATGGGAAGGACACCAACAGAAAGCCAAAATCACAGATCAAACACCCCAAACCCCTTAAATAACATCAAACATTTCAAACACGCCCTTTGCGTTTGGTACCTCCCTTGGTCTAAGACCAGAGGACCATGTCAAAGGTTTCCCTCTTTCCCTTCTTCTCCCTCTTCCCCTTTACAACCTGCCATCCCTCCTCCATCCTTCCAGTCTTCTTCTACCATTCCTTTAATTTTTCATTTTGTATCCCAGCCTCTCCAAGAGCACCGTCTATAAATTGTTCGCATTGGCCCTCTGAGGTGCCCTTCTCCATTTCTTTACCATGGGTCTACACTGAACCAGATTTTTCCTTACATTTTGGGATTTTAGCACCCCCCAGATTTTGTGCAATCAAAGCTTCATCCACCTTCACTATTTTAGCATCAATTATTGAATGCACCTCTGTTCTTCTCATCCTGTATGCTTGTTTTGAAAACTCATTTGGCTGTTGTGATTCTGACACAGCCCGAGAGTAGCTCTTACCTTGCGCTTCCATCTTCTCCCCTTGTTTCTCCACTGCATAATGTTGGTGTGTCACATCCTTCCACCAAGACGCAGGTTTGTGTGCTCGAGGATTTGCACATTGTCCAACCTTATGTCAGTTTGGAAGCACCTTTTGCAATGAAAAGAAACACCTTCGTAGTCAAGGGGCTACCTCCAACAAAATTTAGAGGTATTGATTGTAATTTCTTCAGGGAGAGCCTTTGTTACATCTAGTTCCACTAAAATTCGAGCGTATGTGGAATGTATAAGGTTTGAAGAATCATCACCGATTATCAAAAAACTCCCTAAAACATTACCAACAGCCTCCAAATAGGAATCAAACCAAAGGTGAAGAGGATAGTATGGAAGCCTCACCCATAGTGGCACCTTCTCAAATTTCTTTGTTGCTGGATTAAATGTTGGGTGCCAAGGCTTCAAAGACAGCAAATTTATCTTCCCAGATCCAAAAATAATCACCCAAAATTTTGTTTATGTCTTTAAGAGAATAAAAAACTACAATAAAAAAACCTCTAGAGACAGGGTAGATTTGAATACACCTATCAACCACAAGTTCCCAATGTTCTGAAATTCATTTGTGAAGATCACACAACCGAGGCCAAAAACCCCTAAAATGCCCTATCAAACCTAGTTCTAAAAAAACGTTAACATCATGCTTCACCTCACTTTCCAGCTCAGCCGACAATGTTACCGACTTAGGGGAAGCCAACTCTATATTCCGCAATTGTGATCCGCTGGCTCCATCACTTCTAGGCCCTTCAACCCCACACATCTTCTTCATTTCACCCAAACCTATTTTGTTCCCACCCTCCGCAGATCTACGCCTTCCTTCCGACATGTCAAAACTTGCCAAGGTCCCAGCTCCCAAAGCCACAGGCTCCAACAAAGATATCGATTTTGAAAAAGCATCCATTTCGGTTGCCGGTATGAGAGGGCACAGGCTGCATCCGCCATCCTCACCATTTTGAGCCATCATTTCTAAGCAGCCGTTCGCACCCATAATCGTCTTCCTCTTGCTGCGTTGGTCATCACTCAACCCTTTCTGCAGCTCCCCTCTCACCGCACCCAACATGGACGCAACCCTAGCTGTCGCTGGGAGCACCAGTCGACCGTTGGCATCCCCCATCTCAACTTCACCTGAGTTAATTCATTCAATGACCATTCATTTATTAAGACAATAGCTAGCTCGATGATATTTTCCATCAAAATTATTAGAGTGAAAATTGAGACCAACTAATAGGTAGATTTAATGTATTTGATGGAGGCTTATTCAACACTTTGTATGAAAAAAGGTGAGCAAAAAAAAAAAAGCCTAATGTTAAAAGTATAAATTTTTTTCACTCAAGTTATGCATCCCTAGCATAACTAAGAGAATTTAATTTTACATATCTTCATCTCTCTCTCTCTCTCTCTCTCCCTATCTCTATCTCCTTAACTCTTCTTTTATCTCTCTCTTCCCCCTCTATCTTTCCTTGTATCTTTCTCTATATATCTCCCTCTCTCTCCCTCTCTCCCTATCGCTCCCTCTTTCTATATCTCTCCTCTCTATCTCTATTTCCATATCTCTCTCACATGCACACACTCTATCTCCCCATTTCTCCCTCCCTATCTCTATCTCTATATCTCTATATCTTTGTCTCTCTATTTTCCTCCTCTCTCTCTCTATTACTTGTCTCTATCACCTCCACTGTCTCTCACTCTTGTCCCCTCTATCTATAAATTTCCCATATATCCCTCCCATTCTTTATCAATATCTCATTATCCATATCTCTCTCTCTCTATTATTCACTCCATCTCTCCTACTTTATATATAATGTAAAAATCATATCAGATTTGGCACTCAGATTGGAATTATTAATTTAACTTTAATTTAAATAAATAAATTGATTTATCCCATATGGGATAACCCATGTCTAGTGCCCAATATGAAGGATTGTTTGGTGTTAATAAAATAAATATTTTTAATTTTTCAAAGGGGTTGACCCCTCTTGATATTAGCACCCACATGTGGAAGGGTTTCTTAAATAAAATAAAATTTATTGTAAGAATGTATGGCTGACCCCCCTTTGAGATTCACCCCTCTTGGGGGAAAAGGCACTTTGGAAAGGTATAAGTAGAGGTTTATTTGAAAGTTAGAAGTAAGCAATTTTTGAATATAATTTTCATATGAAGAGCATAAATAAAAAGATATTTGAGTAGATTTACAAGAGATATGTGAGAAAATTTATAAGATACCTTTTAGCATCAATTTTGTGAGAAGAGAAGAGAAATAAAAGGAAGATAATTGTATATTTATGAGAAAAAAAAATTCAAGATCATAAGAATTTTTGAGAAGGTGTATTAGATCCAATCAAAGAAGAATTCCAAATCATTATCATATTGTTAATTTGAAGGTTGTTGCCTTCTATCTAAGAATATCAAGAGGTTGGTGCCTCTCATTGAAAGAGATTGGTGTCTCTTATTGGGTTGGTTCCTAGTTGTAGGGGATTTGTGTCTCATGTGTGTTGGTTCCTACAAAGCTTTGTGTTGGGAAAAAAAATTGTAATCCCTTTATAGATTACAAAACTTGAATTTCAGATACAATTGTTGTGAGATAAAATCTCTCCTCTTGGAAAGGGGAGGTACCCTTCTTACTGCTAACTGGAACTCAAGTAAACTATTCAAGCATTTACAATAGGTATACTACAATAATTAAATGGGGGTGTTACATTTATGATTCTCTCTTCTTTTAGAGAATATGTTTACAATATTCCACAATTTGTATTTCTTGATGCGATATAACTTTAAATAAAACCTAAGCAGTAATTTCCAATAATTCTAACTTGTCAAAGCATAGTCTAGGAGTACCCGTATAATAAAGATACGTAACCAGAAGTCTTACAGAGGTACAAAGTCGTTACATAGTCTTCAATGATGAATTCCACAATAAACTAACCAACAATGTAAATGAAGCACAAAGTCTTCAATATACTACATGAACAGATCCACGAACAATATGAACAACTTCAAGCACAAAGTCTTGAAGATCATTCAACAATATTATTAGCAATAACTCAATTCCAAGAAAAAGGCATAGCACAAAGTCTACACAAATCAACTTGAAAGTCCTCCAATCTCAATTAATAAAATACTACGAATCCAATCCAATAATAAGATAAACTAATGTGAAAGACATAGGAACATTCACATTAGTTTAAATTGATCCAACACAAAGTTTGGTATGCAATTTGGCCTTATTTATTGATTGAAAATAGTTTCACAATATGAACTCAAAGTTCAAAAATTTCTTTACAAATGAGCAGCACTTCGTTGCATTAGACAAAAGGTAAATAATACAATACAACTCTCTTTTATTTATAGGTGAGAGCAATGAGCTATTCTAGGAAAAACCCTAACTAACTTTGACTTACTCAAACATGATGCCCATGATTGTAGGAGGACATCTCTGTTTTTACATGTAGTTGCATGAGACATGTAAAAATGCCAACGCCTATTTACATAAAGCATGTGAAAAATACTAAGAAATAAACTAAGTGAAAATCAAGGCACGTTCAACTTTCTTCACCATCCTTCTCCAAGAAGTCTTCGTATTTCTTTGGGATTGCTTGAAATTCTTTATCATTGGGACCTGTGGTATGTTTGGAGATGACAAGAACTCGTGTGACTGATCCCTTGATAGTGTTGCACGCTTTTCGATGCCTAACAACTTTCAAATTATTTAGAGTTAGCTGAATATCCATCATTTTATCGATTGAAGCTACTGAGAAAGCTTCATATTCAAATTATTTTTGAACCATTGATGTATACTCTTGAATAATTGAAACATTGAAAAAAAAATTTGGTTGTGTTTCAAAGCTTTCTTGCTCGGTGACAGGCAATAATTTGGTGATACTGCATGTGCAAGGGCGCTAAAATTCAGCGACACTGCAAGATGGAAAATATGTAGAGGTTCAAAAATTCCTCGACACTACATGTAAATATGCATGTGTGTTAAAATTCAGTGACACTGCATCTCAAAAAAACCCCGACACTAAATGTGCTAGAAAATGGCTAAGGCACAAGATAGTATGCAAGGGTGCTAAATTTTTGAGCTCCCACAACTTTTTTAGTTTTTTTCATTTTGACTTGTAGGGGCGCTAAAATTTAGCGCTCCTATAAGTGCTAAATTTTTTCTAACTCTCAAAATTGAATTTTCACAACTTGGTTTAAAATGCGAATTTTGAGGAACCAACAAAGGTTAATGTTGGGAATGACTTTTCAAGGCTAAAGAACTATGCATGAGGACTGATTGGGATTTGCCTCATTTTACGTGCTTAGAGTATGTGGGCTATGAAATGGACAAGTTTCATAGGGGTTATCCCATGAATTGAGCGCACTGAATTTGAGGGTAACAGTTGGTTCTAGTTGGGGAGCTTCATTCGATCATTCTTTGAAATGATTGAAGGGAGAAGAACTCCAAACTCTAAGTTCCTTTATCCATCCATTGTGCATAGAGTCAGGTGAAAAAATAAAAAAGACTCAAAGATAAATATGATGCAAAGACTATACATATTTGTACAAAGACATCTATCACCTTATTGGGTAAAGTGCTTCAAATGTTGTCTGCTATGTGGAAGTGCAAAGATGGAATCCCATTCTGGTACATCAAAAGAAAATTGTTCTCACCACAAAGTTGGTGAACTTGTGAAAGATCTCCTTCTGCTCCATGATGTATCAAACAATGTCATATGCCAGGATCCCACACATGATTATGATAATTCCACAACCCTTCATTTTTGGTTTGACACCAACTCCTCTTCTGAAAAATCATTAACTCGACATCACTTTGGGTATGACAATTTTTGATTCCTTTCTTACATACAATCTTCATTCTTATCAACAATGCTTCATACTCTACTTTTTTGTTATTATTGTTGGACTGCAACTTGAAAGGGAAAGGGAAGATTTTATTACCATAATATTCATCAATCCAAACATTGTTTGGATCCACTAAATAGATAATTTCAAAATCTATGGCTTCTTCATCTGAAGAAGATTCTCCATCTGAAGAAGAATTTATGTCTGAAGACAATTGCTTATCTAGAACAAATGTTATATATGAAGAAGACAAGCCATCAATTCCTTCTCCTTTCTTGCATATCTATCCAAAGACTCAAATATTTCATTAGTTTTTAAATAGTAAAATCTCATTCTAGGAGACTCAAAGAGAATTTGAGCCTTTGGGTCACCCAGTCTTGTTACAAAAAACTTTACTTCCCTTTCCAGAAACAACTTATTCATAACACCCTTGACGGGTATTCTTGCCTCTGACATATCCATTTTGAGTTCTCCTCCTAGATATTTACAAAAATTGCATCCAAGTAAAATACCATAAGAAGTAGGAACATCTGCAACCAAGAATGTCATCTTGATCTTCTTCTCCGGATATGCTGCAAGTGAAAACTGTGCATCTTTGATTTTCCCAATTAAGGGCACTGGTTTATTCTCCATGGAGAAAAAATGGCCAAAAGTGTTTGTTAGATTAAGACCCAAGGTAGTTTCTACCTTAGTGAGCATGATGTTTTCAGATGCACTGAAGTGAATAACGCAATTACTCAATTTGAAGCCATTGATTAGCAATGAGATGTAGAAAGGATCAATATTTTATGGAACTGACAAGGGAGTGGAGACTAAGTTACTTTGTAGAGGCTTAGGTCTTGGAACAGTAGGAACATCTGAAGAGGTATCCTTACTAGGATTAATTCCCTTGTCTCTAAAAAATTTGACTAGCTTGCCAAATTGATCAAGATTAGCCTTGAGGTATTCAGCTTCAGACATTTGGATTTTTTTCCTCTTTGCATGGTCAGTAATGTCAAAATCTTGGAAGGAACTTTTCAAAGAAGATGAAGTAACTTCATTGATGGGTTTAGCAAAAGGAACACTGGTTTTAGGAACTTGGACATTGGCTTTTGGTATTGAAGGAACTGCAAGAGGATTTGCAAATTTGGAGTTGTTATTTAAAGATGAATAATTTGATGCTTGCCCTTTTCTATTTGTATGTGTTCTTATTTTTCTAGCAAGTATCAAATCATCTTCAACACTTATAGCTAGCGCTTGAGAAACTTTGAGATCAGGAATAACAACCCTTCGTAACAAGAAGCTCACCTCTGGGAGTTGCGTATTGATGAAGAAGCACTTAAGATTATGGGTTCATGTGCCTCTTTCCTCATGGTTGTAAACTGTGCTAACAAGGCGTGTACATCTTCAACAAGTTTGAATCTCTTTTCAAACTTTGTGTGGAGAGAATTCCAATCAGTAACAACACCAGGAGCGAGAGTGTAAAACCACTTAACAACTACTCCTTGCAAAGTATCAATGAACAATCTTACATCAACATCCTCTTGTTCAACACTGAGAACACCACAAACAATATAGAAGGCAACGATGTGTTCATTAGGATGCTACTTACCATCACCGTAGAATTTAGGGATGCTCTTCCATGAAACCCGTGGAACCTCATGGAAAGGGTATACCAAATTGAGAGGGCCAAACAAATTACCCCAAGGAATAGGAGGTGGTGGCTAAGGTTGAGCCATACTGATTTGATTAATAGGTACTTGAATTGAAACTCTATGAAAAATAGAAGATTCATTGGAAAGTGGTGATATTAATCTTCATGGAGGATAACTTGTAGTATATTGTAATGGTGACCTTGCTCATGGAGGAGAAGGAATAATGTTATGACATTGCAATAATTGATAAAATAGATCCACCACACCTTGTGCCCTTCGACCTCGTGTATAACTTCTGTCATCCAGAATGAAGACTTTGAAACAAAAGAGAAATTAGTAACAAAAAATATACACAAGCTCACAATAAAAGACTGGAGTACTCGTCCTCTTCAATCAAAAGTGTGAGGCTTCAATTGTATGCTTCATTCCCCAGTGGAGTCGCAAAAAAGTTGGGTGAAAATTTTGTAATCCCTTTATAGATTACAAAACTTGAATTTCAGATACAATTGTTGTGAGATAAAATCTCTCCTCTCGAAAAGGGGAGGCACCCTTCTTACTGCTAACTGGAACTAAAGTAAACTATTCAAGTATTTACAATATGTATACTACACTAATCATATGGGGGTGTGTTACATTCATGATTCTCTCTTGTTTCAAGAATATGTTTACAATGTTCCACAATTTTTATTTCTTGATGTGATACAACTTTAAATAAAACCTAAGCAATAATTTCCCATACTTCTAACTTGTCAAATCATAGTCTAGGAGTACTATTATATTAAATATATTTAATCGAAAGGCTTAAAGAGGTACAAAGTCATTTCGTAGTCTTCAATGATGAATTCCACAATAAAGTAACCAACGATGTAAATGAAGCACAAAGTCTTCAATATACTACACAAACAGATCCATGAACAAAATGAACAACTTCAAGCACAAAGTCTTGAAGATCATTCACCAATATTATCAACAATTACTCAATTCCAAGAAAAAGGTGTAGCACAAAGTCTACACAAATCAACTTGAAAGTCCTGCAATCTCAATTAATAAAATACTACTAATCCAATCCAATAATAAGATAAACTAATGTGAAAGGCATAAGAACATTCACATTCGTTAAAATTGATCCAACACAAAGTTTGGTATGCAATTTGGCCTTCTTTATTGATTGAAAATAGTTTCACAATATGAATGCAAATTTTCAAAAAATGCTTTACAAATGAGCAACACTTCATTGCATTAGACAAAAGGTAAATAATACAATACAAATCTCTCTTATTTATAGGTGAAAGCAATGAGCTATTCTAGGAAAAACCCTAACTAACTTTGACTTACTCAAACGTGATGTCTATGATTGTAGGAGGACATCTCTATTTTTACATGTTGTTGCATGAGACATGTACAAATGCCAACACCTATTTGCATAAAGCATGTGAAAAATACCGAGAAATAAACTAAGTGAAAATCAAGGCACGTTCAACTTTCTCTACCATCCTTCTCCAAGAAGTCTTCATATTTCTTTGAGATTGCTTGAAATTTATCATTGGGACCTATGATATGTCTAGAGATGGCAATAACTTGTGTGACTGAGCCCTTGATAGTGTTACACTCCTTTCAATGCCTCACAACTTTAAAACTATCTAGATTCAGTTGAATATCCATCATTTTGTTGATTGAAGCTACTGAGAAAGCTTCGTATTCAAAATATTTTTTGAACTATTGATGTATACTCTTGAATAACAACAACATTGAAAAGGTATTTCTAGTTGTGTTTCAAAGCTTTCTTGCTCGGCGACAGGCAAGAATTCGATCAAAACCGCTTAGGATCTTGGACATGAAAGATCAAAATGGTATGCAAAATTAGCTCCAAAAAGTTTCATAGTTTTCAGTGTTAGAATTTTTTTGAGTTTGATGCATTGGTGGGAAAATTTTGAGCAAATGCATATGCTTTGGTAATTCAAATGCAAAGGTGGAGAAAAACTGAGCTCTTGTGTGGGATATTACACTTTAGATGTAATGGCTCAAAAATTCTAAGGTATTGCATGAAAATATGCATGGGCTCAAAAATTCAGTGACATTTCATGAAAATATGCACGAGCTCAAAAATTCAGAGACACTACATGAAAATATCCAAAAGTGGAGAGAAACCTTGACATTGCATGAGGGAAGGAACTTTGGATGCAAGGGCATTGAATTTTTGAGCTACTACATGTCACTTGTGGTTTGAGATGTAGTGTCTCAAAAATTCCCCAACACTACATGTGCAAGAAAATGACTAAGGCACAAAAATGGAAAATATGCAGAGGCTCAAAAATTCCTTGACACTGCATGTGCAATGGCGCTAAAATTCAATGATACTACATGATGGAAAATATACAGAGGCTCAAAAATTCCCTGACACCACATGTAAATATGCACGAGGGCTAAACTTCAACGACATTGCATCTCAGAAAAACTTTGACACTGCATGTGCTAGAAAATGGATAAGGCATAAGGCAGTATGCAAGGGTGCTAAATTTTTGAGCTCCTGCAACTTTTTAATTTTTTACATTTTGACTTGTAGGGGTGCTAAAATTCAATGCTCATGCAAGTGCTAAAAATTTTCTAACTCCCAAAATTGAATTTTCTAACTCCCAAAATTGAATTTTCACAACTTGGTTTAAAATGCGAATTTCGACGAACCAACAAAGGTTAATGCTTGGAATGAATTTTAAAGGCTAAAGAACTATGCACGAGGACCAATTGGGATTTGCCTCATTTTTTGTTCTTAGAGTACATGGGCTACAAAACATACAAGTTTTGTAGGGGTTATCCCACGAATTGAGCTTGTTGAATTCAAGGATAACACTTTGCAAAGAAGATTTTATTTTGTTGAGGCATGATATGGATGGTAGATCCAAGAAACTATTCATTGTGATTTTCTGTCGAAAGGGTTTCCATGTAAAATTATGCATTATTTCTATGTTCTTAATTGGTAGATCTTGCATGTATGATATTGCTATGTATGATTAAGTTTTGAATTAACATTGTTGTGATTGATTAAGTTATGAATTTTTTTTTTTTGACCTATACTAATTCACCCACCTCTCAGTATAAGTGTGCATTCCATCAAATGGTATCAGAGTAGGTTCCTTCAAAGATAGCCTAACCACTTGATGGTAGATCTTGGAAGATCACATGGCTGATTAGAAGGATACGGTTCTCCTAAAATAGGGTACCACTATTTTATGGAACAAAATATGCCTTTTGGAGTATAAGGATGGAAACTTATTTGAATGCTCTAAGGCTTGATATTTGGAAATTCGTTGAAAATAGTTATATTTCTCCCACAACCACACCAATAATTCAAGTCAAAAAGAGGGTGAGAAAAAATGATGCCAAAGCCAAAAATGTGATTTTTTGTGGGTTATTTGAATCAAATTTTGTAAAAAATATATATTAAAAATCGACAAAGAACATGTGGGATATGTTGAAAAATACGTATGAAGGAGATGACAAGGATAAGAAGGCCAAGCTTCAAAGGAGATAATTTGAGAGTTTGAATATGAAGTATGAAGAAAATATCACTTCCTATCTAATTCATGTTGATGAAATTGTCAAGACTATTTGTGGCCTTGGAGAGAAGGTTGAGGATGCAATAATTGTGCAAAAGGTTTTAAGATCTCCCCCCATGAGATTTTATGTGAATTTTTTTCCATTGAGGAAATGAAGGATCTAGATAATTTGAAGATAAATGAGTTTCATGGGATCCTCATGACATACAAAATGAGGATGGAGAAGGAGAAGCCATCAAAATGGGAAGCCGCTTTCAAAAAAATACAAGAATATAAAGAACAAAGAATACAAATCAAGTGAGATTTCAAGTGATGAAGAAGAAGCTCACCTTGTGAGGAATCTCAAGAAAGAATCCAAAAAGCATAAAGAAAATAATACTCTTAAATGTTCCAATCTTGGTAGAATAGGTCATTTTTCTTCTAAGTTTCCACAGGCCGAGAGTGAAATTAGTGAAGAGGAAGAAGAATATAGAAAAAATAAAGGAAGAAAACATCACCATAATAATAAAAGGAGCACACAAGGCAAACATGAAAATAAGAACATCCAAAATAAAAAAAAGATCCTCTACATTCAAGAAGAAAGTAGCTCATCCAAAGAGAGTAGTGGAAGTTCTCCAATACTGATAGATAAGAAATACTCTTCATGGCGGTAGAATCAAAGGGTGATGCCAACAAAAGAAAAGAAGAAAGATTTTTTTTAAAATAACATGTTGAAGATGATGAAGTGGATCTTGAAGAGGAACTCCATTTTATTACCATAAAATTGACTTAAGAAAAGGAATTTGAGACTAAAATCAAAACCTCAAGAGGACAAAAAACTAAAGCAAAATCATCTCAAAATCTTGAATAATTAGAAAAGATGACCATGGATCTAAAAATTCAAATTCAAGAAGCAAAACAAATAGAATAAGTTTTAAGAGATGAAATAAGGCAAAGGAATTGGAGTGTGAGAGATTGGAGCTTGAATTTGTTTCCTTAAGGAAGGAGTTAGAGAAATATAACGATTGATTAAATCAATGCATGAAGTTTGAAAAGAGCACTAGAATTTTGAAGGACATTATCAACTCCCAAATATCATCTTTCATCAAGACAAGTCTTATCTTTGGAGAAAATCAAAATACCACCAAAGAAAAGTCAAGTTCTAAGAATTTCAAACTACCAAATAAGATAAATGAATAAATCCCTAAAGGATATGTTGATGTACTTAAATACTCTATCAATAGTGGCATAATGAAGGAGGGAAGTAATATCCCATAGAAGAAAAACATTCCCTAGAAGGAAAACCATGAAAGATTCAAAAGATCATTTCCACCAAGGAAACCTCACATATCCAAGTTCCAATATACCTTCTTTGGTTATTGTTTATTTTGCAATAAGTTTGGTCATAAAGCATTGGATTATAGAGTTCATACAAGAAAGGATTTTTGTTTCTTAAAGAGGAAATATAATTCACTTTCTCCTCTAATGAACTACAACATCATGTGCTACTAGTGCAATAACTTTGGTCATACAACATGTTCCTGTAGAAGCAAGGTTGTGGAACCTCCAAAATAAAACAAGAAGGAGGATGTTCATGGAAGGCTAAAGGAGGAATATACAAAAGTTTGGAAGAATAAGAAGGAGCATGAAATGAAGGATAAGTTCATGCTTGTGCAAGCAAATCTCCATGTGCAAAATAAAGAAAATTAGTGGTACATTAATAGTGGTTGTTCAAGCCACATGAGAGAGGATAAGAGCAAGTTCCTCACTTTGAAGAAAATAAATAGAGGCACTGTGAAGTTTGGAGATAATGCTACTACAAGGAGAACAAGAAAATGTACTCTTAGTTTTGATAATGAAAAGAGAAGGACTATAATTATACTATATGCTGAAGGGTTGAAGCATAATATTCTAAGTGTGACTCAATTGTGTGATCAAGGGAACACTCTCAAATTTCATCCAAGTGGTTGTGAAATAAAAAAGACAAGGATGGGGAAACTTGTTGCGGATGCTAGTAGAACTACAAGCAATATCTATATACTTAGTGAAGTCAAAAGAAAAAGTGCTACATGGCACAAGAAGATGAGAGCTGGTTGTGGCACAAAAGGATGGGACATTTTAACTTTGACAATATTTTGAAGATTAGAAATAAGAAATTTGTAAGGGATGTGCCAAAGATAGAAAATCAACCTAATACTATTTGCATACAATGTTAGTTTGGAAAGAAAACAAGGATGAGTTTCAAATCAAAGGAGTACTGTACATCAAAGCCCTTGGAACTAATACATACTAATTTGTGTGGTCCAATAAGGACAAAAATATTGTAAGGTGAGAGATAATTCATGCTATTAATTGATGATTTGGATGACTTGGATTACATTTCTAAAATAAAAATCTAAAGCTCTATAGAGTTTAAAGGAATTTAAAGCTTTGGTAGAGAGTGGAACTGGGTTAAGAATAAAATGCCTAAGATCTGATAGAGGGGGATAATTCACCTCAAGTGAATACTCTTTCTTGGACACTCTTCAAGAAGCAAGGCCTATCGATTCTATAACAAAATATTACACAAAATTATTGAAAGTGCAAATGTGAGAGTTGGTGAAGAAAGACATCACAAGGAATAACATAAGAAGTTGATTGTTGAAAAGAAGATAGTGTCAAAGAAGAAGAAGTAGAGGAAGTAGTTGAAAATGGTAAATTTTAGCAAAGAGACCCAAAAACACCATCAAGGGAACCACCCAAGACACCATCTAGATTTGTTCAAAAGAATCATCCAAAAAATCTAATCATTGGTGATAGAGATATAGAAATTATGACAATAAGGAGAGTTGTTAGTACATTTGAACATGTGGACTTGTCCTTTCTCTCTAAAGTGGAACCTAGGAGGTTTTAAGAAGCCATAGAAGATAAGTACTAGGTGAAAGCCATGGAAGAAGAGTTGGATCAACTAGAGAAAAATGAAACTTGGGTACTTGTCCCAAGACCTAAGGACAAGAATGTCATTGGTACTAAATGAGTTTTTAGGAACAAATCGAATGAGGATGGTCAAGTTCTTAAGAACAAGTCGAATGAGGATGGTCAAGTTCTTAGGAACAAATAAAATATTGTCTGCAAAGGATGTGCTCAAATTGAGGGGATTGATTTCAAAGAAATATTTTCCCTTGTTCCTCATATTAAGGCTATAAGGATGATTTTATCCCTTACCAGATTCAATAATTTCAAAGTCTACTAGATGGATGTGAAGTCAACTTCCCTAAATTGAAACTTGGAGGAAGAAGTTTATATTGAAAAACCTGATGGGTTCATTCTAGAAAAAAATCAAAACTATGTGTACATGCTAAAGAAGGCACTTTATGGGTTGAAACAATTCCCCAAGGCTTGGTACTCAAGACTAGAAAAGTATCTACAACATCAAGGTTTCAAAAGAGGTATTGTAGATAGAAACCTATATATAAAGAATGAAGGAGATGACATGTTGATTATTGTGGTCTAAGTGAAGGGTAAGTGTAAGAAGCTGAGTCCACGAAGAGGGGAAGTTTCGGCCCAAAAAAAAATCTCGCACGAAACGCATATATGTTTTAAAAAAAATGCATACGCGTTATGGATCAGGTACCCGAGCCTAAATCCATAATGCGCATGCTTTATGATTCGGGTATGCGAACCTAAAACGTGTACGCGTTTCGTAGAACTATTTTTTTTTTTTAAATAAGCGACTATGAAAATCATTTTCACTGTCAATTCTAGCGGGCCAGAAGGAGAAGCAGATCACATATGTGTTTCAGAGGGCAATATTCTTTCAAATTTTCACCGCCACCTCCTCCCGTCGATGCAACCGACCTCAATGACCTCCAGGTTGGTTGAATTCTTCCATATTTTTGCATTATATCTTGCATTTTTGTTTTATAACTGCTATTTAGTTTTTTTGTTTAGTTTGTTTTAGTTTAATATTTTATAGTTTTTAAACTGCATTTAATTAATCAAAAACATCAGCGAAACAAACAACATAAAATTCGAAATTGAAAAACATAAAAAATAAACCTAAATTCGACACATTTAATTTATAAATTTCAAAACCCTAAACCCTAGGTTCTAAAAAACATTGGTCCTTAAAAACTAATTTACCCAGACCGTTAATCCTTGGACCTAAACCCTAAAACGTAAACTAAAACCCTATTTGTAGGTTAAAGTTAGGTTAAAGCTAGGGTGCAATTAGGGTTTGGGTTAAGATTTAATATATATTATAGTTAGAGTTCAAAATTACAATTAGGGTTATGATTAGGTTTACTTGTTTAATATTAGAATTCAATTACCTAGTTAGGGTTCAATTAAAGTTGGAGTTCAATTAGGGTTAAAATTAATCAGGGTTAGGGTTCTAAGATAAATATTCGGGTAAGGGTTGAGGTTAGGGTTTGTATTCAACTAGGTTTAGAGTTAGGGTTATATTTATATTAGGGTTAGGGTTAGGATTATGATTATGAATTAAAATTTAAGATCAAGGTTAGGGTTAGAGTTAGAATTAGGGTTCAATTGGTGTAGGGTTAGGGTTGGGGTCAAAATTAAATTAGGATTAGGGTTATGGTTGTAATTTTGGTGAGAGTTAAACATTCAATCAATATTTAATTAGGGTTATGATTAAGGTTTATATGCATTTAGGGTTAGTATTCAACTAAGGTTATGATAGGATTTAATTACAATTAGGGTTTAGGGTTAGAGTTCAAGTTAGAATAAATTAGGGTTCAAGTTATAATTAGGGTCTATGGCTCAGGTTAGAATTAGTGTGAGTGTTAGGGCAAGGTTTAGAGTTAGAAATCAAGGGTTGCAATTAGAAATTGTGCTATTTATTTAATAATCAAGTTGGGTTTATGTATATTGTTTAAACTTTATATGTTATATTCGATTTGATGGACCGAAGTTTTTTGGAGCTATTGATTACAAAAATATTTAAAAAATTCTAATATAAGGCAACATATCCCTAGATGAAATCATAATTAAATTTTTTTCTTCATCTATATCCATTAATTTTTTTATCTTAAACTTGAAAAATAAATCTATTAGCAATGTCTTCTTGAACTGAATTCTCCAATTTTGCATCTCTAACAATTGTTTTTCTAATCTATTATTTAACATGTTCTTGTTCAAATTTTTCTTCTATGTGTTCTTGAATTTTTTCTTAAACATATTCAAGTTGTTCCTCAACATATTCAATATGTTCAACTTGTTCTTACTAGAACACAACTTAAGAGGATGCAACCAATTCATTTACAAATACATATGCACATGCATACAATTTAAATGAATATATATTAAAAAATCCTTGAAAATAATATATCATGCATATACATTGCCCATTACACCCTAAATCATAGAGAATTTCCCTCTTTACCTAGGTATTAGATACCATGTATAGGTTCTATTGAAACCTAAATTCCAAATCATAAGTTACCATGTATCCTCTTTGATAAAATTTTAATATTAAATAAATATTCTTAACTCTTTATAATCAGGCAAATGATAAAACCTAGCTATATGCCTTCCCTATTATGTCATGATTTAGTAGTTTGGATTCCTTATTTCTTGCATTTATTACTTTTAATCATTATTTTAATTTATTTGCATCCTTTAGTTTCATACTATACTATTGTTTAATAATTTTATTTTTAAAATAATATAATTCTCATACCTTTTATGTCTCTCATATGAACAATATTTTGTGTTTTATGCTAACTCCTATTATCATTCCCCCTTTTCAAATACCATGATTCCTATGTTTCTATTATTATATGTTTAAACATCCTTATATAATATGCTTGTCTATCAATAATTACTATTATAATACTACTTTTCTAATTATTTCTATAGTTTAACTTCTCACACATTCCCATGCATGCTATGTTCTTACCCTTAATTCTCCTATAACCTAGCATTTCCATTCTCTATTGCACTTCTATTTCTAAAAGAAGCACCCTAGACCATGATTCTATTCTTGCACCATTTTTTTTAATTTCTATCTTAATGGTTATTGTTATTCTAATATACATATATAGTTCAAAATCCCCAAACCTTGAAATAAATGTCTACATCCTTTTCCAAGTTACAACCTTATATGTATATATCATAAGCCATATAATCCATTCTATCAACCCTAAACCATAAAACCTATATCTTGACTATATGTAAACTCCAAACCATACATAATCACATATCATTAATCAAGAAAACCCTAGACACTAAACCCTACATTCTAAAATATGAACACAAACCCATTACCCAAAACTCAAATTGTAAACCACTAACTTTAAATTTTCAAAACTTACAAACTTAAATTATAAACTTAATGTGTACATATGGATTTTTAATGAACATTATGGATTTTTTGATGTTATAAATCGAATGGTATTCAAATGAATTATATTTTGAATTTGTGCACGTTCAATGTGATTTTTAAATAACTTTCAAATTGTGTGCATTATTTAATTAGTTTGTTGATATATATTTTTTAATTGTTTAACATGCAGTTTCCATTTGGTTACATTCACATGGATCCCGTATTTAACATAAAGGATTTTATGCCTGAACCACAAATTCCTGTAGATCCCATAGATCCAAACCCACCACCACAAGAAAACCCCATGCCTTGAAACTCTCCACCTCCTAACCCCCCACCCCTTGTAGTAGATCAAGATCAGTTGAGAGAGAGCATTAGGGAAAATCTTATGGTGATTCAAGGAAATATAGATCTAATAAAAAATGAGCCTAGAATTCCCCCCCATCTCGCACGATTTGCATCTATGATGCAAAATATTATCGATTTTGTTCGATCTATTGATGCGAACCTAGCTAGGTTCCATCAATGGAGAGAAGAGAGGAGACAATTCTATGCAGATGGATTATCTTATAAAGAAATTAATGACCTTAAAATTACCAAACAAGCCATGTGCCAACATTTTTTTAACACCATAAAATTAAATTTAGTTTGTGTGGATATATCTAATTTATTTTGAATGTGTACACATGATGTGTGATTGATATATATTATATCTAGATGTAGGGAGGTCATATGATACCTAGTGCTGACCAACCACAAGTTGTGGTGAGCGCTCTTGAGCCATCATCAACTCAGGTGCATGCTTTCAAAAGTTTATTAATTTTGAATTAAATACACATCATAAATCTACTTTAATTTTTACATATACATACACATGCGTGAATGATCTATACAAACTGTTGTACATCTATATGCTGGGATTTCATGAGATACCCATCACAGGTGGACCTGAGACATCGTCAGCATTTATGCATGGGCAATCTCAGGTGCGTGATCATGAGGTCATATCATTTGAGGTTGTAAACTTTACTAAATCTCCTAAATAATTTTTATGACTCTTTTAAATATATATATATTTGAGGTTTTAACATATTGATTGCTTTATATGAATATGCAGGATATAGTAGATCATGCATTTGGATCTTCTCAAGTGACATTAATGCTACCCGTTGAACAAAATGTGCCAGTAGATTCACATGATCATATGGTAATTTATGCATACTAAAAATCTTTTTTATTGCATTTACTAGATATTTAATTAAATTTATATTTTTTTATCTAAAAGTTTATATTTTCAGGTTTAAATATGTTTAATTATATCAAAATTTCTAAATAACTTTAAATCTAATTTCAAGTTTCTTGTACTCTTTTACAGCATGATGCGGGTACATCTAATCAACATGGAACAAAGAGGAGACTTGATTTGACTGATCGACCTGATAGTTAGATGGTTTTAAATTTTAAATAGACTAGAGATCTCTAGTTTTATTTAAATATATGTGTTGGACTTGACATATACATATTTGTGTTTATTTATATCAGTTGAATTTAATGTGATGATTATATATGCAGTCAATTATGATCGTGTTATGTTCATTTTGATGATTATATGCACTCATGTATGTAGATCTAGATATTTTATCTAATTTTCAAGTAATACATGCACTATATAAATTATTATCTCTACAATCAAATTTCATATATATAATTTATCACATGGTTAGGTGAAAAATTAAAACATTTCTTAAATAGTTTAGATTATATTCATAATAAATTAAGGGTAGGTAATTTTAACTATTTTCCAATTCTAGCAAATATTTGAAAAATTATATAAAATGTGGTAAATACAAGACATGAAATGTATAATCTATAAAATTGGAACGAGATATTTGAAAAGTTACTAATAATTTCATTGAAGATCATACATCGAACAAACATATATAATGTATATTGATGTTTAATACAACTATACAACATGATGAAACATATATGTGCACATGTATATACAATTATTTAGCTTATCAAATTTTACGTGAAGACAAAAAATTGATATTTACATAGTCTCTTGATAAAATAATTTTTCAGTGACAATCGCATGGTAGATCGAATTGATGAGAACCTACAAATATAATTAATGTAAGTAAAGTAACTATAATTTTTATGAGTCATTTAAGTAAATAATTCATGTGAGAAAAGAACAATATATAGTAAAAGTTACAAAATTGGATCTTATAAATTCTATACAAATTCAAATGATGTTTTCCATAGGATGGATTAAGGGGAGCTAAGAGGATATAGCTTAAGGGGGGTCCTAAGAGAATGCCTTAAGGGGAGTTAAGAGGATGGCTTAAGGGGATGAAAGAGGGTGGATTAAGGGGAGTTGATAGAATGACTTCAAGGGATGCAAGACGGTGGATTAAGGGGAGTTGATAGAATGACTTCAAGGGATGCAAGAGGGTGGATTAAGGGGAGTTGATAGAATGAGTTTAAAGGGTGTAAGAGGGTGGATTAAGGGGATGCATGTCATGAACCCTAGGATATGGCTTAATGGGTCCTAAGAGGATGTCTTAATGGGACCTAAGAGGATATAGCTTAAGGGGGGTCCTAAGAGAATTCCTTAAGGGGAGTTAAGAGGATGGATTAAGGGGATGCAAGAGGGTGGATTAAGGGGAGTTGATAGAATGAATTCAAGGGATGCAAGAGGGTGGATTAAGGGAAGTTGATAGAATTAATTCAAGGGATGCAAGAGGGTGGATTAAGGGGAGTTGATAGAATGAGTTTAAAGGGTGTAAGAGGGTGGATTAAAGGGATGCATGTCATGAACCCTAGGATATGGCTTAATGGGTCCTAAGAGGATGGATTAAGGGGAATTATGTGAGTGAATTAAGGGATGCAAGATTGTGGATTAAGGGTGTGTAAGAGGATATGACTTAAGGGTCCTTTAAGAGGATGGATTAAGGGAATGCAAGAGGGTGGATTAAGGGGAGTTGATAGAATGACTTCAAGGGATCAAGAGGGCGGATTAAGGGGAGTTGATATAGAATGAATTCAAGGGATGCAAGAGGGTGGATTAAGGGGAGTTGATAGAATGACTTCAAGGGATTGCAAGAGGGTGGATTAAGGGGAGTTGATAGAATGAGTTTAAAGGGTGTAAGAGGGTGGATTAAGGGGATGCATGTCATGAACCCTAGGATATGGCTTAATGGGTCCTAAGAGGATGGATTAAGGGTAATTATGCGAGTGACTTAAGGGATGCAAGATTGTGGATTAAGGATATGTAAGAGGATATGACTTAAGGGTCATTTAAGAGGATGGATTAAGGGGATGCAAGAGGGTGGATTAAGGGGAGTTGATAGAATGACTTAAAGGGTGTAAAAGGGTGGATTAAGGCGATGCATGTCATGAACCCTAGGATATGGCTTAATGGGTCCTAAGAGGATGGCTTAAGGGGATGCAAGAGGGTGGATTAAGGGGAGTTGATAAAATGAATTGAAGGGATGTAAGAGGGTGAAACCCTATAAAAACTATAAACCCTAGAAACCCTAGAAACCCTAGAACCCTATAAACCCTATAAACCCTAGACCCTAAACCATGTGACCTAAATCATAGGAGATGAACCCTAAACCCTTAAAATCCATATAGATTTTTTATTCTAAGCATCTCATGAACCATAGAAACCCTAAACCCTAAACCATGTGACCTAAATCCTAGGAGATGAACCCTAAACCCTTAAAACCCATATATATTTGTTATTATAAGCATCTCATGAACCCTAGAAACCCTAAACCATTAACCCATATAGATTTGTTATTCTAAGCATCTCATGAACCCTAGAAACCCCAAACCCTAAACCATGTGACCTAAATCCTAGGAGATGAACCCTAAACCATTAACCCATATAGATTTGTTATTCTAAGCATCTCATGAACCCTAGAAACCCTAAACCCTAAACCATGTGACCTAAATCCTAGGAGATGAACCCTAAACCCTTAAAACCCATATAGATTTGTTATTCTAAGCATCTCATGAACCCTAGAAACCTTAAACCCTAAACCATGTGACCTAAATCCTAGGAGATGAACCCTAAACCCTTAAAACCCATATAGATTTGTTATTCTAAGCATCTCATGAACCCTACAAACCCTAAACCCTAAACCATGTGACCTAAATCCTAGGAGCTAAAACCTAAACCCTTAAAACCCATATAGATTTGTTATTCTAAGCATCTCATGAACCCTAGAAACCCTAAACCCTAAACCATGTGACCTAAATCATAGGAGATGAACCCTAAACCCTTAAAACCCATATAGATTTGTTATTCTAAGCATCTCATGAACCCTAGAAACCCTAAACCCTAAACCATGTGACCTAAAGACTAGGAGATCAACCCTAAACCATTAACCCATATAGATTTTTTATTCTAAGCATCTCATGAACCCTAGAAACCCTAAACCCTAAACCATGTGACCTAAATCCTAGGAGATGAATCCTAAACCCTTAAAACCCATATAGATTTGTTATTCTAAGCATCTCATGAACCCTAGAAACCCTAAACCCTAAACCATGTGACCTAAAGACTAGGAGATCAACCCTAACCATTACTCCATATAGATTAATTATTATAAGCATCTCATGAACCCTAGAAACCCTAAACCCTAAACCATGTGACCTAAATCCTAGGAGATGAACCCTAAACCCTTAAAACCCATATATATTTGTTATTCTAAGCATCTCATGAACCCTAGAAACCCTAAACCCTAAACCATGTGACCTAAATCATAGGAGATGAACCCTAAAACCTTAAAACCCATATAGATTTTTTATTCTAAGCATCTCATGAACCCCAGAAACCCTAAACCATAAACCATGTGACCTAAATCCTAGGAGATGAACCCTAAACCCTTAAAACCCATATAGATTAAGGGGATTCAAGAGATGAACCTAAATCTCAGGTGCGTGATCATAAGAGGATGGCTTAAGGGGATTCAAGAGGGTGCATTAAGGGGAGTTGATAGAATGAATTCAAGGGATGCAAGAGGTGGATTAAGGAGATTTGACAGAATGACTTGAAGGGATGTAAGAGGGTGGAACTCTAGAAACCATAGAAACCTTAGAACCCTAGAAACCCTAGAAACCTTAGAACCCTAAGGGTCATAGAATTGTTTGACATAAGGGGAGTTGATAGAATGAACCCTATAAACCCTAGAAACCCTAGAACCCTAAACCTTAAACCATATGACCTAAAGACTAGGAGATGAACCCTAAACCCTTTATACCCATATAGATTAGTTATTCTAAGAATCTCATGAACCCTAGAAACCCTAAACCCTGAACTTAAGGGGATGCAAGAGGATGAATCAATGGTACATAAGGGGATGGCTTAAGGGGTGTTGAGAGAGTGACTTAAGGGTAGATATACAAGGATATGGATTAAGGGGCCCTAATAGAATGTCTTAAGGGGAATTAATAAAGAAAATTAAGGGGATGCAAGAGGATGGATTAATGGTACATAAGGGGATGGCTTAAGGTGTGTTGAGAGAGTGACTTAAGGGGATGCAAGAGGATGGATTAAGGGAAGATATACAAGGATATGGATTAAGGGGTCCTAATAGAATGACTTAAGGGGAATTAATAGAGAGACTTAAAGGGGATGCAAGAGGATATGGTACATAAGAGGATGGCTTAAGGGGTTTTAAGAGAATGACTTAAAGGGATATGAAATCAATTATAATTTTTTTATAAAATGACAATGAATTAAATTTAGTTTTATATTTATACTCTCAACTAAATGTATCTACAACTATATATAGTTACCCGTCTCTAGATTCAAATTCCATTGTAATAAGAGTGCATCTCCTCTCTTTTTTTGTAAAGCATCTAGTTTCAAGGGAGACCTAAAAAAGAAAATGATATAAAACTTTAATTAGGAAATGACTTTAAAGACAAATATATATATCAATTAAATATATATGTACAACTAGATATACTTACCAATATTTATTTACTCCGCTGTACCGTCCGCATCCTCTCTTTTTTGTAATGCATCTATGATTGTCTGATGATCATCCATTGAAAGTGTCCATAAAACTTTATTAGCAGGCCTCCCTTGATATCTAACTAGTTTTATATTAGTTTCCAAAATCAAATGTGAATAATGTATACGCTTCTTGTGTCTTTCATAATATTCAAATGCAGGCAAGCCATTCTTTCTTATGAAATATTTTCAAAGCCAGGTGCCAACAACAACCAATGAACCAGTTGGATACTCAAAGTTATCATCATCCACTCTAGGATGTACCAACTTATGTTTTCTCTCAACACACATCTAGCCAACCAGTACTCCGTCTCCTCTTCATTCCCCTCAGGTGCAACAACAACATACACATGTCCTACAAAAATAGAAAAAATTCAATAAAGAGTGACTTATATTTAATTCACATATGAACATGTATACATATAAAATTCAACTCAATAAATAATGTACCTTCTTGTACAAGATTAGAAACACGATCATAATCATCTGATACGAATTCTTGATTATCTTCAATTGTTGTTCCATGTTGAACATGTGTCGATGTAGGTGTTAAGGCTCTTTGTTTCCATTGTTCGACCCATTCTGTATTTTCACAAGCCTCCCAATCACCTGCAATACAAAATTGAAAAAATCATGCCAACTCCCTTGTCCATATTGTCCATGTGTTTGCATTCAAACTCGTAAATGAATGTCATTTTGCAGATCCATTAATTGTTTCACAATTTTGTCGAGAACAAATATCATTTTCTTCAACTAACCAAAAGAAGCGGCAAATTATTGAGCTCTCACTTGTTCTTGTAGATTATTTGGTATTGCACCAATCTACAATTGCTCGTGCATCTCTAAATTTTGCAGCATCCTCAAATTTCAGTTGCTCTCTAGCAAGAGCTCTTTTCACACGTGCACCTGCTCCATCATGTTCTCCCTTACCATGACCGGCTTCAAAAAAACTCCATATATGCTGGATATTATTTTCCTTATGAACTCTACATAACCAATAAAACATCCTACCATTTTTGAATTGACTTGTGCAATTATCTGACCATATGAGATGTTCTAGCATTTGAATTCCTCTTTCTTTTAAATTTTTGCAAAATATATCAAAACAATATTGAACAAACTCAGATGAATGCAATCGATTATCACTTACATAAAAATGGTACTCTCTCAAAAAATTTCTATTATTTTCTCTACTATCATCTGCATGTCTATAAATAATATGAAAAAAAATAGCTACTTGCACTAAATTATAATACTGTGATTGAATTTCTTCTTGTGGAGCAAGAGTATAATTTTCAGCAAAATCAACAACTGACAATATAGTTCCAATTGGGAATGTGTTTTTACATAAACGAAATTGATTATCAAGCCAATGAGCATACTGAGAGTGTTGAACATATTTAGGTACAATCTTATCTTTAAATTCTTTAATAAATGCATGCACACTAAATTTTTCCATAATTAGCTCACAACGTTTTCCAGTTTTTCCATCTTTTAAAGAATAATTAACATTTTTAAATTTTTTTACATCCACTAATTGTTGTCCAAATTCATTTAAACTACTTTCATGCATACATTCTCCTAATAATGAAAAGCATCTATCGCATTCTCTAGAAATACATGATTTTAAATAAAATAAGTTTCCATTAGAGGGTTCACAAAACAAACCTGCTATAAAATCTTTGATTCTTTCGAGTGGCATATTAATACCACAAATGTCTTGCATAATTTGGTTAACATGCAAAGTGCATCGTATATATCAAAAACTATCATAATAATAACGAAATTGTACATGAGTCTTACAACAACAAGAGATTCGTTGCTTATTAATTCTAACATACCAAGGTTTACACTTTTCGAATGATCTTTGACTTATGTTAATATTCAATGGTATTTTTTTATATAATTCAGTTTGAGTCATATCTAAAAGATGCTTTGGATGAGGTACATGAATTTTGGAACCCACCCTTAATTTTAAGACATCTCTAATGCTAGGTGATACTCTTGTATTATCATGCCAAAATTTATCGATTAAAGATTTAATTTCATGTTTGATCTTGGGAGTCTACCACTAAAACTCCAACATTGATTAATTGGATCCTTTTCAATATTTTATCTTCTTTTAGAAGCTCTTATCAAAGTTTTAGGATTTACTTTTATACATTTACTAATCTTACTTAACATTCGTTTATTTGAAGTTGCTTTATCAACTAAAGTAGTTGTTATTGCACGACGAGCCACATTTTTATCTTTAGATCAACTTTTCTTACCTATAAAATCAATAGCATTGGCAACACTAGATATGACTTGTTCTATTGAATCATCTTTCTTTTTTGGTTTTACAAAAATACCGAATTTTTTCATCACTTTTCTCATTTTCCATATTCTCATCAATTGCACCATGAGTTGACATTGGAATCCTAATTTCTTTCTATAAAAAAACATTTTATATATTTTATTTCCATAAGTTCTAATTTGTCTCCAAGAAACTTTACCACGAAGGTTATCTAGCACATCTTTTTCAATTGTAAAAAAAACATTTTCACCTTCATCCATACAAGGGGTTTCATTTTCATTCACACAAGGGGTTCCATTTTAATTTTCAAATGTAAAAGGGATTTCATTCTCATTTTCATCAATATGAGGGATTTGATTATCATTTGCATTCTCATAAGATATATTTTCATCATTTTTTTGTTTTTGCATTCTTTCAACCCTAGAATTATTGATATCATCAATGGTGTATCCAACTTCATCTAAACAATCAAAATCAATATTATCAAGACTTGAGTTTGAAATAATACCTGGAGAGATTGTTTGAATAGGTGCATTTTCCATATCATTGGGAGGTGGATTTGAAGACATACCCGAAGTTGTTTGCATAGGTACTATTTCCATATCATTCAAAGTTGAAGTTGAAGGCATAGTTGAGTTTGTCTCCATAATTGTATTTTCTTCCATATTCACCATCTCCAAATTTGCATCATCTACATTCATTTCATCATTCATGGCTTCCTCTTAAACATTCATGGAGCTAGATGCTTCCAAATTTTTCATTTGACGAATTCTTTCTCTTCTATCCCTTTGTCTTTTTGCCTCCATATCTTTATTTGCTTGAATTTCTTTGGGTGTCATTGACTTTCTACACTTTTTTCTTTGTCTTTGCTTTGATCCAATGGTTACCAAACCCTCTTTGATGAAAAAACAAATGATTTACTTGTAACCAATTTTCAAATTTTCATCTCCTTCAAATATTCAAATAAAACTATGTACTATGAAGATCCTTTCTTCTATAAACTTTGAAGTACAAAAACATCATGAATACATCCAAAAGCTCTTTTTTTTTAATCTTCTTGTAAATTATTCTTGTACTTGATTCCACTTCATAAAATTCAACCCGCACTTGTCTCTTCAATCAATTTGCAATAGAATATGCCTTGCACAAGACAAATTTGCAATAAAAAATGTAGAAAATGGCGCATTCGGACCGTACTGCAGAAAAAGAACGTTGCAGGAAAAACATGTTGTATCAGAATTTTTCAAATAAGGGAAAAACAGTTATATTAGAAATGTGTACACGTTATGAAACGCATACGCGTCACCTTTACCCAACGGGTAAAAACATAACGCGTACACGTTATGAAATGCGTACACGTTTACATAACGCGTACACGTTTTTTAAAAATTGGATTCCCAACCCACATGCAGCCTTGGTTTTAGGCTCAGGAAAGGCTTGGCAATCCGAGCCTTAGCCTTTGACCTGCAACTAAAAAACTAAGGCAGATTGAAGAAGAATGTCCAACTTTGCTAATATGGCTGATGGACTTTTTTTTGAATCAATCTATAAAATTAAAACCCATTACAGAACACGATGTCTAGTTTCCAAATATATAATTTTTATTAAGATTGGATTATATTTGCTATTTTTTAATTAATTTCAAAGCAAACTAGTCCTTAAACTTGAAATATCAGACTTTTTTTGTTTTTTAATAACTTTTTTTTGGTTAAGTTTCTATAAAATTTTTTATATGACATCAATCTTTAGACAATTCTCTACACAATGAAAAAAAAAAGTTTCAAAAATGTTTAGTTTAGGTCAAATTATGTTGTTTGTACACGTTGATTTTTAAAAACAACAATTAAGGCCAATAAAAATTCAATAATAAAAAAAAATATTCAACAAAAAATTACAAAATAATTTCCTCATCAATACTCATGTTGTTATCTCTCTTTCCCCATAAGGAATTAGCAAAATAATTTTATTTGGGTTAAAAAGTGGTGTCGTACATGTGCATGGTATAGTAAAAAAATATGGACTTAAAAAAATGATTTTTATAGATCCCTATCAAAATTTAATTTCTACAATCTGGGTATTTGAATAATTTACATATTTAGAAACTAGATTAAAAATTAAAAAATTCATATTACTGATTTTTTTTAAAAATTCATTGTGTAAGTGCCTCAAATTTTCAGTCCAAATGTGATAAATTCTGAAAAATAGCAAAAACACTTCCACTTTTTGAGCTTTTTGTGGACCCAACTTCTTGCATCAGCCCTGAATGATATCATTTTTGGAGGTAGTAGTGATAAGATGTGCCAATATTTTTCCATGTGTTGGATAAAAAATTCATCTTCTTGAAAATCAAATTAATATGACTCTATTTATACCCAGATTGAAGAAAAATAAGTAACTAACAGTTGGGTAAGTTGTTGATCAAATTCCCTCTTAATTTTAAATAAGGTACAACTCCCTTGTATGATTAAATTTAATTTTTGATATTGAAAACTAGGTATAATTTTGACCAAAAATTAGTAAAGGAAACTAACATTTTTTCATAGCCATGATACAAATGTTAAAAGGAATTCAAAGAAATAAGTTTCAAAATATCTGTTTCAAATCATAAGTCACAAATATCAAGTTAGTGCTTCAACTTAAAGGTTGGATATACCAATGATAGATAAAATTTTAAATAACCATTTTTCTATATCTTAGAATAAAATGAATACTATGTTGAATGAGTATCACTTTAACAAAGGAAAATAACATTCAAATGTTTACTTAAGCTCACAGACTCAAAATGAACTCTCAACATTACACTCAATCTTAATTCACATAGAAAAAGAATTTCTTATGAAACTAGGAAAATTTAATTGATCCTTCTTTGATAAATTCTCACTCTTACATCATAATGTAACAAAGATAAAAAATTTGGACCCTTGAAATGTCCATCAATTAAATATTTAAAGCATTGCATAGTGTAACTATTTCTGAATCTTTAAAATTGATTCTTTAAAAGAATCACAAAAATAAAGTTTAATACATTAAGACTTTATAAATTTCAAATATTCAAATAAAATGTGGCTACTATTGAGGTGGTTGATTAGGCGGGTCCACAGGTGCTTCATCTGTCATTAGATCTTGTTGAATGAATTCCACACATGCTTTGTAGTCCTTGACTGTCTATGTGACAACTGGAATCTTAGCATGTTGGGGAATTGTAACATTTTTGGTCCTCAGCTTCTAGAGGGCCTTATTGCTATGGATGGTGTTAATTTTGTGGTAAGGTTGACTGGAAAGTTTTCATACCAAGACAATCCATCATCGATCCTTGCCAACTTCTTCATGGTATCCTTATTAAAAAATTTCTCATCATATAACATATCAACAACCTAAAGGAATCCCTCTTCTAATTCATCTAGTGTAGCCATACCACCATTGTTGCCCTTCATAAGCTGGTAGCCAAAATATGAGAGTTCCTTAGTAAGATCAACATTAATATGATTACATTCTCCTAGTAACTTATTCTTCTCTTGAATGTTTTGAATTAGAAAGGAAAGTTTTCATTCAATAATTTTATTCCGTATTGTAATTCTTGGGTCTTCTATAGACGAAATGATCTTCTTTGCTACATCTTTCTCTAAACCCATATAAAATATTTCTTTGAACTCTTGATTAGCCTATAGCCATAAAGCTTCTTCTTGTTTGTAGATTTATATTTCAATTTTAATAACATTCCTTATCCAAATTAGTTCATCATGAAATTTCATCATTTTCTCAATAAAAGGGGGCCCTTTGGCTTTAACATCCATAACCCAATCCTGAGTAATCCTCCCATAATAGCTATCCTTTTGCACCTTACTGACCATTGTTTTTCTAGCTATAGAATTTGGGTGAAAAGAGGAACTTTCTTGACTAAGAGGTTGGGGATAGGGATCCATTAATGACTTTAGGCAATTAGAGAGTAACTCTCCTACCATTTTTTAGTTCATCCTTGTCTTGCTTGTCCTTTTATGTCCTCTCTACTAGCCTAGAGGCAGTCACCTAAAAATTATGGATGTCTCCATCCCTGCTAGAGGAACCCAATCTACCTTTGTCATGTTGTAGTTAGCTATAGTAGTCTGACTAACGTCTTCCTGTGTGAATGGATGGGAAATTTCTATAAAAAAGTGTCATAAGCTACTATTCTCCATCAAACTTGAAGTATTTTTCAATTTCTTGGCCTTAGGAGATCTCTGCAATAGTTTCCCAAAAATATTGTCATCTGGTAGACTAATAGGCACCATTTTCCTCTTTCTAGACAATGTATTCTCTAGCCATGAGGGGAAGAAGTAGCACCAATAGCTTGAGAAGAATCATGTGTTGAGAAATGGAGAGCTCCTTTCAAAGGAGGAGACTTAGTTACATTTTGCAGATAAAAAGGAAAAGAAGTGGGAGATTTACCTTTCTTTGTACTTTTCTCAACCACTTCTTGGGATGGATTTGGTTGATCTCCAAATAAATCAACTTCCATTATTTCAATTTATTGTTCTTGTTCATTTCCCCTTTCCTTTTTTATTTCTTTCTCTTTCTATTCTTGATCTCCCAAACCACTATCCTTTGAAGGACCATCACCACATGTCTTCTTAGGATTTTCTCTCTTCTTTGGAGGCTCTTCTCCATCTCCCCTACCACTCGGTGTCACCATGTGTTGTGTAGGGGATGGAATTCCTACTGATGAATATTTTCCCACTTGACTAGGATTGTCTTGTTCCCCCATATTTTTCCTACTTCTAGGTTGAGCTTTGGAAGCCTTACCTTTCTTATTAGCGAGCCATATTTGTGATCTCTTTAGAACCACTATAGTTCTGGTCTCCAAGTCTTTGGGTTCTCTAAGGATCCAATAAATAGGCACATGGGATACATTTGAATGTGACTAAGGTATATAGGATCTATTAGGTTTGATTCATCATCTTCTACTATTAAACAAAATTGTATTTCACAAAATTTTTACTATCAAACAAGAATCTCATTTCATAAGTAGAAACATTATACTTCACAATATCCCTCTCAATATTGAGGGTATTTGATTGAGATTTACATTAGTAATACTCGAGACCAGTGGGGAATGGGATACCCACCTTTTTCCTTCCTGCACATATTTTATTAACTTCTAAAATTTGTTTGTAGATCTCTATCAAAATGAATTTTTCCTTTGCGTACTTGGGAAATTTATGTGGTAGTTTGTCACATCCTCCAACTCTCAAGTAAGTAAATATCTGAAACTAGATAAAGTGGATACCATACTTCTTTATGAGCTGAATGGACTCAAGAGAAATTCTCTACCCTAAGTCACCTTGCGACTCCCTAACTAACCTCTTATTAAACACATCATTCACTCTTTTAATTTTTTTCTCTTTTCCAATTGCAAGTCAGTTTAGTAATCATAAATTTGAATTTTCTCATCAAATTATTCAATAGGATTCAAACCAGGTGAAGGTATTGTACATGTTAAGGCATAAAAAATATATGAAGACATATAGAAATATTTGTTAACAACAAAGCTAACTATCATATCATGCAACCTGTCACTAATTAAGGTTGTCCAATCCAAGTATTGCATCCCATCACAAATAATTTGGATAAAAAATTACATCCATTCTTTGAAATATTGAGCATTTATATTACCTTTCAACCTATGTAAGAAAACAATGATATCAAAAATCTCATCTCTGAAGTGCGACCTATGTAGGTTTTTAGGTAGTTGAGATTTCCCCTCCTTTAGGACTGCAAACCATTCCTTAGCAATGATATTTTTGAAATATACCTTCCTTTCACTAAAATGACACTATGATAATGTGAAATTGAAATCTTCAAAACCATCCCTTTTTGGTAATCTAAAGCAACTGATGATAGTGGCCCCATTAAGAGTTATTAGAAAATTTTCATCATTTGTATGAATTTCTCTGCTTTCGAGGTCATAGTGGTTTATGAATTCAAGAACTAGGTTTGTGCATTGCACAACTATGGGGAAGGTGGTCACTTCTAATAAAAAAATTTCAACTATCTTTTGAGTGATAGGATCATTGTCAGGCTTATCTACCCTTTCCCAAAATTATTTGAGGTTAATATGCCCTACTCGTGTGTCACCAATCTCGGGCAAGGTACTAATTAAACAACCTAGGTGCTTGTATCCCAAGTATTTGTACTTCATTTTTGCTTAAATTATAACTATCAAATCTTGGAAATATTTTTCCAAAGTTTCCCCTAGATATCTTGACTTTCAACTCAATAAATCCCTTTAATGTGCATGAATATAGTAGGCAAGATAATGCTAAGAGTACCACTTACCCGTTTATGTATTCCTCAAGAATGGAAATGTGAAGAAATCTATCCAAATCATGTTTGCAAATCTTGCCACAATTCTACCTCATCGAGATTTAAAAACCTTCAATTTTGTTTACAAATCTAAAGAGTGATTATATTCTAATTAATTTTTTTCTGCTCATACATTAGAATTTATGTCACCTTGCCGAGCTTTGATAGTAATTAATGTTGGTATGTGATTCACTTGGTGCCAATTTCAAGACCACTTTGCATAGAGGAGATTCAGATGTCTGATAAGTTCTTGAAACCATGTCGGAGTCTAACATAGGTTTCAAAACCCTAATCGACTTCCGCTTCAAGTATTTCCTTTCTTTTCTTTGTGACTTTACATTGGAGGAGATGAAGTTTTGAGTTGTGAGTTAAGCTCTGCCAAGGTTGTGGGAACCTTGTTGGGACTCGACGTGGTTGTCACAACTCCACATAATGCCAATGAAGATTGAGTAATGACTTATCATCTTTCTCTTTACTGTGAAATATAAGGTTCTTGGTTCAGAATCAAAGCCCGACAATAGTTTCAAAACCAAGAAGAACCTCCACTTTCCCATGTCTTGGATCATTTTCTCTTTAAAAGAGAGCTTCTTCAGAAGATTGAAAAGTTTTGAAAACCTTTGCGATATTTGAAAGAATCATAAAAAAAATCCAAAGACTAACCTCTTGAAGACTTTTTAGTGAAGACTGTGAAGATAAAGATTTATTTAGAAATATGGCAGGTTGTGAGAACCTCTTCAGAGCCCAACAAGGTTGTGAGAACCTTGTCAAAACCTAGCGATGGTTTCAAAACCACTTTCAAGAATGATTTTAAGGAAAATGACCATGTATCAAAAGATTTTTAAGGACCTAAAAGGTATGATAAACAACCAAAGAGACCTTAAAAGATCCACGATGTTTAGACTTAACAAAAAATGAGTAATCATGAGATCTAAAAAGGATTGAGCTTATTAAGGAAAAAATTCAAGGCAACAACTGGCTCTAACTAGGGACTAAGACTGTTAGGGATGTAGGAGGAACTTAAAATCTTTGGTTCAGACTCCATTAGGTGATAGAGACAAAGGACACAAATCAAAGACATTTATTGAAGGATCAAATTACACCAAAAATGGGACGCACACCAAAAATTCCTAGAATACTAATGTTCAAGGATAGGGGGTACCTATTTTAGATTTGATACAATTTCAGGTCTTGCCCATTATATGGAAGTGATGTGACTGTGCCATTTGGATATTCCAACTTGAATGCATTATTTCCATAAGCTTGATGTATTATGAAAGGATCCTTGTACAAAGAGTTGAACTTTACATGAGAACCCCTAGGTTCTCTTCTCTTATCCTAAAGTAGTGCTATGTCTCCTTCCATGAAATTCTTGGGCATAGCTCTTCTATAAATTTTTTTTTACCTGAGCTTGGTGAAGTATGATTCTATCCACCATATCCTCTCTTTTCTCTTCCATTTTACTGAGATACATGATTCGTTTATCCAAAGAATCTTGAAATTATTGATCTTCCAAAATAGTCCACAACTTTGTAGCTGATAATTCTAATGATAGAGGTAAGGTTGAGACAATACCATATACTAACTCAAATGAAGACATTCCAATTGCTCTTTTACATGTAATTGTAGGGAAGCTAAGGTAGTGAAACAACTTCCTACACTACTCTTGAGAGGATGATAATGCAAAACTTTATAGATTTTTTACAATTACAAAAAATTAAACATAAATATCATGCAAGTATATTGTAATCTTTGTGATTTATGAATAATAAAATCCACCTAATTTAGAACTCATAAATATTACAATATACTTGTAGAGAAAGCTTCTCATAGGAGTATCACCAACCAAAGATCCAAAGACAACATGATCGCTATTAGACTCTTAGAATACATCACCATACACATTCATAATACAATGCCCTCATAAAATAGGGTTTCCTTCTAGGGCAAGTCAAGCTAACAAAATATTTACTGTCAGATCTCTGATCTAATGATGAATGGCCTAAATTTATAATAATAAAATATATATAATTAAGATTTTGGGGGTGTTGCCCCTAAGCCCCTGCTAGGGAAAGTGGACCCCAGACCCCTCGTGGGGGGCTAGCCCCCACAACCCCCATCACTGATGTATCAATAGTAACCTATGTAATTGCAAGGTTGAGACACATTTTCCCAACAGTAATCCTATCTACCCATAGAGTTTCATACAAATTTTTGGGCCAATTATTTTGGTTCTCATCTACAAGTTTCTTCATGGTTGACACTAGGTTCTTGTTTCTAGACCCAACTTGGACATTACCTTGGGGATAATAATCAAATTAGTGAGCTAAAGAGATCCCATGTTCATAATAAAAAATAACAACCTTAGAGGATGGAAATTGGTTGTGTTTTTTGTCACGATATTTTGAGGGACTCCAAAACGTACTAATATGTTTTCTTTCATAAAATTTTAAACAAATTTAGATGAAGTACACTTCACAACTATGTATTCAAACCACTTAGTGAAATAATTTGTGCCCATCAGGATGCGGGTATGACCAACACTTGAATTCAGATTATTTGGCCCCACAAAAACTAATCCCCACTATTGAAAGGGCTCTTTGATCACTATCAGATTCAAGGGAAGAATAGTTGACTGGGGTTTACCAACAAATTGATTACACTTGCTCACTTAGCTATCCAGTGATAGGAATCTTTAAACATACCTAGCTAATAATAACATTGCTCAAGAATTTTGAAAGCAATTACTAAGGATGAGAAGTGACCTCCATAGGCCTCATTGTGAAATGTTTCCAAAAGTTTTTGTTGCTTGTCCTTGTCTACACACCTTAAGAAAGTCCCATCCAATGCTCTTTTATACAAAGTATCATTCTAAACCACATACTTGGAGCCTTTAGTTTGAGATTTCTTCTCTCTCTTGAGGATAGGTGTGAGGGACATTCTCCATAAGTAAAATAATATGCATCATTTAAAAACCATGAATCTTGCAAGCTTACAAATAAGACCATTTGAGACTCTTCTTTTGTTGCAGGTTCATTCTCAACAATGAGTTTGCAAAGGCCCCTACCTTGAACTAACTTAGTAGGCTTGATTTTAAATCATACTCTTGTACCTTATCCACCCAATCCCCTCTTTTATTACAACCAATCTCCTATTGGGTGAGAATGCTCTTAATTATGAGGCTACACACATACACCAAACAATGACAATGTAGGATATAAAACCTAAAATATTTAACAACTTTTATACCATGACAAATGCATGTTTCTCAATTTGTGAATATTTAAATTGATGATTTTTGAGTGGAAGACTCATAAAAGCGATATGAGCTTCAATATTTTGTTCATTTTCTTGTAATGGGATAGCGTATATGGTATGTTTAGAAGTGTAATAGTAAATGATGAAATCCTTACTAAAATTAGGGTGAAGCAACATAGGGGCATGGACAATTGCTTCTTTAATGTCTTTAAATGCTTGTTTTCCAGACTCATTCCACTTGAATCCTTACTTCTCCTCCATCCTTTCAACTGCATGTTTAGTAATACTTGATAATTCTGGAACAAATTTCCTCAAAAATTTTATTTACCTGAAGAAGGATTTTGCATCTATCCTATTCAAAGGGAGACTCAACTGTTGAATATCTCTAACTCTCTATGAGCTGATTCAAGTTACCTCTTTAGATACAATTTATCCCAGTAGTTTACTTTTAGTAATATGTAAGAATAATTTCTTTAGATTGATAGAAATACCATGCTCCTTGCATCTTTGCAAAATTGTTTCCAAATCCTTGAAATGATTCTCTCTTTTTAGAGAACATAGTTAAATCATCCAAGTATATCACTATGGTTTTACTCATCAAATCTCCAAAACACAAATCCATGGCTCTCTGGAATGTAGATCCAATATTTATTAGTCCAAATGGTATATGGTTGTATGCAAACATACTCCAAGGAGTTATGAAGGCTGTTTTGTGCTAGTCTTCTTTATCCATAGTGATTTGATTGTAACCTAAAAAACCATCAAGAATGGACATCATTTCTACACCTACAACTATCTGTAACACATGATCCATCATAGGCAAGGGATAATATTTTCAAAGAAGATTGATTCAGATTTTTGAAATCAACACATATCCTTATCTCACCATTCTTATTGCAAACTAGATCTATATTTAACACCCAAGTAGAATGGTGGATAGGGTAAATGATCCTTTCCTTCAACATCTTATCAATCTCATAAAAAATTGCATCAATAATCTTAGGATTGTAATTTCTTTTCTTTTGACTAAATGGTGATGTTCCAAGTTTAAGAGGTATATGATGTTGTAACTATCTGCCCATGAAATTTTTTAGATCATCATAACACCAAGAATTGTTTTTGTATATTTTACCAATAATTGAATTAATCCAACCCTTTCATCTTGAGTAAAAAACTTGCCTATGCAAACCAATTTTAGATCACTTGGACTTCCAATATTGATAGTTTCATATTCACCCGACCCGTTGATAGATTTGGTCATCTTATTTTTAATATATCTATCATATCCATCAAATAATTTCTCTAGTGAAACCAAACCTTTATGGATTTTATTACCTTTTAATTGCACTATTCCCTCTTCTAGCTAATTTTCTTTATCAGGGAAAAATTATTTGCATTCAACGGTACTACATTCAAAGTAAGTATCTATGAATATCTCCACATTCTCCAAGAAAGCCTGAATTTGCCTACCATTCTCAAATACTTTCCAAGATTCAACATTTTCAAGAGCACTAGGCTGATAAATCATTTCAAATTTATAATAATCATCTTTGAAATCAAGATGAGGGAGGAGAAAAGATGTAGAGACCACCAATGAATCCACCCTAGTATTTTGGTCTCTACGGACTGCATTAATTGGGAAGGTATCAAAGTGTTCCATCTCATCCCAAACTCTATTTTTTTAATGCTTCAATCTCTCATTATTCATTGTGATTTTTTTCCTTGATTGATGGCAAGTTAAACATCGCATACCGTCCTTAGCTTCTTAATCCCCTTTTCTTGGGTTGGTGCTATTTCTAACAATAAAGCTTCATATTTAGTAGTGTTATTAGTATTATTGAATTCTAGCTTATTTGAGGAAGGGAAATTATCTCCATCTGGTGATATCAATACAATTCCAACACCAAAACCTAAACAAGAACAACTACCATCAAACTCAAGAGTCCACAATTCAGAGGATATATCTGGGCAAGGAAACTTTCATCATTGGTATCTTTTGAGAACATCATGTAATTACTAAAATGTGCTTCTCCATATAAATTTGAGAACAAGGATCATTATATTTTAAAATGGTGAACTTAGCCTTTTCTTCTAGCTCCAAACAAACCTTCTTATTACCAAGCGAGATTAGTGCATGGGACCAATCCATCTAGATTTATCCTCCCAAATCTTTGCAAAAACCTTGAATTAATAGCATGCCATAACATGCAAGAATGTCTACTACTAGAATAGTCAATTTGAGCCTCTTGCTAGGATGAATAGCTAAGGATACTAGAGTGTCTTTGATTTGACCTACCAATGGGACTTGCTTGGAATTCATGGAATAGCATTTTCCAAAGGTCTTAGTTAATGATAGTCCTAGAGCTTTAGCTACTGTGGTAGGCATTACATTGTCTGAGGCTTCAGACTAAATGATGCAATTACTCAACCTATGACCATTAATGTACATGGACACATAAAAAAGATTAGGTTTCAAATTAGATGTAGCGGAAACATGATTCTTGGTAATAGATGATAGACCAAAAGATGAGACCCCATGATTGGATAGTTATTCATTTTATAGGTTAATTTCAACACACTCAGATTTCATAAATTTCTCCAATCGATCAAGTTCATTCATATTTAATTTTAGGTACTCAGTAGGTGAAATTTGAAATTTGAATTTTTTACAATAATCCACTATGTCAAAAGAGTTGGTATTTTTATTAGAAGGTTGAACAAGTGGACTTTTATGGACAACATCTAAAGAATTTGGAAGGCTAGATGAAGAAGAAGCATTCTTAGAGGGGACACTAGAATTTTGGAAGCTAGGCATACCCTTTTGATTGATGTTTTTCTATCCTCGAGTGAGTACTACACAAGAAACATCGTCTAATGTGGTATATATATCACCCCCCCTTTCAAAATCAGATTCAAAAGTACATCAATCAAAAGTAAAATATCGATTAGAAACCTTCAACTTGTGTTTGGAGAAAATATGACAACATGGATAGTGGTGCATGAAGAGATAGCAGTGCATGAGCTCTGCTAGGGTTTTGTGCTTTCTGAGGTCATTCGTGGCCCCTCCTGCGTCATACTGCGCTTCTTGCCCAGGAAATTGTTTCCTTCATTAAGTACGACCACATTTACTGCAGTTTTAGGGGTTTATTATGCCTTCAATCGGTTCTAACCCAACAATTTCTGCTGGTGTTAACGGTTCGTCGACACAGTTTAATGGCTCCCCCATCGAACAAACACCCTCAAAAATTTGTTTCGAAAGTCTTTCAAAAGGTAAGCATTTTGACGCTCCTGCTGATGTAGTTTTACCTTTACCTGATTTTGATTCTGCATGCCAATGGCTTGAACAACACACCCTTGTGGGTTATTTTGTTGGGAGGACTCCCCCCGAAAGTGTGCTAAAAGACTAGGTTAACAATGCCTGGGTCCCTCATGGGGTCCACCTTGATATGGTCCAAAACTTGACCAAGGGTTTTTTTTTGTTCCACTTTGCAGAAGTTAGTCATGTCCAAGCTATTTTGGGTCATGGACCCTAGTATGTTCGTTCTTCCTTGTTGGTTTTCCAGGCTTGGACCCAGGATTTTGCTGTCTCAGAGGACACCAAAATGTGTGTTCTGGTCTGGATTGAGTTTCCTGGGTTTCCCTTGCCTTGTGTGCCCTTCTTGAACCATATTGCTTCCTCTCTGGGGAGGGTTGTTTGCATCGAACCTGATAAGTTTTTTCAAGCCCGTCCTCAAAAGAGGGTTTGTGTGGAAGTTGATTTATTCAAGGATTTGAAAGAGTCTGTAGACATTCAAATCAGGGATATTCACCACTCCTAGAAAATCACATATTTTAACTTGCCCAACACGTGCTACCGGTGCCAATTAGCTGATCACAAGATCAGGGACTGCCCTTTGAAAGTTCCCTATACAGTCTCTCAGCCACGGGGTGCTGAAAAGTCTCATCCGACAGAGCCTTCAGCTAAGGCAGACACAAAATGGGTTATGGTCACAAACTAGAAGAATAAGTCATTTGGTACTGGGTCGGCTCCCAAGGCCCCGGAACCGACCTAACAGGTTTCAAACCCTTCAGAAAAAGGGACCGCTACTTCGTCAGGAGTTGCTTCTGCTGTTCTAAAGCCTAGGCCGAAGGCCGCGCCCCAACCTGCTACTAATTTATGTGCTCAACCAGCTTTGTCCTCTGCTGTGGGGACCCAACGGTATTCTCGCAGCCCATCTCCTCCACCAAAAGAAGGTGAATATGTGCCATAAAAATGGAGATTTTCTCGCTTTATTCAAATAGGTTCTGTTCTGCAAGAGTTTTTGAAGAATAACTTCTCTTCCCTGGGTGAAGAGGACCGGGATTTTGCAAACATGGAAGATTTTCCATGAATTTTCTGTCATGGAATGTTTGAGGTCTCACTAACCTCTCAAAGAAGTATTCTGTTAGGAATACTTTGAAGAATTACCTAGAGATTGAAGTGCTTTGTCTCTAGGAAGTTAAAATTTTAGGTTTTTTGCTTTCTTCAGCTTGTCGTTCTATTTGGCTAGCCAGTTCTATGTTTTGCACTCTGCATGAGGCTGGTCGTGGTGGAGTTGCTACTCTTTTGGCCCCATGATTGCTTCCTTATGTGGTGGACCATGGGGTTGACCCCTCCCAACGGGCTGTCTGGGTTCTTCTCAATATTGAGAATCATTCCTTCAGGATTATTAATATTTATGCCTCTAATGATGTTGTGGAGCGTTGCTTGCTTTGGCACTGGATTTGTGACTCTTTGCCAGTTGCCACCTGGTTGCTCTATGGGGATTTCAACATGGTTGAAATGGCGTACGATAAGAATGGCACTGTGCCTTTTCGTTGGGCTGCGGGTGAAAGGGAGGCGTGGTTTTATATGCACAATAAATTGGGCCTTTTTGATCCCAATATGGGTTACTGCCATTCTCATTCCTTGTGGCACACTTGGTGTAATTACAGGGCTGATTCTGATAGAGTCTTTAAACGCCTTGATCGTGCTATGATCTCAGCTCAGTCCTTTTTTTCTTTCAGGAGCTCTACCTTGCCTGTGAAGAAGTTAGTGGATGTGACCCTTTCGGATCACTTCCCAATTCAATTTCGCATTGAGTGGGTGTCTTGTCAACCTCGCACGTGTAAGACTCAATTCTTCTTGAACACGTTTCTGCTCTGTCACAAGCCCACCCTGGCCTCAATTCTTCGGGTGTGGAATTTAGAGTGCCGTCCTCTTGGCCGTACGGGCTAGATTGTTTGGTGGAATGATGCCATCATTCGTACTGCACATTTCTTGCACATTTATGGGTGCCGACTTGCTATCTTCCGTCGATGTTCTTACGAGGCCACCACTGCTGACTTGCGTGCTGCTATGGAGGCCTTAGTGGCTTGTCCTTTTTCCTTGTCACATCAAGTCCGGGTGGCGGACTTAAGACACCAACAACAAGTGGCAGATAATTATTCTGCCAGGGGCGCTCAAATCAAGGCTTGGCTCCACTGGCTCAAAATTGGTGATTGTGCCTCCAAAGAGTTTTTTTTGGCTCTTTGTGCTAGGCACTCTTCCCCAGGAATTAAAGCCATCAAAGATGGTAATCAAGTGCTTTCTGAGCTACCTGACATTATCCAGGCTTTTGTGCGTCAGTATGAGAAAGTTTTCATGGCTCAGGACCCCACGCCTATGTGCCAGTAAGCCCTTCAGAGCTGCCTTGCTGTTGTGCCACATAGGCTTTCTTTAGCCCAGATTAATTTCTGTGATCAATTGTTAACAATTGATGATCTCAAGGAAGCCTTTTCCTCCATGGCCGATGATAAGGTTCCTGGGATTGATGGATTTCCTTGTGAATTTTATAAAGCACTTTGGGAATGTATTGGGAGTGATTTGCATCATGTTTATCTTGAAGCCTTTCAAACCAATTCTCTAGGTAATTTAATAAATAAAGGCAATATTAAATTCATACCTAAGCCTGGGGATCCGAATGATATTTGTAACTGGCAGCCCATCACGCTTATTAATGTTTCTTACAAAATCATTGCCAAAGCCTTGGATTTGAAAATTTGCCACCTATTGCCTCAGATTGTGCATCCCAAATAGACTAGATTCATTAAATCCAGGTTCATTCTTTATAACATTATTGCTGTTTGGGAAGGCATGGAGTGGGCCCGGTGGGCCCGATGGTCGAACCAGAAAGTAGTGTTCATCAAAATTGATTTTTCCAAAGCATATGACCAAATTGAATGGCCTTTCATTCTTGCGATGTTACAGGCCTTGGGCTTTGGGCCCAATTTTTTGTAGTCTGTTCGTATGCTTTTTTTCGATGCCTCAGCTTGCATCTCCATTAATGACTGCTAGTCTTCTGCTTTTGGCCTTTTTCATTCTATTCGCCAGGGATGTCCTCTTGCCCCTACTTTGTATGTTCTGGCTGTTGAGGGCTTTGGATATCTCCTAGCCAATGCTATCTCCCAGCAACATGTTAAAGGAATTACTCTCCCGGACTCTCAAGAGCAGCTTGTCAATGGGCACTTCGCGGACGATTCCTTTCTCACTCTTTTAGAGGAAGAAGGATCGATCGTTGCGGCCCTTGAGTGGCTTGATACTTTTTGTCTTGCCTCCGGATCCACTATTCAATGGAACAAGCCCTTGTGCTACAGATAGTCGGTGCTCCCCACTCTTGCGTGGCTTTAAACTTATAACTAGAAATGGATTGGTCAGGTTGAAATCTTTCGATTTCTGGGCATCCCTTTTGCCTTCCAGGCTTCCCCTCGGGAGCTTTGGCAAGCCGTGCTCTCTAGGGTTGAGCAGAAGCTAGCCTATTGGGTTACCAAGCCTCTTTCTCTGGCTGGCAAATTCCAGGTGTGCTCTAAAATCTTGGCTGCCACCCATGTCTACTATTCTTCCTATTGGCCTCCTTCTAAAGCAGCCTACAACAGGCTTGAGAAATTGCTCTGCGATTTTCTATGGGCCTCTTCTGAGACCCATAAGGGCTTTCATCGGGTCGCTTGGGAATTTTTCTATCTCCCCAAGGAGTCGGGAGGGCTTGGCTTGCTCTCCACTCAACGACAAGGGACTGCTCTCTATGTCAAGTGGATTATCCGCGCGCTCATTGGGGATGAAGCCTGGAAAATTCTCCTCAGGAATTGTATTCAGTCTGGTTTTCCTTTTCACAGACCCGCCTGGAAAGGAATCAGTCTCCAAACCCTTCTGGTTATGAGGGAGCCAGTTCAAATTATGTGCTCCTTTATGGCCAAAAGTATTTGGTGCTCTTGGAAAACCGTTAAGCCTTGGCTTCATTAGGCCGGGGCTGGATTTTGTGATGGTCTCTCCATCAACCAGCATAACCTCTAGCGGTCTCCCCTTCTGGCTCAGAATGGTCAACCCCTGGCTAAGTCGCCTTGGCTCAAAGCTCTTAAATTTCATAAGAAGGGCATTCATACACTGCATCAGCTCTTCCACCGGCCTACCATGCTTATCTTGCAGTGGGATGCTTTTAAAACCCAATACAGTCTTCAAAACCAGGATCGTCTTACTTTTGACGGGCTGGTGAGTGCCATTCCAGCGGAAATTCTTCACAAAGTTGGCATTCGTGGGCACAAACCTTGGTGGAAAGACTGGAAATGATTTCCAGATACTCCTCTACAGAATTACAAGCCGTGGCTTTCACCCCATTTTCCTATGATCTGTTCTTTGAACCAGAGGTGGCTTCTTAACTCCTCGGCCCATACTTGGTGTATGAGGTTTGATGCCATTTGGTCTGCAATTGTTAATCCGAAGCTGGCCCACTTTGCTTGGTGTATTCTTTTCCAAGGCTTGCCCGTGGGTTCTCGACTGGTTCATTTGGGGGTCTCTGACCCTAGCTGCCCTTTTTGTGGGCAGCTAGAAAGCTTCAAACACTTTTTTTGGTTTTGTCCCAGAGCTCAGTAGCTTTGGACTTGGATTCATGATTTCTTTCGGCCTTTTAGGCCTGAACCCTTTTCGTGGCATATGGTTCTGCTGGGGGACCCGCCTGGAACCCTGGCTAAGTTCACCCAACTTTGGCACACTTTTAGAGTGGAAATCTTCTTCAATATCTTGAAAGATAGGAATGCTCGTGTATTTTCTCATTCACATTTAGATGTTAATGCATCTCTTTATGCTAAAGCAGTTATATGTTCTAACGTAATGTTACAGATTCAAGTGCAAGCCAACAAGGTTGCATTGGAAGTGGCTCACTTGCAAGTTCTCCTGGACCACTGGGGCAATGCCCCTTGTACTATGGCTCAGATCCCTGATTTTTCCTCCTCTTCTCGTGGCCATTTTCCCTCTCGGGGCCGGAAGCAGAGTGATTCCACACGAGCTCGCTCCCAACCTCCTGCTCGGAGGGATTCTCGACCTCCCAGGCGGGCTCATTCTCCTTCGCCGTGTCCTGGTCAGGTCTGGCACTCTAGTGGTGCACCGAGGAGTAGTGGTGGTGGTTCTGGGTGGCCCTCTGATTCTCTGGCTGCTTCTGGCTTTGGTTGGCCTTCCACTGGAAATTTTTTTTTGCGGCTGGCTCTCGCAATCTCGCCTCGACGCGAGGATAAAGATAAAGATGAAGAAAAAGTTGATGATGGTTGGGGTGCTCCACCTGACACCACTCCAAACCCCACTGATGTATGGGGGAAACATCTGGATGATCGGGATCCCCCAGGATCTACTGGCACTGCCTTAGCTGCATAATTTTCTTTCTATTATTGAATCTCTGGGCTAGGCCCATGTGATATTTTGGACTTTCTGGGCCCATTTGTTAATTTGGTTTTTCTGGGCTGGTCCCATGTGACTTTCGGGGTGTGCCTTCTTACCACCCGCCCCTTTTTTGTGAATTTTTAAATTTATCTTTATTAATATAGATATCTGAAAAATTCATCAAAAAAAATCAGATTCATACTCTAGGAAATTAACTATAGAGTTGCCATAACTTTCAGGTACAACTTCTTCAATAATGACCTCTTCAACCATCTCTCACATTGTTGCCATTTACATATTCCTTTTCATTTTTGGATATGTGGTTCCATAATGATCTCTTGTGAGATGAAAATTGCACATATTACCTCTATTTATACTAGGTGGTGCTTCTATGGCCAACCATTGTTGCGTAGTAGGTAACTACATTTGTATATTGCTTCCTCTAGATTACTGGTTATAACCCTTCCTAGGTACAACTTGATATGGCTACTGAAAAGGTTAATAATTCTTAGGTATTTTTTCTCTTCAAAGTGATAATATTATTTGCAAGCCTCTGTATCATAGGATCAAAAGATGTTTAAGGTTGGGCATTATTTTTCTACAACTCTCTCTTCCATTTCCATAATGTAATAAAGTCATCATCCAACTGTTAGAGTGTGTGTTATAGCTAAGTCTACTACTCTTGCTCTTCTTAAGTGGAAACTAACATCTAGAGGCATTGAATTAATGAAAAATCACTTCCGATTTTCTACAATAGGCCTTTTGGTGACGTTAATTTTATTGACTATTTTTTGAACTAAGCCATGAACTCTCTCATTGTCTGATAAATCTCCTTCTTTAATTGAGTCAATTGGGCCAAGAGAGAATTCTTATCTTTAACACTTTTAAATATAATTTCAAATTTAGTTTTCATGGCACCCTAAGAATCAATAGACCCATTAGATAAGAGATAAAACCACTTTGTAATAGCATCAGTTAAGGATTCAAAAAATAATCTTACAACAACATCTTCATGTTGTACCCCTCATACTCCACAAGAAGAAAATAAAACACTCAGATGTTCGCCAATGGAAACCTTCCCATCACCTCTAAACTTGGAAAGATTTTTCCTAGAACCCTTGGGTAAGTCATGCAATTGAACTCCAAGGGCCAAAGGCCGTATGGCTACTCCCCATGGTACAAGAGGTTGATGAGACATGTTTTGAGTAAAATTAACTGTTAGAGGGACAACTATACCATGCAAAATGAGTGCTTGACAAGTGGAAGAATAATTTAATCCTCTTGTTGGTGATGGTGGTCTACTTCTAGATATGTTTCCCCTATTTGGATGTGCAAAAACAAGGAAATTACCCTCTTGTAGAGATTCAAAAATTGGATCAATAATGCCCCTTCTCCTCTCACTTTTGGTATATTGTCTAAAATCCAATGTAATTGGGAAAAATTAACAACCTATCTTCTGATGTGATCTCTCAGGAGGAAAATGATTCTATCAATGATTTCTAGTTGTTGTCCTGGTTTGAGTCTCCTAACTCCTCTTCTTCTTCCAATATTTGGTTAACTCTATGATATTCTTCTACACTCCTAACTCTCAAGGCTAAAGTATTCAATTGTGATAATAAATCTTCTTGCTCAACCTGTACCCAATTCAAATTTGGTTGGAGTACGAGAAAAACATCATTATGAGGAAAAACCATGTTTATTCATGAAATAATCAAATGAGAATGGATAAGGAAACTTCATAATAATATTTGTTTGATATCCCCAATAGGGTTTCAAAAAATCCATTGGATAATGGATTTGTCTTCTTGAAAATTAAATTAATATAATTGCATTTATGCCTAGATTGAAGAAAAATAAGTAATGAAAAATTGAGTAAGTTATTGATTAACTTCCCTCCAAATTTTAAATAAGGTACGAATCCCTTATATGATTAAATTTTAATTTTTGATATTTATAACTGGTTATAATTTTGACCAAAAAGTAGTAAAGGCTGTTGCAAGTATGTGCAGATTGGTGTTGTCATTGATGTCAACAATCTTGTGCTGTTATTGGTGTCAACTATGTAGTGGTTAAGAGATATTATTGAAGAGGAGATTATTTCTAAAAATGAGTAGTTGTATGCAATGGAGATTGTTGCAAGAGTTTGTGACAGTTGGTGTTGTCTATGCTTTGATTTGTTGCATTATGTTGTCATCAATTAAGCTACTAGTGTTAACCTCTAGTGTTACTTTGATAAGCTTATGTCTATGGTTGTGGTAGTTTTGAAGATGTTGTGGATGTGTCTCTGGTGCTTGGTTTCCAAGTGCTTTTGAGAAAATTTGATAAAAAGAGGAAAAAAGTATTGCAGTGTTGTTTTGGGTTACAAAGAGGTGTTCTCGTGTTGCTCCGCATTTCTTCAAGGTTGAAGATCTACCTATGTGATTCATATATGTTGGTGAAAGATGTTATATTCAAGAGTTAGTATGTTGGATTGTTGTATAGTAGAATTTGTGTTCACCAATGTGTGATCATGCATTACAGAGGTGTTTGGGAGAGATATTTTTGCTCTATGTTTTTCCATAGTTGTGCTTCAGGTCTTATGAAGGTGTGTTGATGGTGTTGGTAGTTTACCTCAGTCAAGAGGATTTTAGGTTTGGTGCTTTGGAATAATTTTTCAAGTAACAATGTTTGGAAGAGTTATCTGAGTGTACTAGGGTTGTACATTCTTTAGGTAGAATTTGTTGCGAAGGAGTTTGATGGATTTTAGGGTGTTTGCGGAATATTCTATATCATGTTCAAGCATGGTGTGCTATTTGTAAGTCATTCTTGAATTTGGTGAAGCATGTACCTAATTGATTAATGGTGTTTGCATAGGTAATGACCGACCTAGTGTTTACACTACATGCAAAGGATAAATATTGTTTGTGGTAGCATGTGTTTAAGTGGTATTATTGATTTGGGTCCCAGTTAAGTTTTTATGTGGTCCGTATTCACTTCTACCCACCATGAAAGTGTTTTGGCATCGACCTAATTTGAATTTTCACGTTTGAGGTGCATTGCTGACCTTGGAAAGGGTTTCAAGGTTGAGGACGATATAAGTATGAGGAATTATTGAAGGAGGTAAAGATAAATGAAAGATAGATGAATGTGTGAAGTGTTTGATGTGAGTGATGTGAAATTAAGCAAATCAGTGTGAACTTTCAAGTGTTGGTTTATTGGATGTAATGAGCAAAAGGTGTCTGCAATTATTCAAACATATTGTGAAGGTGTTGGAGCTATTATGGTGGATTTTTTGTTGCATTGAGATCATGTTCTTTGTGTAACATTTCTTCTCTATCTTCTTTTTCATTTCAGCAATGAGCCTTGGCTGTGAGCCTTTCTGGATAGTTTACCCTATTCTGGTAGTGAGCCTTTGTAACCAATTTTGCAAATACTTATATTGTGAGCTAATACTCATCGTGGTTTTTCCCTTCTTGGGTTTTCTACGTAAATATAGTGTTCTCTTATGTTTGGTGTTGAATTGTTTAAGTTTTTGTTATCTTCTTTTCATGTTAGAACTTCATAACAAATTAAGGGTTTAATGGATGCATGTGGATCTAAATGTTAATGAGGATTTTGATGTTTTGATAAGATACGACTGATTCACCCCCTCTCAGTTGGCTTGTTCATTCAATAATTGGTATCAGATAAAGTTTCCTTAGAGAAAATCTTAACAACTTGAGGTAGATCTGGGATGGTGAACATGTAATTCCCCGACACGCAAACCCCAAAGGACAAGACAACATCTAATATTTATGGCACATTTTTTTTTTTAAAGGTAAAACTAATATGAAATGTGAATTAACATACAAAAAATGAAACTATATATACACATCATCTATCTAGTCCTCTGGGGTAACATGAATTCATTATTCACAAACATTTCCAACATAACTTAGTTCCAAAAGCGATGAAAGATCTACTCACAAGTATACATTTTAAAACCATAATATAAAATCAATAAACAACATACATGCATCTATAACAATGCATAAACATCCATCTGATCACATGATAATACCAAAGAATAAATACATTACAAATACCATATGAGTTGGCATCTTTTCAATGATTACAATATTACATCTGTGCTTCCCAACATGAAACAGGAAGGAAACACCAATAAAATACACATATAAAAACATGCATATACATAAATGTATATATATATGTTCATCAATATAATCAGATGCCAAGACACCTTTATAAACATTGAATCATATTTGTAGACATGGAAAATTGACCGACACACTTGATCCTGATTACTAACATCGTTTCGTCCTAAAATCATACTCTCAACTTATCATCACTCTTCATCCATTAATTAAATAAATTATTATTTACCTGATTAAGTCATTCTTCCTTGTTGATTAAATTAATCAATTTAATTTAATTAACCCTAAATCTCCGTTTGTTTAAATAATTCATTTTATTTAAATTAAAACTCTAAAGTCCTCTTATTAAATTAAATAAATTAAACCTTATTTGATTTAATCTAACATTGTCCCCTTTAGTTAAATAAATCAAAACATTAATTTAATTAAACCCCCCCTCTCAATTTGATTTAAAAATCAATGCATAAATTTAAGTCTAAATTATCACATATCCTAATTCCTCATTACATTAATTAATCTTTGATTATGTTAATCTTAAATCATGTCCCAACCTCTAGCTTTTACCACTTGCACATGAAAATAGATTTAATTCATTTATTAAATCTCTATTTTCTCTCAACATGGCATAAAGGGGGAATATTCCCTCAAATTTGAATTCAAATCCAAGTGGACTTAGTCCTTCCAATAAGGCATTTATTTCACCTTACAAGTCCTTTTTCTTTGAGCCAAGTGGCCATAACTCCATTTTCTTCCCTCTCCAACAAGTCATTTCATTAATTTCAAATTCCACCTAATAACATTTATTGGCACTTTGATCAAAATATGCATAACCTTCACCCATTCACATCTTGGCAAGTGGCACTTGGCTATTGGATGTTGAATGATCCCACATTGCTTAAATCTTGCTCAGTATTCAAATTTGAAATCTACAAATGAGGGACTCTTCATCTCATTCATCATCCACAATTTGAATGCAAAGTTATTATCTTTACATTAGAGAAATTTCATATCATTTCTTGAGCATTTGCCACCACCATAGCTAGGTTATTGCAGGTTTTCTCAAGGAGTTCATCATTTTTTATTCACCATCAAGTGGATCAAATCATCAAAGATTACAAAGGAGTTGGGAAAGGGCCAATTTCTACACATAATTGGCACCAATTCCCCATGGGATTGATAGTTTGTTCATTAAAATAGGATTTATTTACTTTCATTTGTATTGTTCTTCATTTTCTTCCCATGTTAATGTTTCAATCTAATTTCATGGGTAATCCTTGTTCTAACTTGCATTTCAATCTAATAATGTGCTTGTTTGCCATGTTTGTGCAGGTGTAGGATAGGGGTTCATAACATTAAACTGAATGTCAATTAAATATCATATTTATTGGTTCTTATATATAAAACATATAAATCAGATTGCCTAAAATCAAAACCTATGAATCGAATCTTAGGCACAAACCATTCTAAATTGAAAGCATGCTCCTCAAATTCAATCAAGGTATGTAATCCAACGATTGCTAAATGCATTGCTTCAAATAGAAGTTTAGGTGAAGTATGGATGACCACCCAAATGAAGTCACCATAGGCTAAGACACAGAGGAAACAAAACAAGATATCAAGTGTGACCATCAGTTGAGTAGAAACAAGAAGGTACAAAACCTAAAACACAAGGGAAGGAATCACATTGTATAGCATTATGATTTTGCCAACCACATAAACCAAATTCCAAACAAAGAAGAAGGGCCATTAAAGGGAAATTGACATGGACATGTTTTGAATTCGCATAAAAATATAATAGACACATGGGAAAATATGGTAAACACCTGAAGCATACACAAAAAATGGGCGTAACAAAGCATGAGAGTATTTCAAACTAGATATGACATTTTGGAACCAGATTTGTTTACAATTCCCTACAACTGGGCATAAGTATATGTTAAATGTGAATGGAAATATAGGAGTGAATGGAGTAAATAGAACCGAGGGAAGATCATACTTAAATGCAAAAAGAAGATATCATTATTCTTAATATCGCACCATCACAACTGGGAAAAATCATTCAATGAACAACTACATGGGCAACGTGCACTCTGAAAATTTGTGAATCTAGAACCATAAGCCATATGATCGGCTTACATGGTAGTTAAAAGAAATTATTTTGTTTGATCTAAATGCGCTAAGTTTAACATAATTACTAATTAACATGACCCCGTATAACCCAATTTCTACAAGATTAAACTTATTTATTAAACTAATGCCAGAGGTAGATAATAGGAACTCCATCAGATTGGACTAAGTTGATGATATGATAAGTATTGAAACAACAAATTCTTATTGCTACCTGACTCTTAGAATGTATTATAAATCGAGTGCCCATTATAATGGGTTTCCATCATAGATTAAACATGCCACATGCATATCGAAATCTTGAAATAGAGCATATCCATTGGAATACACCAAAATTTCTATAGTATATAGAGTGCTATCCATAACATAGTCATGGCCATAGAAAGAGCCACAATCCCACCTCACAAAACACACATTATGAAATACAAACTATAGCTGAAAGCAAAAATTTCACAACAATAATATATTGAAAGCATACAGATTCTCACAATGACAAACAATAATTTTTCAGTAGAAAAATGGAGGGAAGATCGTTCACATCTAACAGATAAACAAAAATCATATAGGACGAAGCCTACCTGGTGTCCTTTGCTTCAAAACAGAAGAGAAATGCCGAGGATAAAGTCTAACGCAACAATAACCTATTCCGACAAGCTTCGATCAACCTTTAGAAAATCCCTTCTCTTCAAAAAACCCAAAAACAATAACAAACATGTATTTTTTTTTGATAAACAACGTTGTAGATCCCAAAATTTTCATCCGAAACCAAAAATCAACTCCCCCCCATCTTCCCAAAATTGAGCATTAATAAAACCTAGAAAAGATCTATTTTCAAAAACAAAAATCACTTAATAAGACAAGTTCCTATTTCGAAACTAGTTCGGAGCTATGCATGTGCTCGAACTCCTCTTTTTCCATTTTTGAACTTGCTTTTACCTCTTGTTTGAAAATCTCATCTTATTTATTTATTTAAAATTATATTATTTTCACATTTGAATAATTAAATTCCAATGATAATAAAATTAACAACTATCATTAATTTTAATTATGATAATACTTTATACAAAAATATTTTAATTTAATTAATCATCAATAAATCATATACTTTCTATTTCTTAGTATAGATTTATTTAATTATTTATTTTAATTCAACCTTTTAAAATCAAATTAATTTAATTAAACTAAATACACAAGACAACACAATATTAATTTCACCTCAAAATAATAATTAATAAAATATTTAAATCCAATAATGAAATAACCAACATAATTAATGAACAACTACGCAATACCACAAATCAATATCAGTTTAATTCAAAAATTAATCAAATAACCTTATTAAGCCAATAATTTAAACAATTCAAAACAACTTTATCAAACGTTAGACATAAATATCATGACAAGGGTAAATCATGGAGGGGCACTACATCCTCCCCCCCTAAGATTCAACTTACTCCTGGAAGTCACAAGGTTAGAGTGAAGCATACGTAAATATAAGCACATCAAATAATCATGCAACCCAATAACAACAAGGACCAAAAAATGAGGGCAACTGACCATGAACATAAACGTGACTAACAAGTGACTGACGAGATACACATCCTCTCTGAGGATGATGGCGAGGGTAGGGGAACTTTTGTCATCTCCATTTTCAACTTCATTTCCATTGGGTTTTGAGGCACGCTCAAACCTTACAACCAAGTGGAGTCGATGCCTTGTACCTGCAATATGCAACAAACAAACTATCAAAAAATATACATATATCAAACAACAACCACACCGCGAGAGGAAATCATAACATAGTAGGGTACTCACGAATGAGTAATGCTACAGTGTCCCTCCCACCAAGACCTCAACCAATAAATACATCATCAAGTAACAATAAATACATCATAAACAACATATATCAATCACTAAATAGAAGCTCAACAAGCATAATCATATGTCCACATGAAACACATAGTCAAATTAATCCAAACACACAACTAACTCCACATATGATCCATCATAACATAAACATCAATCAATAGTGTCATGATCATAAAAATTAGATAAACTTTCATCCAAACCAATTCATAATGGTGAAACAAGCATCAAAAAGGTCTCAAAGTATATAACATATCATAATGAGTATCAATGTAGTGGAAGCAACACGAGAGTCACTACATCAGTCTCATGTACCGTAGGATTATGGGCTCCCGAGTCAATTGCCTATCCTCTACCAGTAATCTCCACATCTGTGCCCTGATGTTCTGCCCGATGGTTGTCAACCGCTGTAATCACCCGATGGGACCTACTTGCATCATCCCCTATTGGCTCTATGGCTGTCGCCCTCTGATTGGATTCAAGTGTGCTCCCTTGAGGATACTGTCTATCTATGTGGCCCTGTTGGCCGTAAGAGAAACAACCTATACCCCTACCCGCTGCAGTCTATGTGCTCTGAGCTAACTAGACAAGATGATAAAGCTGGTCTCACAACCAACTCCGGATCCTTCTAGATGAAAAACAACCACCCCGGGACCCGTAGCCTGTTGGGGCCACTCTACCAATCTGAACACCAATCATCCAAGTCTCATCCTCCAAACCACCACTAGGACTATTGAAGGTAGGAGAATGTGCCCTCAAAATGTCCATCATATGTCTTGCTAAAGCTAAAAAAATTCTCCTCCTAGGGAACCTTTCTCTCTCCCTAATCACCTGTTGATCACCCTCCTGTCTAGGGCCTAGCCGGGTAAGAATCTCCTCAAGCAAGGGACATAACTGAGGGCCCAAGTGCTCCTCATGATCATTCTCGTGGGAACTCAGAGAAGGGGTGTTCTGACATTAACCCCACAACCACCTCTTGGACCTCTACCATGAACCCTAGCTTGACCTTGACCTCTAGGCATCCTACACACACCACCAAGGGAACATGGTCACAACCAATTAGACGAGGGTGACAAAAAGGAGAAAATAGAAACTCATGAGTCTAAGCACTATATTCATGATTTTATGTACATTCTTCACATACACACACAAATTCACATCACCGGGAATCACACCAAAAGGCTACACAAGGGTCCATAATGCATCCCTGATAGGAAGAATATTGGTGTATTGTGCACTTCACCGAGGGTCCTATCCTTTCCATTGGTTTTCTGCACCATTGGACCATCACCACCTAAGAGAAAATCTCGGGTTGCTAAGCGAGGATAACCAAAAAGGGAGAACATAAAATTAAGGGTACAACCAACTAGGTCAACATAATGGGCTCATAGTGCCTAGTATATGAACCTAGGCTCTGATACCAAGTGTAACGCCCCGCCGCACAAACCCCAAAGGACAAGACAACATCTAATATTTATGGCACAATTTTTTTTTAAAAAAGGTAAAACTAATATGAAATGTGAATTAACATACTAAAAATGAAACTATAGATACACACAGTCTATCTAGTCCTCTGGGGTAACATGATTGCATTACTCGTGAATATTTCCAACATAACACAGTTCCCAAAGTGATGAAAGATCTACTCACAAGTATACATTTTAAAACCATAATATAGAATCAATAAACAACATACATACATCCATAACAATACATAAACATCTATTTGATCACATCATAATACCAAAGAATAAATACATTACATATACCATATGAATTAACATCTTTTCAATGATTACAATATTACATCTGTGCATCCCAACATGAAACAAGAAGGAAACACCAATAACATACACATATAAAAACATGCATATACATAAATGCATATATATGTTCATCGATATAATCAGATGCCAAGACACCTTTATAAACATCAAATCACATTAAACCAAATGTCAATTAAATACCATATTTATTGGTTCTTATATATAAAACATATAAATTAGATTTCCTAAAATCAAAACCTATGAATCAAATCTCAGGCACAAACCATTCTAAATTGAAAGCATGCTCCTCAAATTCAATCAAGGTATGTAATCCAACGATTGCTAAATGCATTGCTTCAAATAGAAGTTTAGGTGAAGTATGGATGACCACCCAAATGAAGTCACCATAGGCTAAGACACAGAGGAAACAAAACAAGATATCAAGTGTGACCATCAGTTGAGTAGAAACAAGAAGGTACAAAACCTAAAACACAAGGGAAGGAATCACATTGTATAGCATTATGATTTCACCAACCACATAAACCAAATTCCAAACAAAGAAGAAGGACCATTAAAGGGAAATCAACATGGTCATATTCTAAATTTACATAAAAATATAATAGACGTAGGGGAAAGTGTGGTAAACAATTGAAGCATACAAAAAAAATGGGCATATCAAAGCATGGGAGTCTTTGGAACTAGCTATGACATTTTGGAACTAGATCTATTTGCAATTCCCTAGAACTGGGCATAAGTATATGTTAAATGTGAATGGAAATATAGGAGTGAATGGCATAAATAGAACCGAGGGAAGATCATACTTAAATGCAAAAAGAAGATATCATTATTCTTAATATCACACCATCACAACTGGGAAAAATCATTCAACGGACAACTACATGGGCAATGTGCACTCTAACAAATTTGTGAATCTAGAGCCATAAGCCATATGATCAACTTACATGGTAGTTAAAAGAAATTATTTTGTTTTGATCTAAATGCGCTAAGTTAAAATAATTACTAATTAACATGACACCATATAACCCAATTGCTACAAGATTAAAATTATTTATTAAACTAATGCCCAAGGTATATAACAAGAACTCCATCAGATTGGACTAAGTTGATGATATGATAAATACTGAAACAATGGATCTGTATTGCTACCTGACACTTAGAATGTATTATAAATCGAGTGCCCATTATAACGGGTTTCCATCATAGATTAAACATGTCGCATGCATATTGAAATCTTGAAATAGAGCATATCCATTGGAATACGCCAAAATTTCAACAATATATAGAGTAGCCTCCATAACATAGTCACGACCATAGAAAGAGGCACAAGCCCACCTCACAAAACACACATTATGAAATACAAACTACAGTCGAAAGAAAAACTTTCACAACAATAATATAATCGAAAGCAAACTGATTCTCATAGTGACAAACAATCATTTTTTAGTAGACAAATTGAGGGAAGATTGTTCACATCTAATAGATAAACAACAAGCATGTAGGATGAAGCCTACATGGTGTCCTTTGATTCGAAACATAAGAGAAATGTCGAGGATAAAGTCTAACACAACAATAACCTATTCCCACAAGCTTCGATCAACCTTCAGAAAATCCCTTCTCTTCAAAAAACCCAAAAATAATAACAAACATGTATTTTTTTTTGACAAATAACGTTGCAGATCCCAAAATTTTCATCCGAAACCAAAAATTAACTCCCCTTGATTTTCCCAAAATTGAGCATTATTAAAACTCGAAAAAAGATCAGTTTTCAAAAATAAAAATCACTTAATAAGACAAGTTCCTATTTCGAAACCAGTTCGGAGCTATGCATGTGCTTGAACTCCTCTTTTTCCATTTTTGAGCTTGCTTTTACCTCTTGTTCAAAAAATCTCATCTTATTTATTTATTTAAAATTATATTATTTTCACATTTGAATAATTAAATTCCAATGATAATAAAATTAACAACTATCATTAATTTTAATTATGATAAAACTTTATACAAAATAATTTAATTTATTTAATCATCAATAAATCATATACTTTCTATTTCTCAATATAGATTTATTTAATTATTTATTTTAATTCAACCTTTTAAAATCAAATTAATTTAATTAAACCGAATACACCTGACAACACAATATTAGTTTCACCTCAAAATAACAATTAATAAAATATTTAAATCCAATAACGAAATAACCAACATAATTAATGAGCGACTACGTAATACCACAAATCAATATTAGTTTAATTCAAAAATTAATCAAACAACCTTATTAATCCAATAATTTAAACAATTCAAAACAACTTTATCAAATGTGAGACATAAATATCATGACAAGGGTAAATCATGGAGGGGCACTATAGAACAAGAATGATATCCCTATGTTTGATGGCATAGACTATGCATTTTGAAAAGTGAAGATGGAAGGCTATTTGGTTTACCTTGGATATTATGTCTGTTAGTCAGTAAAGACTAATTACACTATACCTGTAACATGCTCAACTAGATTTCTACGATTAAACCAAAAATTGACATTATGAATATTATATTTATCGCATAAATTCCACAACTAATTCCATTTAACACTTTTATGTTCATAAATCACCAATAAATATGAAATAAAAGAATATTCATTCCAAATATCAATAGTTACTTACAAGTTGGACTTGGCATTCAATGCCTCAAAGTCAATTCTCAATTACATAGTTTTCTTTCTATTACATCAATTTATTCTTTTTTATCAATGATACATTTACATAATAGTATTATGATATGATTCGTTTATGACAGCTCGCCTCCACTGGTGGACAAGAAGATGATTGAGGTTCTTTTCCACCCAACAATGAAGCATTGCTTCCCCAAAATTCTTTAGTCAGTCAAAGAATACTTAACCCTGCACAAAACACTTAGCAAGAGATACAGTTTGCAAGGTGGAATCTGTGCGTGCCTAACTACATGCATTTCCATCTACCATTAGAATATGTAAGTTCCATGTTAGGTAAATGAGAGAAGATAAATATAAAAATATTTTATGTATATACATATATAAAAATAACTACAAAGCTTGGCTAAGCTCATGCTGAATAAAATGCAACTTTGGTTAGATTTGGAAAAGAAAATCTACATTCTCTGGCACCTATTCCTGGAAGAAAATCTTATCATATCAAAGGGGTATCCCTCCATTTTAGACCAGCTATTAGAAAAATATTCTAGTGTGCTACAATCTACCATTGAATTCATGTATCATTCCATTTCATTAATTGACCACAAATAAGTCATTTTAATCAGATACAACCATTCATTCATCCATCATAGTCAATCATTTACATGTTGCAAATCCACATTGTTCTATCTCTACAGTTCCTTTCTTGCAATCAAATTTTAGTAATATTACTCAAAGATTAATCAAGATGAATCAAAAGGTATACCGCATGTATGTGCATGTGCATAAATGAATCATTTATGTACGTGCACATATATGCCTAAGTGAACATAGTTGGAAAATGCATATACATTCTAAATAAAAAAAGAAATAAATCATCCTTACATACAAGAAATCCATATTTAGAGAATTTTAAACCTCAACTTGTTCAAAAGTTCCATTTAGTAATTCAATGACATTTAACCACATACATTTAGCTAGCACAATTGACTTATAATATTCCTAGTAATCAATACCAGAGAAATATCAGTTCATTCTGAAAAGAAGAATATGTTCAATCAATTTTCAATTCTATTTCTAGGTTGTCTATTTTAGGTTAATCATGCCCGTCTGTCATTCAATTTGATATTACCATTGTAACATTTATTAAAAGGACATCAATAATTAACTTAACATAATTTTTTTGTTCTATCAAACAAGTTTCTACTTTAAAGAAAAAACAGTCGATAGGAATGTTATCTTGAAAATGATAACATGCCATCGATTTCACTACAAGATCTTCATTACATTCGATAAAATTTAATCCTCGGTGGGGTCTTCGATAGTATGGAAGTACCTATCACATTTATTATATAAATTTAACAAAGAGGATCATTCTTCGACCCTAGATATAACACTAGAGTAAATTGACAGTGATAACACAAGAACGTATGCATATATATATCCCGCAGCCATAGGAGGCTGAATTTTGTTTCATAGAATTTTATCAACATTTAAACATACAAAAACGGTGGCTTGTTTGTTTGAGAAGTTTCATTGAACGATAACATCATTCGACCAAGGTTTCCACAGAACGATACTTTGTTCTTCACAGTTTATCCTTCATAGAGCACGGTGAATGATTTCAACAAATGACAGTAATGGACTTAGCTCGGCCATACGTGGTCATCCATAAGGACAAGGCGCCCATGGGGTAGTGTTAACAAAATACAAGGCGATCACCAAACAATGTTGTGCAAGAAAATACATTACTTCATAGAGGTTATAGAAAACATTACACTAACATAGGTCGACTAAATGGCCTTGACCCTCTAAAAGATGAGCATACGGGTATAACCCGTCAAAGGGGTCTAGCCGATACCCACACACGCAAGACATATCATAACATAAGCTTGTTGTGAAGACTTCGGCCCCAATTGAGCTATCATGGTTTGATAAAATTGACCAACAAAGGTAAACATATGAAATCTATCTCACACAAATGCATAACATAGATGCAAAATGAAGAAAATTTCATTCGATATCAAGCAACATCAATAAAGGTTTTCGCATTACCTCGTCTCTCTACAAAACTGGTGATGAAATTTGGCAATAAATTTTCAATTACTTTTCTTTTTCCTCCTCGATCAGTCCTTCTTGATTTTTCCTGCTTTTTCTCTCCTTTTGTTTGCTTCTTAATTTCCCCCTCTCTCGTTCAAATCTCTTCTTGCTAATTTTAGGAGATAGTGGTCTTGAATTCCTTTGTCTCCATAATCTTACCTGGCCACGCACTCCTCTTTCTAAAGGTAGATTGAAGCTTTTTTTCATGGAAGGGGCTGGCCCCTATCCCTTAATGATGGGATTTATAGATCTTATTCCACGTTTCCATTATTTTCCATGAAAAGTAAAAATTTAAACCCGAGGAAAAATATTCATATTTATACATTTATATATTCATATACTCGTATGTATGTATGTATGTATGTATATATACATTTATATGTACTATTCACCTCCATAAAACTATATACTTATGCACATATATTCAAAAGGTATATTTTTTTCAGCTTACATATCTATCTTATCCATTTATTTTCCTTATTCAAAATACAATTCAAATTCGTCTAAAAAGAACAAACAATGAAACCATTTTTCATACGATAATTTTATTTGATGAAAATAAGTTTCTTTTCCAATTTGATTGAATATCAATTTGGATTAGACAAGGTAAGGCAAGAATGCACTGATTCATTATTTTCATTAATTTAAAATTCTCACACCGAATAAATGAAATTTATCATCTTTTCAAACATATGCAGATGTCATGGTCTACTATGGTGTGTGAGATTCTAGATTCCATTCTTGCTTACCGTAGTCATCCGGCTAAGCGTGCCTACCTCAACCGAGTTCTTGTCCTTCAACCTGTTTCCTGCACACACATTCTTACACTTGTCCACTTATTAGTAACCTTTAACCGATAATATCATGAAATAATTTATTTAATCACAAAATTGCATGATACTCATTTTAATTTCATCATAGCATTTTATCAAATCCATAAATAAAAATGATAAATTCTATTTTTGAAATATTTTAATTTTCTCAATATTTAAAATGCAAGCATTGAAATTGAGATATGACAATACCTACAAATGGACCAAGCACAAGTGATAAGATCAAGGCCTATGAAACAAATGGTGAAGAAAGGTTTGTTCTCTTGAGTAGTCTTGCAAATTTTGAATTAGTGGACGTCATAGATTTGAAAAATTCTACAAAAAATTGGGATAAGCTAGAAAGTATTTATGAAGGAGATGATAAGGTTAAACAAGCCAAGATGCAGAATCTGAAGACACAATTTAGGAACTTACGAATGAATGAAGAAGAAAATATCACAAGCTACATGTAGAGAGTTGATGAAATTATCAGTGCAATAAGAGGTCTTGGAGGAAAGGTCAAAGAACCTAAAGTCCAGTAAAGAAAATTCTTAGAACTCTTCCTAAATCTTGTAGTCATAAAGTTTTTTCTATTGAGGAAATTGAAAATTTTAATACTTACAATAGAGATTGGTTGTATGGTACACTAACTACATTTGAAATGAGAGAGTTTGTTCCAAATATCGGTGTGAAAATGGAGACTTATTTTAAGGCTGAAAATCAAAGAAGACTAAAGATTCAGATAAGGATGATCTTGATGATGTATAAGCTAACTTTGTGAGAAGGATGAAAAAGGGCACCGATAAGTACAAAGGTAAATTAACTTTCAAATGTTTCAGTTGTGGACAAATAGGTCACTATGCTTCAAGATGTCCAAACAAAAGTGTGAACAATAAGAATAAGGAAAAAAAAGATAAGATGATCAAGAAAATCTATTATGTTAGAGAAGATGCTGGTATTTCTAATGATGAATCTGTTTATAGAGATTATGATGATAATGAATGTTTTTTCTTGGATTTAAAATATGAATCTAGTTCTACTAACTCTGAAAGATGTGTGAAGGAAGGTGCTCCAAAGAAAAAAGAGACAAAGGAGATAAAGGTTAAGGTTGAAGGTACTTTGGTATCTACTTTTCATGTTAGAAAATATAAGAAATATTGGATCATTGATAGTGGTTGCTCAAATCATATGACTGGAGACAAGAGTAATTTTTTTAAACTTGAAAAATATGATGGAGGACTTGTTAAATTTGGAGATGATTCAGGAGCTAAGATTTGTGGAATAGGTTCAATTAGTTTTGATGGAAAGCATAATACTGATGATGTTTACTATGTCAGGGGTTTAAGGCATAATATTTTGAGTGTTGGAAACATGTGTAGCAAAGGATATAATCATATGTTTTAGGATGATGTATGTGAGATCGAAAAAGGGTTCGAAATTGTGATTGCTGCTGGAAAGAGGACATATGGAAATGTTTATTAGCTCAAGGGTGTTGATGGTCATTGTTTTATGACTCAAATTAATGAAAGATGGTTATGGAATAGAAGGATGTGTCACATCAATTTTGACAACTTGGTTAGAATCAGTTTAGTTCAAGAAGTGAGAGTTTTTCCAAGGATTACAAAGCCTATCAATGTTGTTTGCAAGGAGTGTCAAATTGGAAAGCAAACAAGAAGAAGTTTCAAGGGTAAAGAACAATCTTCTACCAGATTGTTGGAATTAGTGCATACAGAAATTTGTGGTCCTACAAGAGTGAAAATTCTTCAAGGTGACAGGTGTTTCATGCTTTTTATTGATGATTATTCTAGAATGACATGGGTTACTTTTCTTGGAGAAAAATATGAAGCTCTAGATAGATTCAAAGCATTTAAAGTTATGGTTGATAATGAAATGGATTTGAAGATCAGATGTTTGAGGTTTGATAGAGGTGGATAATTCACCTCTAATGAATTTAACATATTTTATGAGAATTATGGCATAAAGAGGCACTTGTCTGCCCCTAAGACTCCTTAGAAAAATGGAGTGGTTGAAAGGAAAAACAAGATTGTTCAAGAAGCTGCAAGGACTATGATGAAAGAAGCTAACCTACCAGAAGTCTACAAGAGAGAAGCAATTCATACTACTATTTACATACTTAATAGAGTTCAAGCAAAGACAAACAACACAAAGACTCCCTATGAGTTGTGGTATGGAAGGATCCCTACTGTCAAGTAATTTAGAGTGTTTGGAAGAAAATTCTATATCAAAAGAGATGAAGAAAACTTAGGAAAGTTTGATGCAAGGTATGATGAAGGTATCTTCCTTGGATATTATACTAAAAGCAAAGATTGCAGATGTTACAATAAAATATTGAGAAAGATTGTTGAGAGTGCAAGTGTCAAAGTGGATGAGGTTTTGTAGAATTCAGTGGTGATAGATGGATATGAATCCGATGAACCTAATTATAGAGAAGAAGAAGAAAAAGCTAATGAACAAAAAGTATAGGATGAAGAGGAAGAATCTTTGTAAAAGACCCCTAAAACCCACAAGTATATTGTGAAGAGAAATCATTCTGAAGAATAGATCATTGGAGGAAAAAGAAAAGGAGTGTTGAAAAGAAGGAAAGCTGCTTAAGAAGAGGTAAATTTATGTCTAATTTCTAAAGTTGAACCTAATACAATGATTGAGGCATGCAAGGATGAATGTTGGTTGAAAGGTATGGAAGAACTTATGAAGATTGAGAAGAATCAAACTTGGGAACTTGTCCCAAGAGCAACAAACGCGAACATCATTGGTACTAAGTGGGTATTAAAAAAAAAACGGAATGAGAATGGAGAAGTGGTAAGAAACAAGGCAAGGATTGTGTGTAAGGGCTATGGATAAGTTGAAGGAATAGGATTTGAGGAGACATTTTCTCTGGCTGCTAGAATGGAAGCAATCGGGATGTTTTTGGCTTTTCTAGCACATAAATATTTCAAAGTTCATCATATGGATGTGAAGTTTGCTTTCTTGAATGGAGAGTTAGAAGAAGTATACATGAAACAACCAGAAGGATTTTAGTTGTCAAAAAATCCTAATATGGTCTGTAGATTGAAGAAGGAATTACATGGTTTGAAGAAAGCTCTTAGAGCTTGGTATGCAAGGTTGGATAAGTATTTGATACAACAAGGACTCAATAAAGGCATCGCAGATAGTAACCTTTACTTTAAGGTTGAAAAAGATAAAATCTTGATTGTAGTTGTGTATGCTGATGACATCATATTTTGAGGCAATAAAGCTATGTGTAAGAAGTTTGTAGAAGATATGCAAAAGGAGTTTGAGATGTCTATGTTTGGGGAGATAAATTTATTCATTGTGCTACAAATCAATCAAATAGATAAAGGTATACTCATTTCATAGTCAAATTATGTCAAAGAAATGTTGAAGAAGTTTGGAATAGAGGACTCCAAACCGGTATGTACTCCTATGGTTACTAGTTGAAAATTAAGCAAGGATGATGAATGCCCTAAGGCTGATCGAAGAAAGTGAAAATCTATTATTGGTGGACTGCTATATCTAACTACTACTAGACCACATATCATGCATGCGGTTTTTCTTGTGGATATATTTCAAGAAGATTCTAGAGAGTCACATGTTGCAACAGTGAAGAGGATATTTAGATACCTAAAAGGCACTCCAGATCATGGATTGTGGTATGCAAAGGATACTAATTTCACATTGAGTTCTTACATAGATGCAGACTGGGCTGGTTGTGTGGATGACATAAAAAATATAAGTGGTATTCTTTCTTGGATGTAGATTGGTGTCATGGGTGAGTAAGAAACAAGATTCAGTTTCTTTATCTACTACAAAAGTTGAGTATATTGCAACAACATCTTGCTGCACACAAGTGTTATGGATGAGGAAAACATTGGAGGATATTAGAGTGGTGAGTGATGATCTTATTCCTATCTTTTGTGAAATATAAGTGCAATAAACATTTCAAAGAATCCAATGATGCATTTAAGGACAAAAAATATTTCAATTAGATATCAATTTCTAAGAGAGAAGGTTGTGGATAATGAAGTGAAGATTGAGTATGTGCCTACAAAGGATCAAATTGCTAACATATTCACTAAGGCTCTTCCTAAGGGCACTTTTGAGTATCTCTAGGAGAATTTGGGGGTTATTTCCCCTCCTTCTTTGAACTAGATGTATAAAGTGATGCATCAGTCTAGTGGATCTCAAGATCTATCCTTTATCCTAGATTGACGTTGGTGGCTACCTCTCAAGGGGAGTAGGTAGTGGTATTATAGATTGTTGCAAAGTGGTGTGTGATCCTAAGGGGGAGTACTCAGAGTAGTAATAGAAAGGAGTTGCAGAGCAGTTGTGCAATGTCAAAGGGGGAGAATAATGAACAAAATCTTGTCCTTTGCCATTGATGTCAAAGGGGGATAAAGTATCATGTGAAAAAGTCATAAACAAAGGGGGAGAAGAGAAGCATGTGAAAAAGAATAAGTAGAAAGGGGGAGAGAGAATAGGTAATAAGTCAGTTGAAGAGAGAATCATATAAGAGAAAAGAGAAAAGGAAACAAACATGTTCAAATCTATTGTGTCTTTGATGGTTTTTCAAATCATGTGTCCATCAATGACAAAGGGGGATATTATTGCATGTGCAAATTGGTGTTGTCATTGATGTCAAAAATCTTGTGTAGTCATTGGTGTCAACTATGTAGTGGTTTTAAGAGAGATTGTTGAAGAGGAGATTGTTGCTGAAAATGAGCAATTGTATGTAATGGAGATTGTTGCAAGAGTTTGTAATAGTTGGTGTTGTCTATGCTTTGATTTGTTGCATTATGTTGTCATCAATTAAGCTACTAGTGTTAACCTTTGGTGTTACTTAGATAAGCTTCAAGCTATGGTTGTGGTAGTGCTGAAGATGTTGTGGATGTGTCTCTGATGCTTGGTTTCCAAGTGATTTTAATAAAATTTGATAAAAAGAGTAAACGTAGTGTTGTAGTGTTGTTTTGGGTTATAGAGAGGTGTTCTGGTGTTGATCCACATTTATTCTAGGTTGAAGATCTGCCTATGTAATTCAGATATGTTGGTGAGAGATGTTCAAAGTTGTTATATTCAAGAGTTGGTCTGTTGTCCATCATTGTACATGAGAAGTTGTTTTCACCAGTGTGTGGCCGTGCATTGCAGAGGTGTTTGTGAGAAATGTTTTTGCTCCCCGTTTTTCCATAGTTGTGCTTCAGGTCTTACAATTTTGAAGGTGTATTGATGGTGTTGGTAGTTTACCCCAGTCAAGAGGATTTGAGGTTTGGTGCTTCGAAAGATAAGTTTTCAAGTAACAGTGTTTGGTAGAGTTGTCTAAGTGTACCGGGGTTGTACATTCTTCACGTGGAAGTTGTTGTGAAGGAGTTTGATGGATTTCATGGTGTTTGAGGAATATTCTAGACCATGTTCAACAGTGGTGTGTAGTTTAAAGTCATTCTTGAGTTTGGTGAAGCATGTACCTAATTGATTAATGGTATTTGCACAAGTAATGACTGACCTGGCAATCGAAAAATGATAATTCCTTAGTGAGATCGACATTAATACGATTTCATTCTTTCAGTAACTTGTTCTTCTCTTGAATTGTTTTTTATGAAGGAAATTTTCCATTCAATAATTTTCTTCTACATTATTATTCTTGGGTCATCTACAAAAAAAATTATCTTCTCTACTGCAACTTTCTCTAAACCCATATTCAAGATTTCTCTGAACTCCTTATCAACCTGTAGCCATAGAGCTTCTTCTTGTTTGCAGTTTACTATTTCATTTTTAATAATGTTCCTTATCAAAATTAGTTCATTATTAGCTTTATTTATTTTCTCAATAAAAGGGGACCCTTTGGTTTTAACATCCATAACCCAATCCTAAGTAATCCTCCCATAATAGCTATCCTTTTGCACCTTACTGACCATTTCTTTTCTAGTAACAAAATTTGGGTCAAAAGTGGAACATGCCTAACTTAGAGGTTGGGGAGAGGGATCCATTAGTGACTATAGAAAATTAGAGAGTAACTCCTGCATTTTCCAATTCATCCTTATTTTTCTTGTCCTATCCTCTCTACTAGCCTAGAGGCAGTCACCTAAAAATTATGGATATCTCCATCCCTGCTAGGGGGACCCAAATCTACCTTTGTCATGCTATAGTCAGCTATAGTAGCCTAAATAGGGTCTTTCTGTGTGGATGGATGGGAAATTTCTATAAAAAAGTTCCTTGAGCTACTATTCTCCATCAACCTTGAAGTAGTTTTCAGTTTCTTGGACTTAGGAGATCTCTCTAATAGCTACCCAACATTATTGTCATTTGATAGACTATCAGGCACCATTTTCCTCTTTCTAGGACATGTGTTCTCCAACTATGAGGGGGAACAAGTAGCACCAATATCTTGAGAAGAATCATGTGTTGATAACTGGAGATCTCCTTTCAAAGGAGGAGTCTTAGTTAAATTTTGCAAATCAAAAGGAAAAGAAGTGGGAGATTTACCTTTCTTTGTACTTTTCTCAGCCACTTCTTGGGATGGATTTGGTTGATATCTAGATGAATCAACTTCTATTATTACAATTTATTGTTCTTGTTTATTTTCCCTTTCCTTTTCTATCTCTTACTCTTTCTATGCTTGATCTCCCAAACCACTATCCTTCGAAGGGCCATCATCGCATCGCTTCTTAGGATTTCCTCTCTTTTTGGAGGATCTTCTCCATCTCTACTGTCACCTGGTGTCACCATGTGTTGTGTAGGGGATGACATTGCTACTGATGAAGATGTTCCCACCTGGCCAAGATTGGCTTGTTCCCCCATCATTTGCCTACTTCTATGTTGGGATTTGGAAGCCTTACCTTTCTTCTTAGAGAGCCATATTTTTTTTTCTCTCTAGAACCATCGCAGTTATGGTCTCTAAGTCTTTGGGTTCTTTGAGGCTCCAATCAATAGGCACCATGGGCTGCATTTGAATGTGACTAAGGTATATATGATCTATTAGGTCCGATTCATCATCTTCAATGACACTTATATCCCAACCTAGTCTAAATGAGACAATTTTCCTCAAATTAATTCTCATCCAACTCCTCTTCTTGACTTCAAAATCACCAAAATAGTCTATCCAATAATCTTCGATAGGTGGTACATGATAAAGCCTAGGAACAAGATGAAGATTATCTTTCATAATTTTTTTACTATTAAACATGAATCTCATTTCATAAGTAGAAACATTATACTTCACAATATCCCTCTCAATGTTGAGGGCATTTGCTTGAGATTTACATTGGTAATACCCAAGACCAATGGGGAATGGGATACCCACCCTTTTTCTTTTTACACATATTTTATTAACTTATACAATTTGTTTGCATATCTCTATCATAATGAATTTGTCTGCATATCTCTATCATATTGAATTTGTCCTCCACATAATTGGGAAATTTATGAGACAGTCTATCATATCCTCCAACTCTTAAGTAAGTAAATCTTTGAAACTGGATAAAGTGGCTACCATACTTATTAATGAGATAAATGGCCTCAACATAAATTCTCTACCCTAATTCACCTTGCAGCTCCCTGACTAACCTCATAGTAAACGCATCATTCACTCTTTTGAAATTTGTATTTATTTTCCAATTGCAAGTTAGTGTAGTAATCACAAATTTGAATATGCTTATCAAATTCCTCAATAGGATTTAGTCCTGGCCAAGGTCTTGTACATGCTAAGGCATATAAAAGATATGAAGATATATAGAAAGATTTGTTAACATCAAAGATAACTATCATATCATGCCAACTTTCACTGATTAAGGTTGTCTAATCCAAGTATTGCATCCCAACACAAATAATTTGGATGAAAAAGTACCTCCATTATTCAAAATATTGAGCATTTATATTACCTCTCAACCTATGTAAGAAAAAAATGATATCAAAAATCTCATCTCTGAAGTGCGACATGTGTAGGTTTTTAGGTAGTTGAGATTTCCCCTTCTTTGGGACTGCAAACCATTCCTTAGCGATGATATTTTTGAAATATCCCTTCCTTTCACAAAAATGACACTAAGTGTGAAATTGAACTTTGCAAGACCTCCCTTTTTGGTAATATGAAATAGCCACTGATAATGGCCCTATCGAGAGTTATTAGCAAATTGTCATCATTTGTATGAATTTCTCTGGTTTTAGTGTCATAGTGGTTTATGAATTCAAGAACTAAGTTTGTGCATTGCATAGCTATGAGAAAGGCGATCGCTTCTAATAAACCACTTTCAACTAGCCTTTAAGTGATAGGAGCCTTGTCAGGCTTATTTACCCTTTCCCAAAATTCTTTGAGGTTAATATACCCTAGTTGTGTGTCACCAATCTTGGATAGGGTACTGGTTAAACCAACTAGGTTCTCATATACCAAGTATTTATACTTCATTTTTTCTTAATTTTGACTATCGAATCTTGGAAGAAATTTTCTAGAGTTTCCCGTAGAGATCCTTACTTTCAACTCAAGAAATGTGTGTGAATATAGTAGACATGATAATGCTAAGAGTACCAATTACCCATTTATGTCTTCCTCAATAATGGCCCTTTGAATAAGTCTATCCAAATCATGTCTATAAATATTGCTATAATTCTACTTCTTTGAGCTCTGAAAACCTTGAATTTCATTTACAATGTGAATAATGACTATATTCTAAGGCATTTTATTCTTCTCATACATTGGAATTTATGTCAACTTACTCAGATATGACAATAATTAATGCTGGTAGGTGACTTGTGTGGCACCAATTTTGAGCTCACATTGCATAGAGGAGAGTTGGACATTTGATATTTTCTTGAAACCATGTTGGAGTCCAACACAGGTTTCAAAACCCTAATTGGATTTCGCTTCAAGTATTTCCTTACTTCAAGACTTTACATTGGAGGAGATGAAGTTTTGAGTTTTGATTTGAGCTCCACCAAGGTTGTGAGAACCTTGTCGATCAAACATGGTTGTCACAACTCCACATAATGCCGATGAAGATTGAGTAATAACTTATCATCTTTCTCTTGGCTGTGACATACAAGGTTCTTGGTACAACATTGGAGCCCAACAAGGTTGTGAGAACCTTGTCGGCTCTCGACAATAGTTTACAAACCAAAAATAACCTCTTCTTTCATTTGTCTTGGATAATTTTCTCTTTAAAAGAGGGCTTCTTCAAAAGATTGAAAAGTTTTGGAAACCTTTGTGTTCTCCGAAGGAATCATAAAAACCAACTCTGAAGAATAACCTCTTGAAGAATTTTTGACAAAGACTATGAAGAAAAAGCTTTAGTTAGAAATATGATAGGTTGTGAGAACCCATTTAGAACTCGAAAAGGTTGTGAGAACCTTTTCAAAACCTGAAAATGGTTTCATAACCACTTTAAAAGAATAATTTAAAGGAAAATGACCAAGTATCAAAAGGTTTTTAAGGACCTAAAAGGTATGATAAACAAACAAAGAGACTTTTAAAGACCCACAATGTTTAGACAACCAAAAAAGAGTAATCATGAGATTTGAAAAGGATTGAGCTTATTAAGGATCAAATTCAAGGAAACACCATAAACATGCAGAAGGATTTTGAAATGTCAATGCTTGGTTAGTTGTCTTTCCTCCTTGGGTTGCAAATTTCCTAATCAAATAAGGAGACATTTATTTCACAAACCAAGTATATTAAGGAGATGTTGAAAAAATTCAAGATGGAGAATTGCAATCCAATGATAACTCCCATAGTTAAAGGATGAAATTTGAATAAGGATGTTGAGTATCTTGAGGCTAATCAAACACTATACAGGTCCATGATTGGAATTTTATTATATGTGACAGCTACAAGACCTGATATTATGCAAGAAGTTAGATTGGTGGTATGGTTTCAGGCAACACCAAACAAAATCCACGTGTAAGTGATCAACAAAATATTCAAATATGTAAAATGCACTATGGATTTTGGATTGTGGTATTTAAGAGGTGAATATTTCACCCTCACAACATATACGAATGTGGATTGGGTTGACACTGTTGATGATATAAAAAGCACAAGTGGAGGTGCATTCTTTCTTGGTAACAGTCTTGTATCATGGTTAAGTAAGAGCTGGGCTTCAATTTCATCGTCCATAATAGAATCAAGTATATTGTAGCATATTCTTATTACACTTAGGTCCTTTGGATGAAGCAAACTTTGAAGGAAATAAAGGTTGAATTTGATCATCCCATTTCCATATTTTGTGATAATACAAGTGCAATTAACATCTCAAAGAATCCAATTATGCACTCCAGGACGAAGCATATTCTGATAAAATATCATTCCGTAAGAGAGCGGGTGGTTGATCACCAAGTGAATTTTCTCATATGTTGTTACAAAAGAACAAATTGTGAACATTTTCACAAAGCCACGTCCAAAAGAGACTTTTGAGTTACTAAGGGAGAAATTGGGAGTAATATCACTCTCATCTAGTCACTAAGTTCTTCAGAAGAAGCATGCATTCAAGGGGAGCTATTCATTGTCTTATCTTTCAACCTCGAGACGCCTTTGCCATTGATGTCAAAGGGGGGGAGTAGAGTAAGGGGAAGTATTTTAGTTAGGGGGAGTATGTTCTTGTTGCATCTAAGATTATTTCTTTGCAAGGTTGCCATCAATGTCAAAGGTCAAACCAAAGTGATGCCCTTGGAGTTAAATGAAAAAAATAAGATCAGATTTAACACTCAAATTGGAAGTATTAATTTACATTTAATTTAAATAAATAAATTTTCATTTATTCCCACACGGCCTAACCGATGTCTAGCACCCAAGATGAAGAATTCTTTGGTTTTAATAAGAAAAATATTTTTATTTTTCAAAGGGGTTGACCCCTCTTGATATTGGTGCCCACATGTGGAAGGGTTTAAATAAAATAAAATTTATTTTAAGCATGTATGGCCAACCCCCCATGGAGAGTCACCCCTCTTGGGTGAAAAGGAACTTTGGCAAGGTATAAAAAGAAGTTTATGTAAAAGTTAGGAAGTAAGCAATTTTCTAATATCATTTTCATATGAAGAGCATAAATAAAAAGATATTTGAGTAGATTTACAAGAGATATTTGAGTAGATTTATAAGAGCTTTTTTAAATCAATTTTGTGAGAAGAGAAGAGAAATAAAAGGAAGATCGTTGTAGATTTATGATTAGGAATGATTGAAGATAATTAGCAATTTTGAGAAGGTGTATTAGAGCCAATCAAAGAAGAATTCCAAATAATTAACATATTGTTATTTTGAATGTTGGTGCCTTCTATTTAAGAATATCGGGAGGTTGGTGCTTCTCATTGAAAGAGATTGGTGTCTCTTGTTGGGTTGGTGTCCAGTTGTAGGGGATCGGTGTCTCTTGTGGGATGGTTCCTACAAATCTTTATAAAGAAGATGCCATTTTGTTGAGGCTAGATTTAGATAGTAGATCCAAGCAGCTATTCATTATGGTTTTCTCCCAAAAGGGTATCCACGTAAAATTATATGCATCTCTTAATCGCATGAATGTTTTGATTGCCTCATTGTAATTACTAAAGTTTCAATAAGTAAAAATATTGTCTTATACTAATTCACACCCTCTTACTAGTATAAGTGTGTGTGTTTCATGATCTCCCTCTTCCTCTCTCCTTCCATCTATCCATCTCTATATATTTATCTCACTCTCTCACCCCTTATATATTTCCCAAGTTCTATCTATCTCTCTATCTCTCCTTATTTCTATCCCTATCTCTCCCTCTCTCCCTATCACTCCCTTTTTTATATCTCTCTTCTTCTCATCTCTCTATTTCTCTCCCTTTATTTATTTATATATCTATCTCTCTCACACATTGATATACACACCCACCCCTTGTTCTCTCTCTCTCTCTCTCTCTCTCTCTCTCCATCTTTCCCCCTCTCTATCTCTCCCTCTCTCTATAAATCTCTTTATCACTTGTCTCTGTCACCTTCTCTCTCTCTAACTTTCTCTACCTCTATCTCCCTATCTCCCTATCTCTCTTCGTATCTCTCTATCTATTTCCCTATCCCTCTTGTTGGTGTAATTAAATGTTTTGTACCTTGTCCTAGGTCATAATTACACCTTAGTTAAGTTTACTTAGGGACCACATAGGAGTTGTTGGAGATTTTCCACCTTTGGTGGACTTATCTTCTTATTACTTGATCACCTCCATCTTTCATGGACATATCATGTGATTAGGGTTCCACCTTTTGTGGTAGATCCACTATTTGTGGTGGTTATCACATTATCACTTTCCACTTTAAGTGGAGTGATAGCTTTTCATTGTTGTCTCATGTCATAAGATTATGACACTTGTCATAATCTTATGCACTCCTATGTTCTCACCTTGGCTATATAACCAAGGGGTCTCTACTACATTTGCACACATTGAAAGCAATTCCATTATCATTGACATTGAATACAGTTTATTCTTGTCAAATTATTTTCTCTCTTCTTTGTGCTTTCTATTTGGTCCATAGATCTTGGCATCCATAGCTAATTCTAACATGGTATCAGAGCATGTTTGATTCTAACACCTTTATATTTTTTTATATTTCTCTCTATCTATATCTAACCCTCTCCCCCCTCTTCTTCTATCTCTACCTATCTCTCTCCCTCTGTCCCTCTACCTATCTCTCTCCCTCTCTCCCTCTCTCCCCCCTCTACCTATCTCTCTCCCTTTCTCTCCCTCCCTGCCTCAATCTCCCCCCTCTCTATCTCTCCTTCCTTCCCTACCTCCCTCCCTCCCTATCCCCTATCTATCTCTCTATCTCTACCTAGATCTCTCCCTTTCTCTCCCTTCCTCTCTCTCTCTCCCCATCTCTCCATCCCTATCCCCCTCTTTATCTCTCACACATTGATATACACACCTACCCCTTGTTCTCTCTCTCTCTCTCTCTATTTCCCCCTCTCTATCTCTCCCTCTCTCTATCTCTCCCTTTATCACTTATCTCTATAACCTTCTCTCTCTCTCTCCAAATTTCTCTACCTCTATCTCCCTATCTCTATATCTCTCTCCCTCTCTCTCTATCTCTCTCTCCCTCTATATCTCTCTATATTTCTCTGTATCTATATCTATCCCTCTCCCCCCTCTTCTTCTATCTATCCCTCTCTACCTATCTCTCTCTCCCTTTCTCTCCCTCCCTGTCTCAATCTCCCCCCTCTCTATCTCTCCCCATCTCCCTCCTCCTCCCTCTGTGTCCCTATCCCTCCTATCTCATCTCTCTCTCTCTCTCTCTCTCTCTCTCTCCCTTTCTCTCCCTCCCTGTCTCAATCTCCCCCTCTATCTCTCCCCATCTCTCCCTCCCTTCCTATCCCCCTCTCTATCTCTCTCACTTTCTCTCTCCATATATCTTTATTTCTCTCTTTCTTATCCCTTATATCTCTATCTCTCCCTCTCTCTATATCTCCATATTTCTATTTCTCTCTCTTCATCTCTATTTTTATATATCTACTTCTCTATGTTTGTCTATCTATTTTTCTCTCCCTATAGCTTTATCTCTCTATCACTATTTGTATCTCTCTCTATCTCTCCCTCTCCCTCTCCCTCTCCCTCTATATTGTTGTACCTCTTCCTCTCTCTATCTTTATCTCTCCCTCTACCTCTATCTCTCTATCTATTTGTTTCTCCCTTCCTCTCTCACTATATTTTAATCTCTACCTCTAACTCCCTCTATCCCCCTCTCTCCCTCTCCCTCTATATCTCTAACTCTCCATATTTTATCTTCCATCTCTCACTCTCTCTACCTCTCTCTATATATCACTTCCTATCTCTATCCTTATCTTTCTATCTCTCCCTCTATATATTTATCTCTTCCATCTCTATATATCCCTCTCTCATCTCTCCCTCTTGTTCTCTCCATATCCCTCTCTCATCTCTCCCTCTTGTTCTCTCCATATCCCTCTCCTCCTCCATTTCTATCTTTATCGTCCTCTCTATATCTATCTCCTTACCTCTCTCCCTCTCTCGTTATTGCAAACATAACACGAGCCTATTGGTAATGGAGCCTAATTATCTTCCTAATTTAGGGGTTTTGTTTCAATTGTGTCTCAATCCCTGTAAGTGGATGCATAGTTGATTTGAAGCTATCACTTCTCCATTGAGATCTTTGTTGCACAAAAAACATCATTTGCTAAATGACCTACCAATTAACCTCATGTACTGCATAAATGTATTTAAAAATAGACCAAAATTTTCCTTAATTGACCTTCCACATCTCTTGAGCATACCTATTGCACACCAAAATATAATTGCTAATTTATTTTCCTTTAATTAATCCAATAAAAAAATAGATATACAATATAGAAGAATAAGGTTTACCTTTTTCCACGAAAATACTAAATTATCAAAATTAGCGATAGATGGAATAACTAAACCTTATCTTTTCCACCCCGCCTTTGCCAACAATCTTCTAAACCTAACTTGATCATGTGGGTTGTCCTCCATAAAGATGGATTATTACAACCGTCAGATGCTTTCGTCTATATTGAACAGTTGAGATGGTTTTCAGAAAACCGTGAAGATATATAGAGTAGAGTCCGTGAGGCAAAGGAGCAAGACTTTCACTCACGTCTAGATTGAATGGTTGAGATAGAAAGTATTAGGGGAGAGGAGCCAATTGTCGTGTGGGGTCCAATAGTCGTGCAGTGAATTGTGATTATTCATATCAATACTAAAATGAATTAATATTATATTTTGTATATATTCATTTCACATATTAAACAAAATATTACCAAATACGTGACATTATGGGACCAATAGTTGTTCAAGTAAAAAAAACATAAATACATTCATGAACAAGTGAAATAAATATTTTTTTGTCTCAAATAAAATATGTAAACTATCCACTATAAGTGTGTCATTTATAAAATTAAATGTTTATTTGATAAAATAAGACACTCATTTAAACAAGTATTGTTATCATATGAACAAATATTGTTCTTATGTGTACAACTATTGGGGTAGCAATGTACAAGCATTGGATTATTAAATTTTAATAGTTTGTCCTATCACAAATATAAAAGGTGAGCACAATAAAAACCATGTATTTTTTCAATAAATGTGAAGGATTTTCAAAAAGTTTTAATGTTCAACTATTGGTCCATTTTTGTTTGATATAGCTTATAATTTAAATAATTATGTGTTGTTTTTATAACAACAAGTAGTTTTTATGTGTTCAACTATTGGTCCATTTGTGTTAAATATAAAAGGTAGAGAAAACAAAGATTTATGATTACCAATAGGTATTTGGTCCATTTAAGTTGCATATAAGTCTTATTTTTAAAAAAAATATGGTATTTTATAAGCAACAAATGATATTTTGTGTTCGACTATTAGGGGTAGCATGATTAAGTTTTGGTCGAATCTTTCAAAAGTCAAATTTTGGACACTTCTCAGTAGATGCGCTGATGTGGCAAGTTGCATGATGAGTCACACCCCCAAACCTTAGTTATAGATAGATAAGAGGCTAGTCTACATTTCAAAAAAAAAACGGAGGTCCTACGATATTCCAGTCAATCGCTACATGTTGACGAAGTTAGCCCGCACGACTACTAGCCCCTCTCCCCTAGGTGGGAATAAGTGTGCCATCAAGAAATCGGCAAATATGAGCAAGTATTTGTACGGTTGAGATGGTCTTCTCTCAGCAGCCTTGAACGGTTGAGATGGTCTGAAGGAGAAATACTCCCGAAAGTATCAGTAATAGATTTGTACGGTTGAGATGGTCTTCTCTCGGCAGCCTTGAACGGTTGAGATGGTCTGAAGGAGCAATACTCCCAAGAGTATCACTTGTCTTTTGGTTGGGAGGAACAATCCCCCGAAAGTATCGTGTTTTTATTTATTTATTTTGGGGGTGGGTTTGGAGGAACGATACCCCGAAAAATATATTTTTTGATGGGATTTTGGAGGTACTATGGAGTTTTGATGAGGAACGATACTCCGAAAAGTCTCATGTTTAATCAGGTTAGTTTAAAAGTACTATGGATATGAAAGTGATGGGTTTCGAGTAGGTACTATGGAAGGGATATTCAAAGGTTTGTAGGTAGTAAAGATACGAAGTGATGGGTGATGGGTGATGGGTGATGGAGAAGATATTATGGAAGCGTTGGGTAATTTGAAGAAAAGGTTCCATGGACTCGGTGGGTTTTGGAGAAGATATTATGGAAACGATGGGTAATTTGAAGAAGATATTATGAAAGTGATGGGTTTGAGGAACGGAAAGTAGATGGTCTGAAGGAGCAATTAACAAAGTGAGCCATCAAATATTCACTCACCAGAGCGGCGTAGCATCAGGAGAGAAAGATTGCAGTCAATACAGGTTACAGAAATCTCGATTTTAATTTATCTTTGTTAGAGAACTGTTCCGTTGCTGTAGTTGTTCACGTTCTCCCTATAAATGCATTTTTGTTGGATTTATTTGTAATACATTGTCTTTTACAGCAGAAGTAATTGAGACTATCCTCTAACAGGCATATATCCTCATAAACCGAAAAATAAATAAAATTATGTTTCAGATACCTCTATATAAATATGATCATATGATATCTAAGTCTCATTTCTCAAGCGATTTTGATATACAATGAAATGTTTATTGAAATGCGTGAAGTGTATTATACTAACATGGAATGTTTTATTATCTTGGCGCAGATTTTTCTTTAATGGGATCTCTTGATTTAAGTTCATTCCCCCTCACTGTAAGTGGTCTACTAGTGCTGCCGTTTTCTTAAAAATTGTTTCTTAGCCCTGTTTTCATGCAATTGCCGTATCTCAAAGAAACTTTTTACGAATTGCTTTGATATTTGATTTATTTTACATATAAATGTTGCAGGATAGTGAGAAGGACGCGATAATGGGTCTTCTCTTACTTAACAAGAATTCTGAATATCTGAAGGATTCGAAGACAAGTAGAATGGAATTACAATCTGAAGAGAGTGATGAGAAAAATCTGGACTATGGAGAAGCAAGGAACACTGTAGTTGCTGCCAGCCCTAATGACATGTCTTACCATGCTCACGTTGAGATTGAAATGGTAAATCCTAACTGTAGGTTTGTATTCATGAGAGTAATAGTAGAAAAAGGAAGGGACCTCCTAATGTTGAGTGTTTCTTGTGTGGATACAAAGGAAACGCCAAGCCCTAAAACGGGATCTAAAAGGAATGGTAGCAATGGCAAAAGCGAGGGTCAGGATAAAAAGAATGATCATGGTGGAAGATATAAGCGGACAACAAATTACATTGGTGTAACTGAGCGTAACAGGAGGACTAAGAAATGGCAAGCTTTTATATGGTATTGTCTAATCTAAGTTACATTGTTCTTAATTTTCATATTGAGGATAATACAAGTAATATATCTGTATTTGTGGTGTTATTTCATGCAGGATTACTAATGGCTATCAAAGAAGCCTGGGTGAGTTTATATTCCTCTGATAAGATATATTTTGGCTTTGTAGATAACAGTTTTGATTTAAATATTAAGACATGTATATTGAATCTTTCTGTGATATTCATTTACTTTTCAGGGTATCATTACATTCCAGAGGCTGCTGCAAGGTTAGTCTTTATCTCCCCCTCTCCTGAAAGGAAAATTCCAGATATTCTTTCCATGATCCATATTCATATGTAGTCAATCAAAGTATTTTATAAATCATAAATTTAAATGGTCATTGGTTCTAAAGGATATATTTGATTTTATCGAGGCATTCTGTAATGAGACGAAGTTATTGTCTTATCTAAGTTACAATGTTCTAAACTTTCATATTGAGGATAGTACCAGTAATATATCTGTACTTGTGGTGTACTTGTGGTGTTATTTCATGCAGGATTACTAAAGGCAACCAAAGAAGCCTGGGTGAGTTTATATCTCTGATAAGATATATTTTGACTTCGGAGATCTGTTTTGTTTTAAATATTAGGACACGTATATTGAATCTTTCTGTGATATTTATTTACTTTTCAGGGTATCATTACATTCCAGAGGCTGTCGCAAGGCTAGTTTTTATCTCCCCCTCTCCTGAAAGGAAAATTTCAGATATTCTTTCCATGATCCATATTCATATGTAGTCAATCAAAGTATTTTAGAAACCATAAATTTAAATGGTCATTGCTTCCAGAGGATATATTTGATTTTATTGAGGCATTCTGTAATAAGACAAGGTGTTTTAACAATTTTTTTTTTTTTTTTTGAGTCATTTATACTTGAAAATATTAATATTTAATAATAAATATAATATTTTCATACAAATAATAAATAAAATAATCAAAGACATCAGATTTTCACAGTCCATATCATTAAAGTATCTTGTTTCTGGATTAAACTGTGTATAGTTTTTGGAATCCAAAAACTATACACAGTTTAATCCAGAAACAAGATACTTAAATAAAATAATTTCAAAATAAAGTAAAATTATTTTTAAATAAATAAAACAGTTTCAAAATTGATATTTTTCAATATTTTTTAAATAGATATATTTAAGATATCTATATTAATAGACATATTTTTCAATACTAATTTATGATTGTGAGCTGTGATTCATAGTAATTCGTGATCCATATATTAATTAGAATAATCCGTAAACTACATAATTTATATATCAATAATTATTTTCAGGGCCTCTGATAAAGCTCATTTAGTTTTCCGTAATCCATCACAAAGAAAGTTGAACTATCCTGAAGCAGATTATAAGACCAAACGAATTGAAGAGGTACGTATTAATTAATAGCTTGAAGTTTCCACAGTCCATGATAATAGAGTATTGAATATTTTTGAATTAGAACTGTGTAAATTTTTTATATCTACGTTTTGGATCATACTTCATGATCCATTTATCTTGATGATGAATCATAGAATATGATCTCATGTAAAAAATTTATACATTTTTAATCCAAAAATATTCAAATATTAATTAAATTGCAAAATTTTAGCAATAAAGGCTGTTGTTAGCGTAAGATTTGAGACTTTTTTATTTCGTAAAAATATATGGATTTCACAGTGAATGAAATAATGAAACAAGCTTTCAGAGAAAAGTTTGGTAGAAAATAATTGAATCAATGTCTAGACTCACTCTTCCTTTTCTTTTGCAGTGGAGAAAAATGTCTGAAGAGGAATTTTTCCAGATGCTCTGCAAGCAATCAACAGATTATTCTGAAGCTTGCATTGATGGCCTAAATGATGAAGCTGCACGTCAACTGTTAGAGATGATAAACAAGGAAAAACAGGCCCGCTACAGTATTCAAGAGACTGATTTTGCTTCCTAGAACAGTTTCAATACTGTTAGAAAAGTTTTATATAATAATTTTGTCTAATGGCATATATATCGAGTTGTATTTGGTTTAAGAGCAAACTTTAAACAGATCTTATTTAAAAAGTCAGTGTGGCTGAGAGTCAAGGATTGACGGGTCTTTTATTCAGTAAAATTTGATCTTTGGTGGACTCATTTAAAACATTTCAACTTCACCAATAGATCAAGGGTCCATGGTCAATTTATTTTTATTGCTATTTGAAATATATATATATATTTTTAAATAACGTAAATAATTTTTGTACAAATTAATTTTAATTTCTTACTTTAAAAACCATATGATGATTACTAAAAATACAAATTCCATAAAATCAAATGTAGTGTTTTTAAAGTCAAAACTAGTGACAAAAGTTGACATCATAGGCAGAAGGTAACTTAGAATTCGAGCGCCCCACTATCTTGTTTTATCAATGAAAATATTAAAATTAAAATAGATTAAATGAATGGGTATTTAAATATTAGATTTTTTTTTTGTGTATTAAAATTTTATATTTTATTTGAGTATGAAAATGATTTTCATGGAAGTAAATTTGTAATTAATAAATCTGATTTGGTTATTTTCTAAAATTAGAACTTTTATTTTATTTTTAGTATTTAGATTTGTATAAGGATAAATAGGACTTACAAATACCTTTAGGGAAGTAGTCAAATTTTGAATTTCAAGATATCCTTAATCAAATTCCTAACAAATTATATTTATAGAATCAAGAAAAAGATTTGGAGACAACAAATAACTATGTATTGAAATTATGAAATTAGGATGATATCATGAGTAGACAAATAAATAAGTTCTTAGGTTTTGATGTTCTTCTCACACTTCAACATGTTAGATGATTCAAAATGAATGAATCAACAATCAAGCACATAAATTAACACAAACTTATGCTAAGTTGGCTCACAATAGCTAGTTGAATAGGTAGGAAGGTGAGAATTTAAACAAATGAATTTTAAAATTTTGGGGTTCAAATCTATGACTGCAAAAGTGATCCAAGTCATGTGTCTACATGTATATTTGATCTAGGTGATGAATGTGTCTACAAATTAGGAATAAATCAATGAGAATAAATGATAACATAAATTTGGTTATGTGGTACCATGAGCTGAATTTATGTAAGAATATGTCATATGTAAGAAAATTATTATATTCATAATAATCTAATTGAAATTGGACCAAAAAATAAATGAAATGGTTGTGGGTCTATAGTTTTCATAATTACATTTTACACCTACTTTAATGTGCATGTAAACTATCAAGTGTGTGCCAAAACAAAATAAATAATCAATGTAGAAATTAAATATCTATTAAAAATTTAAAAAGATATTGATTTGTGTGAAGTAATAGATCATTCTTCAATTTTATTGCAAACATGAAATGAGCATTATTTGTCACACATTCTGAAATAAAAATTAAGTCTAACTTGCTTGAAATAGTATTATATTTAAAAATAAAAATTTAAAAGATATGGATGATTTATCCAATCATGGAAATGATATAAGGTCTAGCTTTTTAGAAATACAGGGAATTTGCACCAAATGAAGTATCTATCTTGAAATATAACAAGATCTAATTTTGGAGATAGCATGATAAAAGGTATCCATTTGAAATTTGTGATACAATTCTATTTAAGACTAAATAAGGATATAACTATTAGAGATACATCACTAGAATAAAATATCTCAATATCTCTTGTATAGGCAAAGGACCAAATAATGATAGCCATAAGTGTTATGGAATAAGAATGCAAGAATAAAAGGAGGAAGATAAGCATGAAGGCCTATGCAAATATGTTTGTGCTTTATGTAGGAAAATGATAAAAGATATAGATGGATATAAAAATGCAAGAGAAGAATCACATAAAAAAGGATCATGATATGTAATTATAAGATGTGATATAATATCAAATTAAAATTAAATTTGATCTAGCATGATTAATCCTATAGCTAAATTAGATATTGGTGATAACTTTTTCAACTAGAAGTGTCCACTAAATACATATGTAGCATCATATTAGGGTTAATTTACAAAAAAATTATTAATTTTTTTGTTTACACAATTACTAATATAAATAATATTAAAAAAACTTTTTTTTCTTTTTTTAGATTTATAAGTGTAGTTTCAAAAGTATAACTTTTTAATAGTTTAATTAATATTTTTTTCTAACTTTTTTGATGAGTGTTAGTATTTTTTTACTTTCTTATGTTAGGGGATATTATTTTCTTACATATATTATTAAGCTTATTTAGGGGTAATCATACAAAATTGTGTCACACTTTTATAAAGGAAACAACCAACACTAACTGTTAAAATTGAATCACTAAAAAGTGACATATATGTTTTGAACTTTAAAATAATGTAAACTAATAAAATATGTATTTTTAGTATATGTTATGTTTATATATTTTTTAAATTAAAAAATTATTTTAAAATAGTTTTTTTCTAAATTGACACTATAATTTAGTTGTTGATAAAATGATAAAAAATGAAGTTACATGAGATGTCAATCTTTATATAGTAAATTTTATTTGTTTTCCTTCAAATTTTTTGTGTGTATTTATAACTTGAAAATTTAGTGCATGGATATATTTTTTTTCCATTTTTTTAATAAATTTTAGTATTTTTTCTTGATATGGTAATCAACCTAATATTTTGTGTTGATAACCTACTTTTAGTAAAAATAAAAAATAAAATATAAATAATAATTATACTATATATATAATATAATTATCATTTTTATATATATATAAATTACACTTATGGATCTACAAAAAGGTATTTTTATATTTAAAAAAAAAATGTTATTGAGTAGGAGATGTTGAAACATCATTCTTAATTTTTTTTTTGGTAAATTGGCCTTAAATGTGCTACATATGCATTTAGCCAACAATTTTAGTTGGGAAGGTTGTGGAAATATCTAACTTAACTATAATGAATCTTACTAGATCATATGTTTGACCAAAATTGGTTTTTAGTTAGACATACTTAAATTCACTTGTGTTGATAAGTTGGTCGAAAGTGTGACACAAATTTGTACTTTTACCCTTAGATTAAATTAAACATGGTTATTATGAGAATATATGGCATAATCCATTAGTAAGTTGAGTTTCACTCCCTCTTTTGGATTTATTTTCCACCTCTCATAACCATTTGTTTATTTTTATTTGGGTGGGTACAATCATGTAATTTGACATATGTTGGATGTTTTTTGACATCTATCAAGTATAGTGGTGTATTTTAGATAGATATCACTGTGTGTAATTTATTTGCATCAACATTTTGGATCACACTCTATGAGCTTTCTCCTATAGATCTCTACTCATCTTGATGTTGGATCACAGAGTGTGAACCGAAACATTGATGTAAATAAATTATACAGTAAAATCTAGAAAATACAACTCTCTCATTGAATATGGATTATGAAAATCTAATGTCTCTAATCTAGGTAAAACTCCCACATATTCTAGGTAATTGAGGTTATTACACATCTTGGATGTATATACCCTTATTTGTGTTATATTTACAACACTCGTCTCTCTTTTTTGTTAGTAAAAAAGAGTAATGCAAGTATTGCTTGAATTGTCTTCTTTTTCTCTTGAGTTCTCTCTTTTTAGGATTCTCTCTCCATTTCACTATTTTAATCTTTGATATTTTTTATTGGAGTGCATGTGAGATAAGACTAGCAATATATCTTGTCTAATATTTTAATTTCTCATAGAATATAACATTGTATTAGATCTTTTCATGGACCGACTAGGACTCAAACCTATAACCTTCCATTTACAACTAGAGTGCTCTATCACTGAGCTACTCACCCCTTTGTGGTAAATCCATATTTTTTTAGTGTGGCTTATTTCAATCACCCCCTTTAACCCACACTATAGATTCCCGGGGCTCCTAGCCTAGCCTAGCTTTGATACCATGTTGATATTTTTATGGACCTACTAGGATTTCAACCTAGGACCTTCGATTTGCTATTAGGTTTCTCTACCATTGAGCTACTAGCCCCTTTTGTGGAAATTCCATCTTTGGTCTAGGTGTGGATTATTTTCAACGTCCCCCCTTAACCCACTTTATAGGTGCTTGGAGCTCCTAACTTGGCTTTGGATCTGATACCATGTTGATGACTTGTTGATCATAGGGAGTCATTCATCCACCATCAAGATAGTGGAAATTTCTTTAGATGATTTATTTTTATGTTAGACTTTGATCTTTTACATCAGTTTTTAGGTATTGAGATCACTCAGTCATAATTAGGTATCTTCATTACATAATCCTAGTACACACTTGATATGGTCTCCAAATTTTATATCAATAACTATAAGCTTGCATCAACTCCATCTTTGTTAGGGTTCAAACTTGAGGCTAAGTGTTTTTAACCTTGGTTGATGGATTTTTATATCAACAAATTGTTGGGATTATTGAGTCTATTTGACTCATATGAGACTTGATATTTCATATGCTATAGGTATGGTCTCTTGAAATTCATGTAGGAGCCACATGAGTTGCATTGGAAAGTAACTAATTGAATCCTCCAATACATTTAGTGTAATTATAAATATGAAATTAAGCTTGTAGTAAGTATGGATATTAAATTGGTAAGACATACATTAAAATTGGGCAAGCAATTCTTAGGATCATAAGTCTACTTTAGGGAATTTCTTCTCACTTGGTTTCAATCCAATTGATTGGTTGAGCAAGAATTAGTCTATAGTTACAATTTTATCTATAGAGGTTGAGTATCGAGGGGAAATTAATGCCATGAATGACACTATATGGCTTTAAAATATTCTCACTAAGTTAATAATTCCATTAAAAAAGCCTATAGTTATCTTTTGTGATATCTTTAAAGTGTGATATAAATCTCAAGAAATATAGTCCATCACAAGTGGACCAAACACATTAAGATTCATATGCACTAAATTTAAGAGTTGATTTAAGAAAATATCATTGTTCTTAAGTATTATCCAATGTTAGAGTAGATTGTAGACATCTTCACCAATTTTTTCACTAAAAATAAGTTCCTTCATTTGTGAGTTTTATTGGGGGTGTGATAGGTATTTACTTTCTAGGAAGGGCTTGTTAGTCCTTCATTTTATTTCTCTCTACTTTGGAGACTAGGGAATTTTATCTCTCCATTTTAGGGAGATCTCTTTGTACATGGGTACCTCATCAGGCTTCATATAATGGAACTCATATTTTCACCCACCTAAACCACACTTAAACGAGGTGTTAGTGTGGGTTTTTTATTTTCTATATTAAGGGATATTTATTTTTACTACACATATTATTAAGCTTTCTTAGGTTAATTAGATATGGTTATTATGAGAACATATGGAATAATATATTAATTACATTTGTTTCTCTCACCCACACAAGGGTCTAGTTGAGTCTCACACCATCTTTTAGATTTATTTTCCACCTCATTATCATTTATTTTTCTTTATTTGAGTAGGCGCAACCAAGTAATTTGGCATCTACCAAGTAGGTATAACTCCCACCTATATTAGGTAGTTGGATTTATTACACACATTAGATATATGCCCCTATTTGTGCTATATATACAACACTCAATACTCTTCTCTATTACTCAGAAAGAGTAATATGATTATTTCCTAGATTCTCTTGCATTTTATCTCGAGTTCTCTCTTTTAAAGATTCACTCTCTATTTCTCTATCTTGATCTTTGGTCATTTATTTACTAGAATGCATGTGATCTATAATCGACAATAGATCCTAGCTCAAATTCTTGTTTTTTGTAGAATCTACTAGAAAATCTACCTTATATTTTTGTGATGATGACCTACTTTTAGTAAGTTTATTTTCTAGAGAAGAGATTCTATGTCAAGATGATATAAATATTTTTTATTTTATATAAAGAAAATAAGTTAAAATTTGATGTTTCATCAAAAAATTTATATTTTCAATACACAATTTTTTTAAGATTTATTTTAAAAATACTTTTATCAACATGGAGAAAAAAAATTAATCGATGCACTAAAGTTTCAAGTTGTAAATACTTTTTTATGCAAAAATAATAAAATTTACTATATTAAGAATAACATCCCTGTTGGCAGGGTACATGACATAGTTTACAACCTACAACAACTTACCACAAAGAAAGTGTGGAGCATCTAGCCAAAAAAGAAGATAGGTTAATGGGTGCACTATAAGGGTCACATCTCTATAAGAGACTAGGTGATGATATATGTATGTAATAGATGATAGAATAAGAGAGGATCATAGATTAGAGATAATAGAGATAGGATAGAGAAAGATTGTAATAGAAAGTAGAGACTAAGACCTACTTATGTAATGATCATATGAATATATATGAGGGGTTATAAGGATTCAATGGATACATGTGTTATGGATGACTCTTATGTATGTTTTGTTTTTGAATAAGGTCTACAGTGTTAGATAAGAGTTCCTTACTGCATTTACTCACTTCTACCACTATACCCTTTGGGGTATAAATTGACTACTTCAGGGATATTAGGGTATAGATCTTTGGATTGTAGCCTCCCATTTCCTCTACTAACATTGGTTCCATTCTTGGGACCTTGGAGAGGACAATGCAAAATGTTTGAGTAAAGGAATATTGGTGATAGAAAAGGATAACCAATAAAGATAAAGAAAAAAAATATAGAAAATTCTCTTAGGTACTACCTCTGTGAGAGAGGCTAGGTACTTAAGGGATGAAAAATGGAAAGGGCGGGATCTGAGAATATATTTAAAAAGATGTAATTATTTAAAACTAAATCACCCATGAGATATATATAAAGATTAATGGACGTATAGACTAGAAAGACCCATGGGAACATGAGAACAAAATAAAAAGGGAGATAATTGAAAGAATTAAGTTAGTGAATGGAGATAAATGTAGAAGAAAGAAGGGTGAAATAGATTTAGGAAGGATGGGAAAGATACTACAGAAGAATGGAATCAGTAGAAAAGATGAAAAAAGAACAAGAATTAGAATTTGTGAAAGAAAATAACAAAGAGGTTGAGCATGCTATTGAGGGTGCTGCTGAGTGTGCCATTGTCAGTGCTACTAGAGAAGAAAGAGAAAAACACCCCATTGTGGGTACTGCTAGAGAGGGTAGAGAGAAGATTTCGTAATTAGGGTCTAGCATAAACCAAATAAACCAAATAATTCAAAATATAAAAGGTGAAATTAAAGAGTATGAGAATTCCAAGAAATAATGGAATAAATGATGGTAAGAATCATGAAATCTCCTCTAAACAAGACACCAATTGTTCATCTAGAATTAAAAATATCTAATTAAAGAAATAAAAAAATGATTACCACTAGAAACTCAATACAACACCTTCAAAATAGAAAATTTGATGGTGATTACTTGGATGAATTGGTAACTAGAAGTGGATTAAAAATAAGAGGTGGAGATGCGGTAACAAATAGGAGAATTATGTGGGGTTAACACCCTATAAAAAAACATCACGATCAATTAACTAAATGACACTTACAAATAAACAAATATCTATGAGAATGAGAAGAAAATTTGAATAGATTAAATCCCCAAACAATGAGCACCCTTAATAACATTAAAAGCAAGAAGGATTTTTGTAGATGAAGTAGAACCAAACCTAGGAGAACATAGCATAGGTGAACAACAAGGATAAGGAAACAACATAGAAATATTGGGCACGAATAAAAATTTGATATAGGACATAAAAATAGTAGGTTAGAAGAAGAACTAACCATGAACACCACTACAAGATTACCCATGTTTGGACAAGACATAACTGAAGCAGCTAAACATGTATTTATCTTGGAGTTCCTATGGAAAAGATAACACATAAATATAAATGAAATTAAGCTATTTGAATTTCTTGGATCACTTCATGGAGAAAATTTAAGATGGTATCAGAAAAATATCAGTTGTGCTATTTTCACACACATGCCTCGCTAGAGGCGGAGACCCCCTTTTTTGCTTTCTTTTGGCCTTTGTTTTGCTTTAGGTTATGTATTTTCCCCCTTAAGGGATAGGTCCTTTAAATTTTGGTTCACTTCACCTACTTCTCATTTTGGTGATCATATCTGCACTTTAGGTGGGTTTGTTTTGCAACAATTGACCTCACTATGGATCCTAGAAGTCATTGGGCTTCTTAAGATTTCATCTAGGCATCAAAATTGGATAAGTATGGGTACACTTCATGGAATCCTTAGGCATCTAGAATATTCAAGGCCCTGGTTTTCACTAAGTCCGCGCTTGACTGAAATCCCCGATGTAATTTTTTCTTAGTCCTAAGTCACTCGGATTCGCCGAAGTCCTCAATATCATGAATTCCTTGAGCTCTTGTCAAAACGTCTTGTTGCTAAATTTATTGATCTCTATGAAGCAGTAAGTTGCCATTAATGCTCATTTTTGATAGATTTGTGGTGCGATTTATGCCCCTTTTGTTGTCATTATCCATTTTAAATCTTGAGACTTTGCATTTTCGAAGAGCTATGGAGTGCTTTGACAACTTGAGGATTAGGATTTTTGCATCTTGTGTGGGGGATTGTGTTGATTATTGGATAGGGTTTTGGGCATGATTTTTGTGCTTTATTGCCATCGTCCAAGTTGCAAGGTAGGGTTTTAAACTTCTTTGTGAATATTGTGAACAAATTTAACATTGATTTGACTAGTTTATTTTCTTGTGATTGCAATTCAAATTACATTATGCACTTAGCTTTAAAATTATCATTTTGGAGCTCATATTATTTTGATTTTCACTTGCATTTGGTCTTAATTGCATTTCAGTTTTTGTGGTGGTTATTATTGCATTGATTTTGTCTAAGATTTTATTCGACCCGTGCTTAGGAATTGATTTTATTTTCTTTTCCATATGCATCTGAAGTGAGGGTTTGAAATTAGTGCATCTTGAGTAAGTTAGGGTTTCGTTTAGAATAACCAATTCACGCATCTTGTTAATTTTGACTTGATTTGATATAAATTAGGGCATCAATGAGTTGTGTGAAACTTTGTTACCAATGGATTTGATTTCCTTCACATTGATCTGGGATTGATTGGTGCATTATTATCAAACCCTAGTTTTCTTTGAAGTGATGTTGGAGTCACTTGAAGTATAGTCAACTTAAAATTGAACTATGATGATAATTTTGTGGTTACATTTGAATGAATTAGTGATGATTGAGTGATAATTTTAGGTTTTAATTGTTTAAAATTGTGATCATTATGAGACCCTTAGAAGTTTGAAAGCCCAATTCACTCATTGGACTTAAAAATTTCAAAATCATGTTTTTCACGAAATCCTTGGACCTTAGAAAATCTTGAAAAAGGGTAGTCTTTCGTGGATTCCATTCGCCCATGAAAAATCAAAACAATGCCCTTTCATTGAATTATTTGAATACTTGAGTTTCACAAATTCTGCCCTTACCCGGATTCCCTGAGTTTTTGTGATCTTCATTTTATTAAGCGATGTGATATGATGGATCATATGAATTGCGTGATAAGGATCAAATCTTATGTCTTCATTTGCATCATAGTCATATGGATGGGAATGCATGACAAATTATTTTATTTTGACTAGGTGTTTTGTTCTTCACGAAATCCATTTACTCACGGAAAGCCCAAGGATTTCCTCTTCATGGAATCCTTGAGAGTTCAGATTCCCCGAAATCCATTGGTAGTAAAAATCCCAGAGGTTCTTTAAAACTTGAAATGTGTTTAAAGCATGATCTTAAGGATTTGTAACTTATTTTTGTGGGTTTTATGATAACTTATGATTGATCAATGTTGTACATGAGCTATAATGTTAAGTTTAGTGATACCATGATATGGTAGTTAGTTTTTCTTTGCATTTTAGTAATTATGGTATTTCTCCTAACTAGATGCAAGAAGAATCTAGCAAGGAAAATAGCTCTAAGGAAAAATCTATTGAGCCAGTCAAGGAGGAGCCAACCACTAGAGTTGAGAAGATGAAGTATGATTTAAAAGGGAGACTTCCAAAGTCTAAAATCATTTACCACTAGGGAAAGGTTGGTGAAACAAACATGGGGCATGTGGATTATGAGGATTTCAAGCAAAGGATGTACATCAATGCTCCCACTCCATTGGCCCGAAGATTGGTAAACACAGGTTTAAGGCAGCTGGATTTCCACCATCAGTGCAATACCCAAAATTGATTATTGAGTGTGCTAAGCACTATGATTCAGACAAAAGGGTGATTGTTGGTCCATAGGATAGAGTCATGGCCAATTTGACAGAGGAGTCCATAGCATAGGCTTTCAAAATTGGTTCACATCAGAAGTTGGTGAAGGTAAATTTGGAGATATCAAAGAATTTCTATACTGATGACCTAGATGAAGCCTTGGAGATAATTAATAAGTCTTAGATGGACAAGCCTAAATAACATTATCCTAAGCTATCCAAACAATTGCACAAAAGTGAATTTAAGCTAGAGTTCAATGAAATGATCACTCTTCTCAGCAAAGTGATGGGTTTGGAGAAAGCCTCAGTATTTGAGAATTGGATGTTTTATGTCATGGCTCAAATTGAGAAGGGAATCAATTACCATTTGGCAGGCACGATCAGTGACAACCTGATAGATAATTGAAGAAGGTGCAAGATACAAGAACATTCACCATGACTTCTTATGTGGTGTACATGCTTGCAAGGAATTATAGATATAAAAGTTTGAGCTATAAAGGAACAATTGGCTAGGAAATGGTGTATGATGTATACCCTCATTTGCATTTGAATACTTACAACTACAGGAGGGTTAATGATACTTTCACAATGTATATTACTAGAACCTTGCAAAATGCTTTGCATATGAGAATTTCAACTGATGCAATATATTACTTCTTGGCCACCAAATTAAACTTTCTTCTCCATTATATTACTTTAAAAGATAATGTAGTTCATATCAGAGGTCTTTTATATGTTGTTGTGTAAAATGTCTATGACAATGATGTCAATATTAATGATAATCTCTCTAGAAATCAACCCTGGTTTCCCTTATATACAGGAAGCAATAAGCTTCAGGTCATTTACATGTAGAGTGACACGTCTCTTCATTTATATTTTGTTAAACATAAACTAAAACTCTTAACATATGAAATTAACAAAGATGATGATGAAGTCCACAAAAATCGTAGCACACCATAGTCTGTTAGTCTCTGTAAGGTACTCATGATCACTTAAGATCTATTCAAGGTCCTCTTTCCATGATAGTGTATCTGATGTTGCATGAATTTGGTGAAACCTCCAACCCTTATGTTGTTTGAAGAATAAACAATTTGACTTTGGAAATGTGTTCGATGTATTATGTGTTGGAATATGTATCAACATTTGTGATGATGTCTTTCATAAAAAATTCTAGAGTGAAGATTTGTTCCAATTGCGAATGTGTATTTTCCAACACCATTAATTCATCATTCACTTTGTCAAGAGCCACTGATAATAACTAATCCAATTCATCCTTCCATATGTTCTATTCTTTTAGTTCTCCTTCATCATCAAAGAAGCTAGGTAGGGCCATATCCAGGGGCTGGTCAAAATCACCGGCTCTTATGTCAACATAGTATGAAACTTCTCATGCATATCAATTAATTCATCACAATTCTTGAAAACCTGCTTGTCAATATTTCCTTTGGTTGTCAATTCCTCTTTCTTTTCCATCATTATGAGGTGCAACCTTTTATGTTCTTGGAAGGTAGCATGTGTTTTACTGTGAATAGTCCATACCTCCTCAACTTGCTCAAGTACTCTTTCAAATCTTTTCTTTATCAATTTTGAGACCATTTTGAATTTGATGGATTTTAATTCCACTTCTAACTTATCACTCTTCTTCTGAATTATTTCAACCTTGTGTAGGTCCAATAGGTGGTTTCATCTATAGCCTCTAATACCTTATTATTATTATTATTATTATCTTCCAATGGAGAGTAGGTAGTCGAGGAATACGAGAACCTATCTTTGTAGTTGGCTATTTTCTATCTCAGGTTCTCATTTTTGGTTACATGTACATTTTATTATCTCTCACCAATTTCTCAATTTGGGCTTTAGTGAAATGAGCAATGTTGAAATTCAAGTCTGTAGCCTCCAAAGGATTGGTGTCTTCAAATCGTTGCACAAGGAGGTGACCAAATGCTTTATCAGGGTCATCAATGATTATAGGTTTCTTATCTGGTGGGTATAAAGCCCACATCAATAAAGTTGCATTAACTGGGTTGAACCCTGATCCAATATATACTCTGTCCACTCCTTCTGTACTCAACTAATTTTTTTTATTCTGGCTTCTTCGAAAGCTATCGAATACAATGGCTAAGCTCATATCCCATCTAGGAAGCAACATAACGCCTGCTTCCTCTAGTAACACCCTTCCTCTTTCTAGGGTGATGTTATCCATTTCTCTATCCACCTCTTCTTGTAGTCTTTTTAAGGCTTCTCCCTCTTTCTCGGGTGTAATATCCTTGATTCCTTCCCTAACTATTTTGCCTTTATATTCATAAATAAATGCCTTAAATTTAGAGGTTTTAAAAAAATCATCATAAAAATCAAATTTCTTACTAGCACCATGTCTTACATCATTCGAAAGATCATTTGGGGATTCCACCACAAAAAAAATCCTTTCCATTGGAGGTTCATAATTCCCAATCACAGGTTTAACAATCTACATGCCTTCATCTTCACTCCCCACTTCTTCGTTCTCTTCAATAGATGTGTGAACAAAAAAATTAATATTCAGTGCAGGTTGAGGAGAGAGCTAACAAAGTGGAGTTTCACTTTTAGCCCGCATTTCTCCAATGTCTTCATTTCCTCTCTTTGTGAATACCCAATGAGGCACATCCCTATTTCTAGCTCTGCTTCATGCAAAATTAAGGCATCCAATATCTTTATAGTATCTTCAATGTCCAAAAAGGAACCTCCATATAAAGGGGTATTGCCTATTTTCTAGGATTTTTCCATCATCACTCTATTATATAGGCTTCTTCTTCTAGCAACATGATGCTCATCAACATTCCTTATTAAATCATCATTCTCAAAAAGTATGTGATGGTAGCCTTTCAGTTTTTTTCTCATTTTGACATTATTTATGAAATGTTCGGGGTCAAACTTCTCCCTCGTATTCCCTTTAGACAAATTGTAGTGTTCTAGCCTTTTATCAATTAACTCATATCCCTTTTTAGAAAAAAAATGGTAAAATCTATGAAGCGCAATGTCTCGGGCATCAGTGATTGCTTGTTATGACTTTTAAGGTGCATGAAATTCGAGTAGGCTAATTCCCTCACAATCTCTAAGTAAGCAATCTTGTTTGGACAAGTTTTTGGTAGTAGAAATGGTGCTCGTTCAAATCCATATATTCTAATCTTTGTACAATCATTGTATGCATACCAATCACCCAAATTGGGATTGAATTTACCTCTCTCATATTTATCCTTGGGTCTTAAGAACCTTTGTATCTCAGGTGATAGACTGTAGTCACATGGATGACCCAATAGCTTATATACAGGTTTCACAAAATATTCCTCAAATTAGAAATAATGTGATCTTACACACTGACTATCCCAAATAGCAATCCACATCTACATCGGTCTAATGTTTCCATATTCATCTAAATCTCTTATCCTTAAACACTCATCCCACATTCCCTCATTTTGTCCCTCATACAAAATCATATGCATGAATTTTAATTAGCGTTTGAATTGGAAGCCTTGCTCTTTGTTTTTGATAGACACGAGGTCATTGTGAAGTTCATTGGCTAAGTACTCGATGTAATCGAGGGGCCGAGCATCTTGACTCCACACATTAGTTGTTAGAACCATTGGTGCTATCTCCATAAATATGGGGGCATCCACACCAAGAACTTAGCAAACAGAATAATATATGTATTGGTAGTACTCCTCGAATAAGTTAACAAAATATGGAGGCTATTCCTCCCTTGAAAACACTCTGAGCTGATTTCCCTCATCGCGAGGCATGTGTAGTGACAATCTCCACCTTTTGTAGCCAATGCTTAGGTTATGATATTCGTTTAGGAGATCCCTAATCCTGAATTTCATGTCAATACTGGTGTCTAGTTGGAACACCATAGATATATAAACTCTGGTAACATGGATGAAGGAAAACCCATTTTCCGATTTAATCATGCGAGTCTGTAGATCATATCTATTAGCAAGTTATTTGATCAATTCAACATTGATGAACATGTTGGGCACCACCAACTTCCCTTAATTAAGTCTCCATGGGTTGGAGACTGGTTGGTGTCTGTGCATCTTTCTGTAGTGGTATATAAACAAGTTGTATCCCCTTGTCTGGGTCCATGTGTCACCCACTTGTTTGTTTATGTCCTCCAATTTCTCAGCCTGAGGGTTTAACTGTGCATTCCTCCTGGACCTTTTTCCAGAGCCTAGACATTGATCAATTAAGTCTTGATTTAGATGCATTTCTTCCAATTTTTATCTTTTATTTTTAGGGTTTTTAGAAGTAGATGCCATTATATGAATTTACAGAAGAAAAACCCTACTTCTATGTTTTGACAACTGAACCATTTTGTAGATATTAAAACTTTCAGCTCAGGCTTCTAGATACTTACTTGGATAACACTTTTCCTGTTTCAGGTGTTGTTGCCTACTGCTGTACTCCACTTATTTCTTTTCTGGTTGCTTAATGATTTCCAAATATGTTCAAGATTTGTTTTTTAATACCTTCAACTCTAGTTCATTAATGTCAATTTCATATTATCGACTAAGAAATTAATTGTTTTGAATATGAGCTATTGATTTTTCATTATCACCACCAAATTATCTCTTCTTCATACCGTGGTCTTGTCAATACTTTCGCTTCATCGAGATGAATTTATTTCGGTCTCACCGATATTTCCCTTTTTCCCCTGATATCCTTCTTATTGGTATATCCTCTTTATTTGCTTCGAGATTTCGAAGAGACTCCATATGGCTTCATTCCGATGTCACAATGTCCTCTTGAAACCTTCGGTGTAGGTAGTTTTTTCAATGTTCCCTTATCACTCTGATATGTTCACAAGTTTATCACACGAAGGCAACAAGTGTTATCATTTCATCGAGGGGACCAATATTCTTGTTCTTTCGATATGTATTCTTCCCTTCGATGGAGTCCTCCACTTTAGTCATTTGCTTATTTATTTTAGGGCTATCGAGGGGACCGATGTTTGGGTATCTCCGATATAGATCCCTCTCCCTGATATTTTGATACTTCCTTTTTCAGAGGGATTGTTAATTACCTTACTCCGATATTTTGTAGTCCTTTCAAAACTCTCTTGACGTCCCTTTGTTACATTTTGTGATTAATTCCATCACCTTATTGAAGATAAATTTTTTCTTTTCCCATCGATGTATCTCTTTCTCTTCGATGAACTTTATTGCTTACATGATATCGAGGGGACTCATAAATCACTCATCTCGATACTCCATATTCTCCTCGATTCTTCAGGTGTGTATTGTCCTTTCGACATTTCATTGTCACTTCAATACATTGATGAGTCATGTCCGAGAGATGTTTTTCTATTTCCTGAATGATGAGGTGTATTTTTTGTGAAATTCATACTAAAGTAATTAAAATATTTATGCCCCTCAGTGGTTTGGTCCTCGAGTTATCAAAGAGACCCCGCAACATTCTCCTCCGATACACCAAGGTGTCTTTGATAAGGCTTCAATCAGATTGTCGAAGGGATACTAAGACAAGTTCCCTTGATATGATATTCTTTCTTCAATAATATTCATGTTGTCTTGCTCCATTGTTCCTTTGAAGGTACCTTAAAATGACTTCTGCTGATATGGCGAAGTCCCATCGACATGACTTTCTTCTTACATGGGTAAAATGATGAAGGTGGTTTTTGTTAGGATGATGGTTATAGGGTGGGTAAATGAAATATTTTGAATGATAAAATTAAAAATGGAAGGCTAGGTGATGGGGTATTTTGGTGAAAAATGGTTGTTTTATGGAAAATTGGGGTGGATTTTTCTAGTCCTAATAGAATGGATCACAAATCTCTAAAATAGAGAAACTACATATTTGACCAAAAAATAATCATCATGATGAGACTCATCACAAGAAAACTCTTTAAGTGCTCCATGAATGATCAAAGACCAAACCAAATCTACATCACCCATATCTCTTTCTACATATGAAGGCATAATACTATTGGTTGATCCACCAAGTGTGTGCTCCATAATGCCATCCAAGTCTATGTTGTGAGCCTTCAAATGGATTTTCAAAAGAGGTGACACCAAATCCTCACAAAGCAAGCTATACGAATAAAAAATGAATTTTGAGCCTTACCTCAAAATTGATTGCTCCACTTGCTTGGCCACCATACAAGGCTCATTCCTCATATGCCACATACTTTGAATCTTCTTTTCCTCTCTCATGACATATTGTACTAACTTGGTTCTCTTGTGTCTTGGGAACATAAATAATACCTCATATTTGTCTCCCAAATGAGTGCCAAAAGTAGAAGAAAAAATCTTAATATCATCCTCATGAGTAAGAGCAGCCAACTCAAGATTATGGAAAACCCAAAGACTACTACTCCAAATTTAAAGATTAGAATATAGTTATCATACCTTTCCTTAGTATCTTCATTCGAATTTGCATCCATGATGTGTGCCATAAGTTCCAAAATTAGGGCAGCGTCATGCTTCACATATTTGGCTGGTCCAAAAGGTGTATGCTCAAATATCCCATCCATATCTATGATTTGAGCCTTCAATGGGCTCTTTAAAAGAGGTAACTCATGATCCTCATGATTTAAACTATGTCTAAAAACATATTTTTTTGAGTCATACCTCTTATCATGTTCACCCAAATCGGAATGTTCTTCATTATTGCTTTCTTCAAGAGACCTTTCCTTTTCCTGCTCCACCACTAAGTATTCTTCCTTTGGAAGAATTAGAGATATAAGGTGTGACTCCCTTTGCCTCCTTGCTTGATTTAGCTGGTTACAATGTTCCTTGATCTCTTGCAAGTGATGTTTCACTTGGTTAACCAACATATTTAACAAATTTCATGGTATGAGCAAAGAAAACACACCTATGCCTTCAAAGACCGCTTAGAAAGGTCGAAACCACCCCTTAATTGTGCCTCAAGAGAAGAGGCTAAAGCTGCAAACAAATTGCAGGGGTTGTAGTGATAGATCTCACTTTGAAAATACTAGTTTGGGCCTGGATTGAAACATATTTCCTATAGAGAGATGAATTGATCAAAAAATACTATGAAATGCTTCACCGTACAACTTGAAAAATTCCATGTCACCTCTAAAGACACCTATCTACCTTGACACCTCACATGAGAAAGGGTCAAAGGGACATCTAAGTAGGATTAGATCCTATGCATATGCAATATATACACTAACAAATTCCGAATCCATATACCGTAAACTCAAATAGTTGTAGACTTCTACATGCTCAGAGAAATTAGTTGCAAACCTATGTGTGCTCAGAGAAAAGTAAAAATGCAAGATGAACCAAAAAAGGTTCATATAAATTTTAAAAAATAATAAAATAACACCTTTGAGTGAAGGTCACCTTCACCTAAAGGTATTATTTTATATATATTTTTATTTACCAAGGATTTCAAATGAAGAGGATCTTCGCTCCAAGGTCAACCTTTGATAAAGTGTATCTACGCTAGGATATTCAAACAAAAATTGTTGAAAGTTCTCCCCTCCCTGCTTTCAAAAAATTGATGTCCCAAGTTTGGGACACATTATTTTTGGATGACCCTTGTGACAAGTGTCCTTATTCTATGTAAAGTGACAACTTGACCTATAAATAACCAAATATAATAATAGAAAATAACACCTAATTTTAGCTTAAGTAATTAAAATAATAAGTGGCCTAATACTTATTAATGAATAATTAATCATTAGGTGATTTTCCTTGTTATTGGACAACACTCTTCACCCCCTCATTGTAGCAGATTAAATTTTACTTTGGAGTGAAATATTTATAAAAAATCTATCAAGATATGAAACAATGAGAGAAAACATGAACCACCCTATATTACAAAGAATATGAAGGTCCCCAAAGCTCCCTGTATGTACTCAACTAAACAATTCCAAAAGTTTCATACGCTAGTTACTAGAAACTAAATTTCACTAACAAATAATTTTTTTTTAAAGATAAATAAAAAAATTAAATTTAAAAAATAAATTTATCTCTTAAATATACTAGCGCATAATTTAGTTTCTTGGATAAATATAAAGTACATAGATTTGTCTCTTTACTATAATCCTTTTATCCAAAGCATTAAGCTCTTAAAATTCTAACGATTCCCATTAAGGGTTCTTTATCCTTAAAATCCCATTATTAGATGTTGTAAATGCAAGGAATTAGGCACCATAGAAACCAACTTGTACTTAGAGACTTGTAAGATGTTGTAAATTCAAGGAATTAGGCACCATAGAAACCAACTTGTACTTAGAGACTTTTAAGATGTTGTAAATCCAAGGAATTAGGCACCATAGAAACCAACTTGTACTTAGAGACTTGTAAGCCATCTAGAGAGGAATTTCTACTTTTTTAAGCAAGGTAATAAGGACATATTTTGAATAACGCCTTGAGTTTCTAAACCATATTATAAAGAGGTACTACACTACAAACCAAAGAAATTATAGTGCATTTTTGAGCAATTACAAGGCACATGGCTAACTCGATGGCAAGAAAAGTAATGAAATATGAGAATTTCATGGTCAAGCTCTTAAAAGAACCCCACAACACGAGAACCAACCCACAAACAAGAAAGTAAAATTTCTTTGGGTAGAATATAAATCATGATATGTTGCTATGAATTTGTATTTAAAGACTTTCAAAACTTGAATTTAAAAATCAAGAAAATAAATGAAATATCTTTTGCATCTATACTTTTCTTTATATGATCGTTTTCATACTTATTTTTTCACATATTAAATATTTAATGTATATTATATCTTATAATATTTTTCATAATAATGTAATTTTATATCATATTTATTAAACATAATATATAATATTCTATAAATATATATCATATAACAGTATAATATCTATATATAATGGGTGAAATCACAATACTGCGTCTCACTTTTTGTCCAAGATGGACATTTACATCAATTTTTTTTAACAAAATCTTCATCTTTTGAAACCTATAGCGGCTAAATCGTTAAGAATTTGAAGATGATGTTAACTAGTGATTTGTGACGATTTGTGTGTAGATTCTAATATATATTTTTTAAAGTTTTCAAAAATAAATAATGAATCTTTCAACATATCCTTTAATAACTAGAATAAAACAAAAAACAACATTTTTAGAAAGTAACGTTTGTGTCATCCAACATAACTTTTTTATTATAAAGAATAAAATTCTAACTTTTTAAATATAGATTCTCAAAATCACTATATAAGGAAAGGATATTTTTTCATAATTTTTTGTTACATTTTTTTTTAATTAATTTTTTAAGTCACTGTAACTATAATTTGAACACGCTTGTGTGTCATCCAACCTAACTTGTTGTGTATATCAAAATCCAATTTATTTATTTTTGGTGAAACAAGGACATCAATACCTAGAGAAAGGGTACTTTTTGATTTTTTTAACAATAGTTTACTATTTTTCCACCTTTGCGAAATGAAGAGCTTGATGTTCGGAGAAAAAACTATGTTTAGTAAAAAATGAAAATTAAATACATGATAAAATGAAAACATATCAAAACTATATGTGTTGGAAAGCTCGTTTTGAGGGCTACAATCTTGAAAAATGTAAATTTTAAATGATGTTATTTAATCCCTCAAAAGATAAAGAAAAAGTTTTTTTGCTAGCATTTTGATAGGTGTGAAGGAGACTCCATTGTGGGTATTATTTAATATTAGATGGGTTCTATCCAAGGAGGTTTGATTTAAGGGGGTCTTCTCCATTCCTTTTCAATTAAAACCCTTTAGATGGAACCTATCAAGGCTTAAAATCATTATTTTTTCTAAAAAAAGGTGATCTCAGACAAAAATTAGCATGCCCCAAAAGTGACACCCACAATAAAATCACAATGTATGTGTTTCGTTGAGGTTTGACTTTCCCAACATTTACATGAATCATTTTATAATAAGGTGGGATTCACCAAATTTTTACTATACCATTCAAAAATCCTACAAAATTTATCAAATATGGATTGATAAAATACAATCATTTAAGCATTGATTTGTTTTGTAGTGTAGAAAAGTGTCACCCTTAATAATTTCACACTATGTTTTGGCCCCCAAAATTATTGATTTTAATTAACCCTCTAATTTCCTAAAATTACGCATTCTAGACCCCATTTTTACCATTTTTAATAAAATACAAGCATTAAATAAATGCAACCAATTCATATGTCGTCTTGATAATGAGTTTCATGGAATTTTGGGGGGTAAGGACCCATTCGCCCATGGGCGAATGGGTCCTCCTTCTTAGCCGACCCATTTTGGGACATGTTGGCAACATTTTAACATTCAAAATTCAAATTACAAGTGTCAGATTTTGGAATCTAATTTTTAAGAAATTGAATAAATGCCTATAAATACCTAGTCATTTCAAATTTTGAAGTTAGAAGTGAAATTAAGGATAAAATATTATTGTCAAGATAAATTCAAGAGCAACATTTCAAAACTTTATTATAGTAATTCAAGATCCAAACACCATGTCAAAATTTATGTGAGTTTATGTGTTCATGTTATCATGGTTTTATGACGGCTAACCCTTTTTGTAGGTCTCCAAACCATTCAAGAATTCAAGCAAGCATGATCCAAATCCTTGAGGTGATGTTCATGATTTCAGTCCTTCAAAGAAGCCATTAAAGGGTGTTGAGTTGTAGCACTTTGTGATTTCATCATTCCTTCCTATCAATTATCACTTCTATCATTGTCATTGCCATTGTGGAAGTGGAAACACTTACATGGGGTTTGACTAAGGCAAGCCCCTAAAATGGCCCAACATTTTCTCTCTTTGTGAATGTGCAGATATTAGGTTGAAGAGGATTGAATGAATCTTGAAGAAAAATTCTTCATTGTTTCATTTGAAGCCCTACATCTTCTCAAATAACAAGAACTCACTTACAAAATTATTCGACAGTGTTCTAACAACATTGCAAGTGGAAAATAGAAGCTCACATCAACCATCAAAGGACCCCAAAATTTGAGGACACCTTATGAAATACTCATTCACCATTGGACGACTATGTCCTTATGTAGTGGCTAAAAAAACCTTTTTTTGGGTTGTTACATATCACTCTACACTTCTCAGATCTACCTATAAACTATTGTTTTAGTTTGTTCTTTATTGGGATTTTGAAATTTAAATATTAGGGCACACATTCTAAATAGGTTAATCATTCCAAATTATTTCCATTCCATTCCAGTTTTCTATTAGATGTAGATCTGGGTCTAATTGACCCACCTTCTAATGCAAGAGGGAAACTCTCCCTTTTAAAACTAAAATCAAACACACATACAACACTATGCATGAAGTCTACAAATAAACATTAACAACAAAATATGGAAGAGAAATTTGCAACATAGATTGATTTTAAAATCTAAAAAATGAATTACATAATTATGGAGCTCATATGCTCCCCTACATCATGGGCTTAACACATACAAAAATTTGTAACTCAACATTCTAACATCATTCCAACAACATCTAGATATGCAACCACTAGCTCTTCAAAGCCCCCTTCACTAAATTGGAAGCATCAATATATAAAAAATGTGTGAGAAGAAACCACTATTGGTTTCTCAAAAAAACCTCCACAAAACCACCAGAAAAACCTGTCACTTTCTGCCTATCAATGCTTTGTCATTCGTCATAATTTTCTAAAACGGTTTTTGGGTTTGGTACACCTTATTTTCAGCTTTTTGAATCATTTTGAAATTCTTAATTTGGTTATCATATGAAAAAAATTATGGCTGTTTTACTAAGACTGAGTCTCATAATTACAACCCTGACAATCATTTCTCTTTTCCCAATAATAATAATATACCGGCCAAACCTCCAGAATGCTCATTACTCCTTCCTGGCATGCATTTCCTCTTCTTGGCATGTGCATTTAATGTGAAATTCAAATTTTTCTTCCCACTCTCCAACCCATTATCTCCACTGTTCCTCAACACCCTGCATTCCAATCTTGCAATAAAATACAAATTAAAATTTTAAAGTGGAGTTACAAATCATATCAAATGCCCACTACAAGCTTGGGTGTGAGATTTTCCTTTTTGAAAAATTATCTTTTGATAATTTTAAAACAATATAAAAATAAATCAAATTGATAATTTGATTTTCCCACAATCCATCACCAAATTCTGCTATGCTAGAAGAGTTGAAAATTTCAACAATTTGCACCTATAGCCAAAAATCAAAATAAAACACAACCATAAAAATTTAAAATATTTTTGGTTGTACAAGATTGCTTGCTACCCCTATATTCTCCTGCATCACCATCATGGATTAAAGTCAATCTATTCCCCTTGTTGATCTAAATATTAATGTAACATGGAAAAATGGCCCCTTGCATCCTAGGTTCTTTGCATTTAGGACCTAGGATCCCTTTTTCTATATTACATTTTGGTGAACACAACATGTTAACATTATAGACCTTCTTAAATTTGAAGAAAATCACCCTAGATGTAGGTTTTGCATTTTGCATTTAGTGTTTCATTTTTACATCAAAAAAGATAAAAATTCAAAAACGTTGCATCACATATTGCTTGATAAGTTACATTAGAGTTTGTTTCAGTCATTTATATTAGATTCACATTCAAATTGCATTCATTAGGTTGTTAAATTTTGAAACTATTAATTGCATTTAACTTACATCTTTTATTTAAGCCAACAAGGTGAAAAATTGCATTATTTTGTTTCAATTGTTGCATCTTTCATTCTTTGCATCTTAGAATTAGTCAATTATTGCATTTTATATCTAAAACTTGCATTCAAAACTTGTAAAAATATTTTCACCATTATTGCACACTCCATTTTGCATTATCTTATCCTACATTGAGAAAAATCTTTAAAAATATCAACTACTCAACCTATTTGAAAACAAAAACAACATTAAAGAGCATCATAAAACATTGGTTTTTCAATTTTTTGAACCCATGTCAAGGAATCAGATGCCCTTTGCCATCCTTGTCTTTCTAGGGGTGTCTCAGGAAAATTTTGCACATATTTTTGTCTTTGCATTATCAGTCTATTTATGTTTACGATTTTCTAATTTGAAATTCTAAATTTTTTTTATAGCATTTACAAGAAAGGTGTCATTTTTCTTGATTTGTTGCAAATTTGGGAAAAATTGTTGCATTTTAGTGTTGGAAATTATAAAATCTATATAAAAATTGCTTAATTTTTTTGAAGAATTGCATTAATTTGGTAGATTGGTTTTCATTTTTGGACAAATTCAAAACCCTAGGCAAGTAGAGGCATGTTTCCTTTTCAAACATATGGTTTTCATAGAGTATCACATGGCTTGTATAGTTTTATCTCCATGCTTGTGAGCATAATATAAGGAAATGAAATGAAAACTTTGACAAGCATGTTAGTCACTCCTAATATATTTCCCATTTGTGAGAATGTTTTGGTGCAAGAGGATGCAATCATGGACACTCATGACAATTACATTTTTTCTTTTCCCAATACCTCCCCTACATGTGAAGAAGGTATCTTGGGGTTATAATACCCAATCATTAAGTGTCATGAGACTATTGTTTGTACATATTAGAACAATACTTCTACCACTTTGAATATATTATGGCACAAGAGAATGAAATCATTGACACATTTATTAATATCACTTTACCTAGTCTTTATTCACCTCCCACCACCTCTCCCACTTGTGAGAATATTTGGGTGCAAGAGGATGTAATCATTGACAATCATGACAATCATATTTATTCTTGTCTTGATACCTCTCCTACTTATGACCAAGGTATATTGGTGTTAAAGAGTCAATCATTGAGCATCATGCGAATCTTGTTTGTTTCTCTCCCCTACCTCTCCTACTTGGCAAGATATTGTTGGGAAAGATATTAAGATGGATTGCTTAGATGAACATGCTAAGGCCACCTTAAATTCCCCCTAGATAGAATATTATCAACAATAAGTCAAACTTGTTGAGGTCATGAATGCATAATTGGCCATTAGATCTCCCTTGGTTATTAGACCTCCTAAAATTCCTTTTGGACCTCCTAAGAGTCCTTTAATTATTGGACCTCCTAAAAGTCCTCTAATTATTGGACCTTTCAAGTCACCTCCTAAGTCACCTCTGATTATAGGACCTCACAAACCTCATGGCCATATCATAATATTTACAAAACAACTTACTAGTAATGATGTGTCACAACAACCAAGTTATCATACTGTGGCCCACACATATAACACTAGAAACAATAAACAACCAAGAAAAATACAAGTTATTATAATATGGACCACACATATAACACTAGAAAAAATAAACAACCAATACAAATGCAATCCATTCCCTCATTAATACCATTTCCACAAACTGTTTTACCTAGTGCCCCTTGTTTACCTCAACGTAGTGGAAAGGAGTATGAACTTGTTGAACAATTTCATAACACTCTTGATAAGATATCCTCATGGGATCTCATTCAAACATCACTGGTTTACCATAGCCTACTTCAAAATTCCTTGAATAAATTTATCATCCCTCTTAGTGTGCAACGAAATTATATGTAGCCTTTATTTATAATATGAATTCACCTAGTATGGACATTATCTTTCATTAAAGTGAATTACCTCCTTTGGACATGAAAAAAATAAATGATGCTTTGATGATATTGGTTGTTATTAAGAAGGTTGGGATTAGGTGTACCCTAGTTGACAATGGTTCAATGCTTAATATTTGTAGTATAAACCATTTGGACAAAATTGGACTAGATAAGACTAAAATTTGAGCAGCTAATTTATCTATCTATGGTTTTGATAATATGAGAAAACAACCACTTGGTGTGAAATCATTGTTGAACACCCAAAATACTAAAAGGGGGGTTAATCATTATTCCATATGATTCATTTAATTATAAATTCATTACAAAGCACCTCATTAAACTTGCAAAAATGGAAAGAAAAAATTAGAGCATGCACCATAACAATCAATAGAAGAACAATAAATTTGCATGGAAAAAAATGAAAGGGAAAAACCATGGCGAGGATTAGCTCACTAAATATCATAACCGGTTACAATAGATTACTATCTAAATGAATCACTGTCCAAGGACTCACTATCCATAAAATCGAAGGGCTTACTACCCAAGTAATATCACTTCTTCCATAATTACAAATGGACATACAAAAGAATAGCTCATTGCCAAAGTTTGATCTGCTTACAATGCATATGTTATATATTGAAGACACATTTCCATGTTTGACTCATAAAACTAACTTTACACACTTCATTATTCATTATCAAAAGATTACCCCTATCACATTTCACACTTCTCTCTTCATCATACTGATAATGAATTGCCATTTTATATATATCTTTCACAATCAATTATACCATCAACTAGGTTAGCTTAATTGAATGAAATGTATGACCCCATAACCTGTTAGCTCAAACTCTATTATACATACATTGAAGAATTAATCAAACCATTTTATTCACTAAGATAGGTTGGAATGACCTGTTGTCACTCCCATGAATCCATTCTATACTCAATTCAGTCCTGCATGACCCCAAAAACCTTAGGTCAGCACCACACAACCAGAATGGTAAAAATGCAATTGAATGAACCAACTATTCATCCAAAACTTGATGCACAGACCACCACACCACTTAAAACTCATAATGCACACACATATGAATTCTCTAAGTACTTCTTGAAATCCATGAACAATGATCATTCTTAGTGGAATGAAAAGTATTCCAACATGAAATTTGCACATGTAACTCTATGTCTACTTAGTCATATACTTTTTCGTTAATATCTTATATTAAACAAAAGATGTAAAACTATAAAAAATTGGATATGGATTCCTTAAAAATGTACCAATACTTCATAAAAAGATACTACAATACAAAGCAATTTGGACCATAAAATTATTCCTTTGTTACATTGAAAATACACTATCTCAATCTAGGACTTAGCCAATCTTATTTGAACTATATACATACTAATATGCCATCAATTCTATAATGGGTTGACATCAATGGAAACAAAATGCACCATAATTCTCATATTATGAACAATCTCCCCCTTTTCATTTATGAAAACACACTTCTCTACTTCATTCCCCCTTTGACATCAAGGGCAAGGGGTAGTAAATTTGTATTACATCCTCTTATTGATATATCTATATGAGAATAGATCCACCTAGCTATGTTATCCACTACCAAAAAGACAAAATTTTACTACAACACCATCTACTAACTCCACAAATGTAAATAAATATCAAAAACTATTTATACAATTCAAAGATGTACACCTTAATTGGAAGAGGGTAATATACCCTTATATGTTACCTTTAATTTTGTAAGGTGTTCCTCCCAATTATTCTTGGTGAAGGCAAGCATGTAGCTCTAACTTTCAAAATGTACATAGAGGTCTTCTCATTGTTTCAAAGAGCTAAGCACTATTTTCTTTTGCACAACCTTTTCTGCATTGTCCAAAGCTTCAGTTAAAGATGTAATCCTTAGAAACTATATTTTAGAGTTGATTGTACTACATTATGATTTTATTTCTTTGTTCCTACATTAAAAAGAATTGTGTGTGTAGTTTTTCAATGATCACTCTAGTTTCTCCATCCTCATCATTCACTAGATCATACAAACTTGGGGCATGAGCAATTTGAGACTCAATTGACTCTATCTAATCCTTTTTAATTTTGTAGACAATGAACATTTTAAACAAAATTGGAACAAGAGTTTAGCTTCCTCTAAAAACTTCAAGTTTCCTTAAACCTTGGTATGTGCAATCATATATTTATTTGGAGCATCAGTTAGCCTTTTAACATTCAAATTTTTTGCAACTTCCTTTATGTCTTATCTTCCAAATCTGTAGAGTAATCCTTACAAGAATCTAATAGTAACTTCAACTGTTGTACACCTGGTAAAGGAGTATTATTGGATACTCTAAAAAGTCCTTACAAAAAATTCAAAGCCTCATGAACTAAATTTATGCTCTTATAGTGAGTTTATAGTATCTCCTTTCTTGTGGAGGCATGAAAAACATTGCCAAGCTAAAATTTATAGAGAGGAGAGATCCTATCTAAATCTAATTGACCTTTTTGCATTAGAATTTGTAGCAATTGTGTACACAAAACTAGTTGGAACTGCATTTGCATATCCAAAGATATTTTAATGAATTTCTGGAGTGTGTGGAGAATTCACCCCCTATTTTTGTGCTTTCTTCTACATGATCATCATTATTCTTCTTCTCTCCACTGCTAGAACACTTTTTTGTACTCTTCTCAACTTCTAGAGGAGATATAGTTTGTTCCTTTTGAGATTTTGTCTTCTCTGAGACTCCTTTCTCATCTTCTTTTCTCTACATGTATAGTTGTTTTCTTATCCAAAGGGTTGTTATCTGTCAATATTTCTTCTTTCTTATACTAATTTTTCTCTTTGACTAGCTCATTGCATCTTAGGAGATATGTGTCTTGCTACATTTTATCTTCATCACCTAGAGAGGTTTCCAAATCTTTAAGAAAATTTTTAGTAGTTTTTTAAGTTTCTTTCCTTAGCTTCTCTATATCATCCTTATCTTTTCCCATGTATGAGTGGTGTAACCCCTAAATTTTTGTGTTCCATTGATACTTGATGCATATTTGGCTATCTATTTTGGTCTAAGATGTGTCCCGAGGCTTAGGGTTTTTATTTTTTATCCTCTGTTCTAGGGTTTTTTTGTGCCCTAAAACCTTTAAAAATATCCTAAGTGTTAAAAACCCTTTGTATGCATTCTAAATTTTTGTTGACTTATGATTACATGTTCCTAGTTTCCCAAGTTACCACTTGAGGCATGGAACTTATTTATTTACCGACCCCATATACCTAATGTTCCTGGTCATTATCCACTTGAATTATTTTAATTCATGTCAATGTTAGGTGGGTTTAAAATCTTTTTAATTATTTTCCATGTTTCCTAAGTCTATATTTGTGGTGTTCCTGAGGTATTTTATCGTTAAAAACTAAGAAAACAACCCCTTTAAGTCATCAATAAACAAACATGTTTTTAAAAATGCTTAAGAAATAGTCATTGGGTACCACCAAATGTTTCCTATTGGTTCCCCACTAGCCCACGAGAATAAAATAATCTTTTAAATTAGCTAGAGGGATAGTAGGTGAGGGAAACTTGTCCATCCTTGCAGTGGGTCCTACCATTCTTCAAAGGCACTAGTGGTAAGAAGCACTGAAATACATGGTTGTGATGTAGTCTTATGGAGGGACCCACTGTTAGATCTTAGCTCATGGAGGGATGGCAGGAAGATTCCACATGACACCATCACCACCATCAAAGGGAATTTATAAAGTAATGAAATATTTAGTAAAATATTTTGGGCAACCACGGGCATGTTAAAGGGAATGCTACTAATGGATTTTATGTGCACATGTGAATTTCCTCCATAAGATGTTTTAATCTTGACTATTCATTGCCGATGAAGGATAATCAATTGAGCATTTCCCTTGGAAATTAAAGGGCACACATGTTGATAGTCGTTAGGTTGATCTAGATCATTTCCTGCTAGCTCGGGACTATATATCTAAACCCTACAAATTCTAGAGGGCTAGCAGGAAATTGCCATGTGGATTCTCTCACAACTTGTAAAGCACGGTGGGGCCATGAAACAAATGAAAAGGATGCACACATGGTGGGAATTGGGCCTAGTGGATGTTGAGTTAGTGAAAAGAAAAATGTTGAAACTGCTTTGACTTAATCTTGGCCACATGCTAGTCCACATCACGATGGGATCAATGGAAGGAATTCAAAGTTATGAAAAAGGACATCATGGAGTTGTTTTGGTCCACACGAGCGAGCAATAATGGTAGAGTTGATGTTTTTCATCGAATTGAGGGCTTGGTTTGCCATAAAATCTGGATTTAAAGCTTGTTGTTGATTGAAAAATCATTTCTAAGGTATCCAAGGACTGTTGCAACACTTTTCGAGTTTGTTGTGTCTTTAGACTAGGGTTTTCTATATTGTTGAAATAGTAAGTAAAATTCACACTTGTTGAGCTTGAAATTATCCTAGTTTTCATTCAATTTCAATTGTTGTTATTCGATTTCCAATTAGGGCTTGTTTTAAGGTTTGATGTTCATCTAGTTTGTTGTAAATTTGTGATTTTAGTTACTCTTTGTGTCAAGTCTTCACTTGAAACCAAAATCCCTAATATTAACCATTCGAGCCCTAGGTCAAATTGTTCATTAGATATGGCACCTAGAGTTGAAGCCTCTGGTTCTAAACCAAAAGTAAGACCACTACTACATGAATTGTTTGACCAGTTTCCACCCTCAATAACTGAGAAACATATAGGGAAAATCATGTTTCATGGCCCTGGATTTATAGATGGCATTGTTGACAGACAATGTAATATCAAGGATGCTACACTACGATACACTGGGTGGGCACTTTTTCAAGGATGTTTTGGTAGCAGGAAGGCCCACATTCCAATTTGTAACCCTTAGAGGTTGAATATGATCAAATTTATTGTCCTCAACATGTAATTGGATATTGATCTCTTAAAGGTCATTGCTACTAATTATGACCCCATTTTTAGGGTAGTTAGAACCCATTTTGGGCAAGAGATGGTTTGGGTCTCAAAAGAGTAAATTGTAGAAGTCTTCAAACTAAGCAAATGGTGTAGTGAAATGGTAGATATTGATGATAAGAAATTAAGGGAAGAGTATGAGAAAGTGAGACCTACATTTAAAGTCTTGGTGTGGGCTCACTTCTTAGCATCAATAGGAAAGTGAAAAGGTTGAATTATACTAGGACCATCTGATAACCCTTTCCTATCAAATATTTTATCCTCTACTTTTATAAAACATTATACTCCCTATGCCGGATTCTAGGGTTTGATCCATCTTCAAGTATGTTGATTGCACCAATGTATATGGCTACAAACATTCAATACCCTAACATCAACACCTTGTATTATTTTTCTGCATACTTGTTAGAAGAAATGCACAAAGGTTTGGTGGCATTAAAGAATGGGGGAATGATAGTAAGATTCTAGTGGTATTCTTTTTCTATGCATATGTTCTTATACAAAGGTGCATATTATTTTGGTAAGGATATGAAGCTGAAAAGAAATATGGATGGTATAGAGATGCCAATGTAATCATGGAATCTATTGTTGGATAGGCATGAAGAGAAAACCATTTTTGTGATTGCTACAAATATATTTTCCTCCAAATTGAGGAGATATCTGATTGTGGATATGCCTAGGATTCCACTTGAACTACATGATTTCTTGAGGCTAGTGGAAAGGAGGCCTGATTTAAATATAAATCATAATTGGGGAGATACAATCCCTTATCAATATTGCACAATTATCAGAGTATATGGAACAAGACTAACACCCTGGATGTACTTCCAAGAGATGTACCACTAAGAATTGGATTCATTGAAGTTATGTGGTAGTTGGGGGATGCTGAAGACAATTATTTTTTTGAAATGAGAAAGGGAACATTTTTCCCTAGATACAAAGTATTCTCTGATTTTGTCATGGTAACAGATGGAAGGAAGAAAATCTATGATCATTATCTTAGGCCATATGGAATGAAATATAGAGCATATAGAAGTTATGATACACAGGTTTTTATTATTTGGTTATTGAATAGGATAAGAGGAGGGAATTTTGTATACACTTTTTCATTTCCTGAGGACATAATAAAAAAAGTGTTTTATTTTTAGACACAAGAGGATATAATGAGAAAGTGGATTGTTTTTGAGAGGTTGGAAAGAGAAAAGAGGGTGAAGGACCCTCAATTCACAATGTTATTTGATATTAGAGATGAAATTTTGAGAGTGGAAACTGTCATGCAAAATTTTGACAAATTTGTTGCAACTTTGAAAGAGGTAAGAGTAGTGTAAGATAAGGAGAAATCTATGGTCAATGAAGAGAAAGATAAGGCAAAGGTCCCATGATCTAGAAGAAATACCAACTTATTATCCTACCAAGAAGGTGCACATTCATGTAAGGAATAAGAGCATTGTAAAGAAACAATTAAACATTGACACTCCTACACAATCAAAGGAGTCTAGAGTACCTTCTCCCCAATAGAAAATACCATCATTGTCACCACCCATTCTTCCATCCCTCAAATAATTGAGTTGGATTCCCCTCCTATACGACCCTATCATCCAAAGGAGCCACCAATAAAAAAGGCAAAGTATTGAATTAGTTGGTCTTGTTGATTACCCAATTGAAGAATCAAATGATGAAATTGTTGTCATAGAGGATGAAATAATGCAACGTATGCCATCCACTCAAAGAGACATAGTGTCATAAGATTTGAGTCTCAGATTGAGCAAGGAATATTTGAGTGAGATAAATAGTTTAGACGACATGAGGGTTGAAGCTTATGAGAGATTCATGGATGATGATGCTTTTATCAAAACACAAGCATTCCAGGAATATGTGTGGAGGGTGATGAAAGATGAGTATGTTATGAATGTGCAAATGAAGGAAAGCAAGAGCTCTGAAAAGCCCAAAGAAAAAAAAGAGGTTGAGGTCAGGGAAGAATTGAGAACCAAGTATCTAAAAATTATTCCAGCTGAGGGTAGGGAACTTATAAAAAAAAGTGGCGTATTTATATTATTGGAATGGGATTTAGCATTAGCCATAACATTTGATACAGTTAGAAGACATGATTCCCCCATCTTCAACACAAAAGAGGAATTTACATTGTCCTTGCAAGATCATCTTTTAGCTCCCAATGGGACACATTATCTATTTGGGATTTAGCTCCAACCACAAAGAAACCAGAGTTGTAGAACCAACTATAGGAGTTAGATGAAGACTAATAGTCAAAAGGGTATCAAATACATTTTCTTTAGAAGCAGATACATTGAGTTTTTAAATGTAGCTTAGTTTGCTAAAGCCACCATTGAGTCCTTGTCTGAATAAAGGGACAAATTCAAAACATAATATAATGACATTGTGGTTGAATACAATGTGAGTCAACAAAAGATTACAAAAATAAAATTGCAAATTTCCTTATGGAAGGAAAGGTTCCAATCAATGCAGCAAGGGTCATCACAAGTTACAATGTTTCCTCCCACTTCTCCACAAGAACAAGTCCCATCTTCTCCCATTTTTCACCACCTCCAATCCTAGTTGAGGTTATGCCTCCTATTTTGGAGGATGTGCCCATTGCACCATTGGCTCTAGATACATTAGATGCACCTCCAACTGAGGAGGTCACCAAGGAAGAGTTGATAGAGAAGCTTAAGACCCTTGAGGAGATATTTAAGCAGTATGATGATCTTATCTATGTGAGCTATTTGAATATTGTAATTGTGGTGTTAGAACACCTAAAAAATGGATTGAGAGAAGATTAATCAACATTCATTCAAACTATTCTTCCATGTTCAATGCAATAAGGAAATTTGTTAGGGATAGAGAGGTTGCTCTCCCATTAAGGGATAGATGGATCCCTAAGGCACAAATGTTGAGAGATATGGCCATTGGGATCAACACATGATGCTAATAAGCCTTCCAACATTGTCTCAACCCTTAATTTTGTGAATAAAATAAAGGAATCCCAAGGGTTGATCGAGCCTCTGGAAATGAAGATTAGGGAATTGGTGAAGAAGTTTGATGAGTGGAGGTTCAGTCTACTTCTAGATATTTTAGATGAAAATGGTGAAGTTAAATCTCTGGAAGAATGGAAAGACCAAGCCAATAAGGTGATAGCCACTCAAGCCAAATTAATTTTTGATGGCGTAGATGTGGATATGTTAAAAATTGGCATGGATAAGTTAACCCAAACATGCATCTTTCTTGAAGAGTTTGAGAAAGAGGAAAACTAGGTGGTGATCAAATATAGCCCATACAAGAAAAAGAAAAATGAAATTATGGGGTTTAACTAGCCTATGGAGGAAGAATTTTAGCTCTGGAAGTCCAACTATGTTGACATCTTGGACTTATAAGTTGATGCAATGATAAAATGGTGATTGAGATCTTGGTCTTATGCCTACAACAATAAATACCTTACAACAAGAGAAGTACAATACATGGTCTGGAACTAGCATAGATTAGGCCTTAGATATATCAACATTTAAATATTACACTTTCTCCAATTCAAAATTGATGATGTGGAATGCAAACATTGAATTACTTTGGCATATTCTTTTCTCTTTCTTATTCTTTTTCATCCTAAAGTATTGGGGCATGTGGAAAGGGCAGTTTAGCTCGTGGAAATTTTTTTTTTGACTGATTGAAGAGCCTTTTGGAAGGTTGGAGAATCTTCATCAACAAATGAGAAATGGTTTTTGTCTTATGTGAAAATATACCTCGATTTTGGGAAAATATAACTGCCTTTGATGTAAATGTGAATGTCAAATGAAAACATGACATGTGTACAATTTGGCCTAAAGCTTGTTTAGCTCCCTTGTTCTTACAAAAGGGAATTCAAGGAAAATTGTATGGGGTTGTTAGCTGATTGATCTCAAAGAAGTTTTGTAACCAAGTCTAGATAATAAAATACGAGTCTGTTCTAGGTTATAAGAGTCTTTTGAATTTTGTAATGGTAAATGTGATAATAGTATTGTCATATTTTGGAATACAAATGACAAAATATTCAAGGCCAACGTTCTCCATTGTCTACTTTGAAAATATTTTGAATATAAAGGTATCAAATATTTCTTCTATTCATCTTCTTGTCTTTCCTAAATTTTTATTCATTGTTATTATGCTTTTTCAAAGAATGAGTTAAATTTGTATTAACATGGATAAAGGTTTATGTGAATGTATGCACAAATAATTAAGTATTGTTGGTTAAGTTCCTATTATTAATGGTGTAAGATTGATAGGATTTTTTATGACATGAGTAATGTTGTTAGATGTTTTCAATTACATGGTTTAAAATCCTCCACCCGAGGATAAGGCATTGGTCATGCTTGTTACAATTTCCTAGATCTTTCTTAGAAACTAAATTTAAAATCAATTTTAATATCCAATTCCCATGTGAATGTATGTCGAGATAAATTTATAACATTTTCTCATGTTTCACTAAGATGTTACCATGAAGGTTAGCCAGATCTTTGAGGTATTTTATTTGTTAAGCAATTAAAGGATAATTTATTTGTTAATTTATAATGTATATGATAATTGGCACAAGAGTATCTAAAGATACATTGTAGGGATCACCCTCCCCGAGTTTTGTAGAGGGAAATCCTAGTAAGCTTTCACCTCTTTGTTGGCCAATCCCTCATAGTTATTGACAATTGAATCTATAAAATTCATAGATAACTAGTGAGACAAGCTTGGTTCATTAAAAATAACCAACACAAAGTATTTTCTCTTTGCTTTGTCCTCAACTCTTGGGCTTGTAGTTGAGACAACTCTTTCCTTAGGATTTAATGAGGAACCAATCTTCTCCAAGGCATAATATTTCATATTTTCATCTTTTGCAACAACCTCCTATCTTCTTGTACTCAATAATCATTTTATCTCATTCAATAATTGACTTACTATCTCACATAGGCCAATATTAAATGTCACAATGTATTTTGACAATGGCCTCTTCAATTGTTCACTTATTTTCATTATTAGCATTTGGATATAACTTAGATGTATCCTTCAAGATTCCAAACTATGCTATAGCACTAAATAGCACATCAATATTCATGGGACTATACTCACTAGTTGAAGGGGTTTTCAATTTCTCCTTTCCCTTTTTGTACTAGTCTCTTCCTGAGAGACTTTTGATTTCCTTTTGTGAACCAATTGTACTTCTTCCTCTTCCTCTTCTTCTTCTTTTGAACTCATATACTTATCTTTTTTTTTCTCTTTCTTTCTTTCTTCTCTTTGGAGCCTTTTGTTGCTCAAGGATGCTAGATGTGTATATCATTTTAGAGCCACCTCTTTGTTTTGTTTTGGAGGAATTTGAAACAACAAGTGTGGAGGTTGAGGTCTTGTCTAACCTTCTTGTTCTTAGTGTAGTATGCATAGGAGAAGATGTTCCTTTAGACTTCTCTATAGGGTCCATAGGGGTACCAAAATCCCTTTCTAACTCAACTTTCATCTATCTGACCTTTTCTTCAATATCCTTCTTTTTCTTTTCCAGGTTTTCTTCCACATTCTTATCGATCAGTTTATTTATTATCTCTTTGTATATACCAAACCTATCAACTACTGTATCTCTAGGATTGCTCAATATAAAATATGCAAGTCCAATCCAATTGGATTCATCTACCTCACAAGTCAATTTCAAAACCCAAACAATTTTGGTTTCAACTGCTTCCATGTAGTAGTTATCTTTGCCAACCATAAATGTTATTTCAATCTTATACTTTTTCATAAATTTATCTGAAATTATTTCTCTTCTTGCATTTGGCCTTGAAAGGTTTTGAAAAAATACACACAATATTGAATCATGGGAATTTTTATCTTCAAATCTCCTCAAATGATCTCTAATTTAAAAATCTACAAGGATATTATCTTTCCATACTATATCTTTCACTTAGAAAAACTCATTGAGAAAATAAACATTAAGAAAATAATGAGAGTACTGTACTAAAAACTGTAACTTTTATCCTTTATCCTCTACAAATTTTCCATCAACTACAATTGTAGGAACTCACATAGATCAAAGCATTTACCCTCATTCTCCATTTTATATATTTAGAGTGAATTGTGATGGCAACGACATAGAATTCTCTATTTATGTAAAATATCTTGTAATAAATCATCATTGTGGCATATTTGGCCACTAGATCTGTGATATCATTTACTATTAGGTCACAGTTGTATAATTTGGCATTGATAAGCTTAATCACCACTTCATTATTTATTGCCTTCAATGCCAGGATAGGTCTTGTGGAGCTCAAACTAGTAGCAACCCTTGATGCTTCTTTGTTTATCATATGTGACATGTTCTTAGAATAATCTCCACCCACTCATCTTCAAAATAGAAGTTAGGAAACTCCACCCATACATCCAAATTTTTCTCCACAAGTTGGCATACTCTAGTTTCAACTAGAAATCATCTCCAGTTAACACATTTTCCTTAAACTTTGATAGTTTTAAATGATTATATTTACCTTGTTGGTTCCCAAAATTGAAAATTACAAACCCTAAGAGGATGCCAAGCTTTATGGTCAGGTTTGCGATGTTTTGGACAATGAACGAAGTTAACCAATATGGTTTAAAAATCCCCGCACTTTAGGCTCTGCTAAACCTAGGTGAGTGTACCTAAATAATAGAGCATATTTAAAAGTTGTGTGTAATCTCTAACTTGGGAAATCTATCCACAATAGCATGCAAATTTGAAATAGATGCAAAGCTAACAACTAGTCCTACTATAAATGTTTGAGAGTTGAATGTGTGAATAAGGTTTGTATAGTGTATCGTTTCAAAATTAATGTGACTAGTGCCTAATCTTATTGGGTAAATGGAGTTGAGATGTATAATATATATGGATCCTTTTCTTGGCTTAACTCTAATTGCTTGAAACTTTTGGGTGTTTATACTTTGTATAAACGTGCAAGTTTGTCAGTTATTTGGGCTCTATTTATAAATTCTAGTGATATCTCCCTAAGTTACTGTGATGTTTGAAAGGAATTTTAATTCTAATGTAAAGGAAACCAGTTAAGATAATCAATTCAAAAAGACTTTAATTTTAGGCAAAAACCTATTAAAAATGATCTCTTAAAAGGATTCTAATTCTCTTCTCATAGAAACCAATCAAGGAAATCACAAATGTGCATCAAATGTGTCTTGAAAAGTTAAATATATATTGATAAACTTAATTTGAATAATAGAGAAAGAGCACTCCAAAGACAACCAAATAACGTGTATGAATTAAAATTGACAGAATAATTGAACACCAAAAATTGGGCCACCAATTTAATTTTTCTCCCTCATATATTGCTTCAAAAGATAATACAATTCATACTGGAAGTCTTTTATGCTTACCATACTATGACTAGATGCTAATAACTATGATCATATATCAAAAAATGGCCTTGGTTTCCCTTATATATGGAAAGCAACAAGATTCAGGCCATTACATGAAAAGTGGTGTCATTTCATTTATATTTTGCGAAAACCCTAACAAATGTAATTAATAATAAGCAAGAGATAACTAAGGAAGTCTACAAAAATTCGAGACACACCATAGTTTGTTAATCTCCATTAGGTACCTGTGATCACTAAATATTTGTTCAAAGTCCTTCCTCCATGATAATGTATCTAATGCAATAAAACTTCAATGACTTATGTTCCTTACATTGCTCGAATAATAAAAAAATTCAAAATAGAAGATGCTCTATATATCGTTCATTGGCATATGTATCTACGTTGGTAATTATATATTTCATAATTTACTCCATATGAAGCATCCATTCAAGTTGCACATGGGTGTTTTCCATCATTTTCAACTCATCATTTATCAAATTGAAAGCCTATGACAATAATTGTGCCAACTCATCTTTCCATTCACTCTAGTGTTTAAGATCATCTATATCATCAAAGAAATATGGGAACAAGATAGCCATGGACTGGTCAAAATCATTAAGCTCCTCTATGATTGTAGTTTTAAAATTATTATGTACATTTATTAGCTCATCAAGATTCTTAAGTACTTGTTCATCCACATTTTCTTTGGCTATCAACTCCTCTTTTTTCTCCATTATTCGAGGCTACAATCTCTTATGGTCTTGAAAAGAATCATGTATTTTAGTGTGAACTATCCAAAATTGATCGGCCTATTCTAGTACCTTCTCAAACCTCCTCTTGATTAATTCCGAGGCCATCTCAAACTTGGTGATTTTCATCTTTTTGTCTAATTCATCACATTTCTTTTGAGCCTTTTCAGTTTTATGCTTCTAGTATATAGTTTCTGACATTGCTTCTAGTACCTTATCCTTACACTCTACCAATGGAGAGTAGGTGCCTGAAGAAGAAGGTAATTTATCCTTGTACTTGACTACTTCCTACTGCAACCTCTCATTCTCAAAAATGTACTTGTTATCTTTCACTAATTTTTCAATTTATGCCTTGGTAAAATTTGTAACATTGATATTCATGTTGATAGTCTCCATGGGATCAATGTCTCCCACTTTATGTACAAGAAGATGGTCAAATACTTGGCTTGGGTCACTAATGATAGTAGGTCTTTTCTCTGGTGGGTACAAGGCCCAAATGAGAAGAGTGGAGTTATTAGGGTTGTATCCAGAACCAATTTAGATATTATCACTTGCTTCAATACTAATTTGCAAGGATTTGTCTTGTATTCTCCTACAACTATTGAATACAATGGTAGATATGATATCCCATCCTAGTAGGAGCATAACTCCAACATCCTGCAATAGATCTCGCCCCTTTTCTGGAGTAAATTTCTTCATCTCTTGATCCACTTCTCTTTGTAATTCATCTAAGACCTCAACTTCTTGTCAAGAGAGATTTATTTTATTCTCTCTTATCATCTTACCCTTGTATTCATAACAAACACCTTGAACTTAGGAGACTTGACAAAGGAATCATTTGAAGTAAACTTTTGACTTGCAATATGCCTAAAATTATCAAAAAGTTTATTTGATGCCTCAAACACAACACTCCTTTTAGGTGGAGGTTCATACTTTTCAACAATAGGTTTATTTTTCTGTATAAATTCACTTCATCTTCAATATCTTCTTCATTTTCTATAGGTGTATTAATGGAAAAACAAATGTCTGGGGTAGGTTGTGGTGACATGTAGAAAAAGGGTATTACATCTTCAACTTGTGTTACTACAACATCTCCTATTGAAGGAGAAATTTCTCTCCTCTTGAGTGCTTTAGGAGGTACATCTTTGATCAATTCAGTTTCATGTTGAAGCATCTTATCCATTCTTTCCATAGGGTCTTCAATATCATGAAAGGCCCTAGAGTATAGTGGATTGTGACTCTTTTTCCAAGCTTCAACAATCATTATTCTATTATACATATCCCTTATTCTTGATGCATGACACTCATCGTTTTTCCTAATCAAATCATCATCTACAAGAAGCACATGTTTATACCCTTTCAACTTATGTGTCAACTTAGAATTTTTGATGAAATGCCCAGGGTCAAATGATTTTCTTTCATTCCCTTTGGGTAGATTGTAATGCTCTAATTTATCATCAATAACTTCATATCCTTTCTCAAAAACAACAATGAAGTCATCAAAACAAAGAGTACTTGGCATAAGGGGCTGTTTGCTATAAATTTTTAAATGTAAGAAATCTGAATAAGACAATTGTCTAACTATTTTCAGGTATGCTACTTCGTCCAAAACTATCCTTGGTATGAGGAATGGTGCTCCTTCGAAACCATAAACCCTAATCTTGGTACAATCCTTATAAAAATACCAGCCACCCCAATTGTGGTTTAATTTTACCCTATGATCTATCTCTTTGGGTCCTAAAAACCTTTGTATTTATGATGATAGGTTATATTTTTAACGGTGACCAATAACTTTGTAGAGTGGTGTCACAAAATATTCTTCAAAATAAAGGTAATGCGATCTAGTGCATCTTCTATCCCATATTGAAGTCCACATCTACACCGGCCTAAAATTTCCATCATTGTCTATGTCCCTTATTCGTAAGTGATCACTCCACAATCCAATAGATTGTCCCTCTTATAAGATAACATGCACGATCAACAAATACTATTTATAATAGATTCTATTGTTATTCTTAATGGAGGTGAGCGCATCATTGAGGGTTTTGCCAAATACTTTGCATAATAAAAAGGCCTAGCATCTTTATTTTAGATGTCAACTACTAAAACCATTGGGGCTATGGACATTAGGGTGGGTACATCTATTCCCAAGACTTGAACGAAAGAGTAGTATGTATATTGAAAATATTCTTTGAACAATTCAGTTGAAAATGGGGGGTGCTCACCTTCTGAAAACCTTTTGAGTCTATTCACTTCATCTCAAGGTTTGTGCAAGGGTAATCTCCACCTTTTATAGCTAACATCCATTTAGTGGTATTCATCTAGAATACCTTTGATCCTAAATTTAATAGTCATGCTCAAATCCAGTTGAAAAACCATAGAAATATAATTGCTTGTAATGGGCACAAAGGACGACCCATCTACCAAGTGGATTTTATGAGTGTGTGTTATAAATTTTTTCTAGTGCCTTCATCAATTCCACATTGATAAACACATTAGACACTACTAGATTTCCCAAATTAAGCCTCCATGGGTTAGATACTAGCCTATGTCTGTACATTTTCTTGTAATGGTACATAAATAGGTCATAACCCCTTTTTCAGTCCACACATCACCTAATCCTTTTTATTTATCCTCTAACTTCTTGACTCTTGGGTTTAATTGGAAATTTCTTGTAGATCTCAGCCCAAAACCAAGGCATCAGTCAATTAAATCTTGGTTTAAATGCTTGGTATCTAGTTTCTACCTTTTAGTTTTGGATGTTTTTGATGTACTTGTCATTTATTTACAAAATAATGTAAACCCTACTTTGTGCCTATTCTTCAACCAGTCTGAATAGAATGAATTCAATTTAGGCTTGGTTACTTACTTGGGTTGGGCGTGTTCCTACTGGTTCTTTGCATCCACTGTCACCATTGGATTCCTAGTCTCTTTTCCCTGGGTGCAAGATTCCTCAAACTAGAGCACAACAAATTGTCTATCTGTAACTTGCTCGACTCTGATTCATAAATGATGAATGATTCCAACTTTCACGTCACTATTTCTATTTTTGAATATCAACCATTGATTTTATTTCCATCACCACCAATTTCTTCCTTCGAGATATCACTTGTCTTGTCACCTCAAGTGAGTTTAATGCTTTCGCTACATCAAAATGACTAATTTGATACCCTTGTCGACAATCATTTCTCTCCCCAATAAATGCTAGGTTCTTTAACATTTTGTGAATTTGGAGGGTTATGACTTCATACCAATATCACCATGTCTTCTTGAAACCCTCTTTGTAAGTGGTTTCTTCGATATTTTTATGTTCACAAATTTTATAGAGGCAATAAATGTCATCACTTTATTGGGAGGATTAGTATCCTTATTCTTCTAAAATGCATTCTTCCCTCTAATAGAATCTTTGGTTTAGTTGTTCAGTTCTTTCTTTTAGGGCTATCAAAGGGATTGATCCTTGAATTTCACCGATATAGATCCCTCTCCTTGAGATTTCTCTAGTTGATATGTTATTTTTGGTTTTTAGGGAGATTAGGAATTGGTTTCCTCCAATGTTTTGAAATCCTTTCATGCCCCTTATTACTTTCTTCTATCTGCTTTAGTAATGAAGGCTATCACTTTATCGAAGATACACCTTTACTTGTCCCTTCGATATACATAGTTCCTTTAAATAAATTCTTCCCCTTTTCATTATGTTGAAAGGACTCATAAATTACTCATCCCAACATCCCAAAGTATCTCTGATTGTTAGGCTTAAGTGTTTTTCCTTCAATTTTTCATCATCACTTTGACACGTTGCTGAGTCATGTCCGAGAGAGAATGCTCAAGTGTAATTACCTTGTGAGTTGTGCTCAAAGTGATACAAGTTAAAACATTATACTCCTTGGTAATCAATGTATCGGGTTGTTGAAGAGACCCAAAATATTATCTCCCGATGCATCAAAGTGCCTTCGATAAGATTTTGATCGAATTGTTGGGGAGATGCCAAAATATGTTTCCTTGATATGGTATATTCTCTTTGAAAATGTTCACATTGTTTTGCTTCATCGCTTCTTTGAAGAGACCTTGAAATGAGATTCACCGATGTGATGTAGTCTCGATGACATAACTTATCTCTTGTGTGGGTAGGATGATGAATGAAAATTTATTAAGATGATGGCTAGAGGGAGGGTAGATGGAATATTTGAATAATGAAATTAAAAATGACAGGTTAGGAAATGGGGTATTTCAAAGAAATGATTTTTTTGGGGAAAATTAAGGCTGATTTTTCTAGTCCTAACATTGACTCTAATTGGGGATGAATGACTATGAGGTCATTGCAAGAATCCAAAAGTAATCCCTGGGATGTAGACCAGGGGTGGGGGTGGTAAAAAAAAGAAAAGAAAATCCTAATCTATTGTGCATGGAAAGTAATAATTTTAAGAGAAGAAATACTTCAGGAATTGTCCATGCACTGGAAATTCCTCTTCTCCACCAATCGTATTTTATAGATAGTAAGAATCTTCACCACATTTACTAGTGATGATAAATGGGCCCAACCACAATGCTTCAAATTTCCCATGCTCCCCTCTATCCTGGCTTCTGTCATTCCACATAAGGACCATGCCATCCACCTTGAATTTTCTATCTCTTGCATTTTTCTCAAATAAATGCTTCATTTGTGACTGTATCTTCTCATTTTTCTCCTAGGCTTGAATCTCGATCTCATCCAACTCAACCAGTTATTCTATCTTTTCTTCCATAGGATCAAGGATATCTATATCTTCTTGCAAGATGGAATTTTAGATTTTTAAAAGGACATGTATTGGGAGCCTAGCTTGAGCTCCATACACTAGCTCAAATGGATACTTTCTAGTGGCCTTCTTCATAGTAATCCTATTTTCCCATAGAGCCAATCCGAGCTTGGAATCTCATGCCTTTTTTTTGTTATCTAATATCCTCTTGATTATTTTTATAATAATTTTGTTATTGGATTCTACCTGCCCATTTGCTTGTGGATGGTATGGTGAAGCATATGAAATTATTATGCCATAGGAGTCACAAAATTCCTTGAATTCATTTTATCTAAAGCACATACCATTATTTGTGATGAGCCTTATAGGTACCCCAAATCTAGTAATGATGTTCTCTAATAGGAAGTTTATCACCACTTCGCTAGTGGCTTGATTTGTTGGGACTACTCTATCCATTTTGTAAAATAATCAGTGGCCACTAGGATCCATTTGTGTCCACCACTAGAACTATATGTAATTTCTCTTATAAAGTCGATTTCCCACTGATGAAAAGGGGCTTCAATTTGCATTGGTCTCAATGGTAAGGCTCCCTAATAATTTTCTCTACTAGAGAACTTTTGACATTCTTCACACTTCCTCACATATTTGTGGGCATCATTGAAGACTTTAGGCTAGTAGTAGCCCACTCTTAATATCTTTTGGGTAGTGGTTTTTTCCAAGAAGTGACGTCCACATACACCCTTATACATCTCTTTTAAGATATATTCTACTTGCACTTCATCCAAGCATAGCAATAAGATACCCAGGATAGGTCTCCATTTATAAAGACATATTTCAATGCTTGGAGTTTTAAGGTCCTTTTCTAGTTGTTATTTAAACCTTCAGGACATTTCATATGTTTAAGATAGTATGCTACGTTGGTGTACCAGGATGTATTCTCAATACTTGATACCCAATTTTCTTTTTCTTCCATGTTGCAAATCTATGCTGCTTCTAAATTGGACTCAACCATCAACTTTGATAATCCTTGTCCCCTTACTAGTTTGGTAATTTGAATATTGATATTAAACTCGTGGATATGTTTTATCCATCGACATCTTCTTCTAGGCACCTATGTTTGTGAAAAAACATCCTTCACTGTAGCATTTGAAACATATGCAATTACTTCTACCCCTACCAAGTAAGGCTTGGATGCTTTAACTCCATTTACCAATGCATATGCTTGCTTCTCAATAATGTCAATTTCAAATTTTTCCCTTGAAGTGATTTACTAAATAATGAGATAGGTTGCTCATATCCTTCATTATTCTTTTGTAACGTTACAACCACCACTATATGAAATGATGCAAAGGAGAATATCTAAAAGGGTTTGTAAAATTCTAGGGACTTCAATATAGGTGCTTCCTTGATTTCATTCTTGATTGACACAAATGCATCAATGGATTCTTCTATCTAGTCAATTCTTGAACCTTTCTTTAATATTTTTGAGATTGGTCTTACAATCTCTGCAAAGTTTGAAATAAATCGTCTGACAAAGTGAATTTTTTTGAAGAAATATTGGATGGCCTTTACAGTCTTTGAAATGGGGATCTTTTCGATAGCTTCCACTTGTTCTAGATCAATCCTCACTGCATCCTTTGAGATAATATTCCCTAATAATTTACCCCCTGTGACAACAAAATGACACTTCTTCGAATTCAGAGATATGGCATATTTTAATGCTCTGATGAAAATATTTTTTAGATGTGCATAGTGGTCCTCTACCTTTTTGGAATATGCTATTAGATCATCTTGATATACCACCATTATAGCATTGATCAGGTTGGAAAAGGCTACATCCATATCCCTTTGAAATTTTTCTCAAACATTAGTGAGGCTAAAAGACATCCTCACATAAACATATGTACCCCAAGGTGTGGTGAAAGCAGTTTTGTATTGTTCTAACTCCTTGAAATTCACTTGGTTATACCTTGAGAAACCATCCATCATAGATAGTAGCTTACGAAATTTCACCCCTTGTAGGATTGCTTCCATGTTTGGAAGAGGATAGTTATCTTTGAGTGATGAGATACTCAAATTATTGAAATCTACACACAACCTTATCTCTCCATTTTTCTTCCTTATAGGTACCAGGTTTGAGACCCAAGAGGAATGTTTGATTGGTTTGATAATACCTCCATCTCTAAATCACATAAGCTCTTCCTGCATTTTTGGTGCTAATGTAGGGTTTATGCATTTTTTCTTTTGTTGAAATGGTTTAGCATAAGGATTTAGTGGTATTTCATGCTAGAAAAGATCCTCTATGTATGCTTTCAAATCATCATAGGACTAGGCGAATACATGTTTATACTTTTAGAGAAGGAATATAAGTATTTCCCTGACTTTAGGACCGATCCTTTTGCCAATATAAACTTTCTTAAGAGCAAGCTCTGTCCCGAGATTAATTTCTTCAACATCTTCATGTTAATAGGTGTAGGTTTTAGGTTGAATATGTCGTGTCCATCAAATACCCTTTATAACGCCATGAGCCCCTTTGGAATCTTAATTGTCTTAAGTTGTACCACTTCTTGTCCGAAGATAGTTTCCTTTCCATCTACTTCCTCAACAAAAGCATTGAAATCTATTTCCCGAGACTCATACTGATCAATACAATGAAGAAAATTAATTAGGTCTTCGTCATCATTGAACACCTGCCAATTATAAATGTCATCTGAGATTGCAGGTCTTGTTTCGAACTCCAATTCTATTATTCTTGCTAGTGTAATGTCATCCTTTTTTAGAGCCATATTTGCTAATAAATTTACCATTATATTCTTAGATCTTTCTATCCAATCTATCGAGAATGCATCAAAGAGTTCAATATTATCCCAAACCACATTTTTGTATTGCTTTAGTCTTTATTCCATTGCTCGGATAAAAAAACATGCCATAATAGGGAGTATCTACAACAGTGATATTAGTTCTGTAAGATGCTTCAGCGTATGCAACCAACTTTAGCTCTACATCCCTTATAACTCCAACAGCTGGGATAGACCAGTTGTCCATTGCATAACATTTTTTGTAAGTGGTGTCCACCCATAGGCCCAATTCTTTTATAACAACCATCAACATGATTTTTATTGCAGTTCCTGAGTTGATCATGCAATTCTTCACTAATCTATTGTTAATCAATAATGTAGTGTAGAATGGGTCTATTTGATAGGGATTCTTGGTTAAAGTGTCACTAAGGTAAACCTCAAGTATCTTTGTGTTTTGATGTTCAACATTATTCACCTTTGCTTATGATCTTTCTTTAGTTTTGTTATGATTTTGCTGCTTGTTTGGTATATTTGAGATCAACTTGATATCACTATCTTTGTATTCATCCACTCTCATCATATCTAGCAATGGTATAGACATATTGATCTGAGAAAATGCTTATGCTATGTCAAATGAGGGGGCACTCATTGACTATTCTACTTTATCTATTTTAGTATTGTTCTTTTCCTCAACTTGTAGCTTAACATTATCTTTCACCTTACCTTGCTTAATTTTTTTTGTTTCCTTGGACACAATTTTTTGAGCTTTTCTTTTTCACTTTTCTTTTGGTTATCTAGGACATCATTCTTATGCTTTTGATCTTTTATGAATAAGCTTCTAGGTGTTCCCTGGTTTGCATTTATAGTTATGTTTCTCAAGTCGTAATTTCTTTTGGCCTACACCACGGTAGCTAATGTAAGAGTCCCTTTCTCTTCTTTAGTTAGTTTCCTTAATTCAAACTATGGGGTTGGGTTAGATGTATAAGAAATTTATTGATCATCATCTTCCTGATCAGAAAAGATTTGTTGCTGACCCATATTGACATTGTATTTTTATTACTCACATCATATTCAAACCCATCCTCCTTAGAGGATGATTATTCTTCATCAAATTGATGGGGTACCATCATTGACATGTTTATAGTATTATCATCCCTCTCTTGATCATAAGACATTTCATTTTCTTGTAGGGATTGTGCTACTATGGAATATTTTGGTGAATGTGGTAAACTGCATGCTAAACACCAAGGATTATTTTCTAACATGTGTGTCCCATGTTTCTTCAAGGGGTCAGGGGTGTCCTTATTAAAATTTTGTCTCTAATTATTACCTACAGGTCTCCCATATTTCTAGTTAGTATTGTATGGCATATCGTGTAATCTAGATTTTTTCATTTTTATAATGATTTTCTTGCCTGGTTTGGTGGTTGTTAGTATTTTGTGGAACTTTGACATTATCTCTCTTGCTAATTATCCATGCAACTTTCCTATTATTTTCAATGTTGATAGAAGCCTTCCAAGCTTTTGTAAAGGTATTGGGACCTCTATTTCTAATCTCATATCCAGTTGTAGGATCAAAGGAATTTAGGTAAAGGGCCAGGGCCATACCATTTGGGGGTTTTGATCTAGGTGAGATTTTGTTGAATAGTTTTGAGAATCTTTGGTTGAAATCAACCACTGATTCATTTTGGTATTTTTGGATACCTGTTAATTCATGCATGAATTTTTTTTGGGTCAAAATGACTTCCATATTTTTCCTTGAATTGATTTTTGAAATTTGTCGAAGAACTGATCGAAGCATCGGGCAGGTTCTTCTACCAATCCCTAGAATTTTCAATCAGGGAAATCATGAACAAATTCATGAGGAAATATTTATATTGTACATTGTAGTCATCCATAACTACATCAATTTTTTTTATATGTTCCTCTACTGAGATGACATGATTCTCAAAAAAATTTAAGATAGCATTTGTCAAATAATTGCTAATTGGATATGGACATATCTAATATCTAGATAAATCTAGTTGTCTATATCTATTTATGTTTAAGGGTCACTGTAAGTGAGGATTCTGATGATGTTGGTAGTGTTGGTACTGAGGGCCTTATTGGTACTGATGGTGAGGTACATGTTGTTGTACATTCTGATGAGGGTACACATTACCTTACACATTCTATTAAGGTATATGTTGTTGGTGAGGTAGGACATACTATTGACCAGGAGGTGGGTAAGTGTTAGCCATGGGTTGGGAAGTGGTGTGGAAACTTTATGGTTGTGAGGTTTGTGGTGGAACATTTTGTACAACATAATTTGTGTTTCCTTGATTTCCTGCTGCATTGTGAGGTGCTTTTGAAGTCTTAGGGCCCCTTGTGTTCTGGTATGACCCTTGTGAGTTAGTTGTATTTGCATTACCTCCCTGCTTATGAGGAGGTATATACTTTGAACCATTTTTTGTAGGCTAGACATCGATCTGGAGCAATTGTTGGGCTAATTCCTCTTTGTCTTTTAGAAATTCATTTATCCTAAGCTCTTCTCTCTTTCTTTCTACCTCCTGTTCTAAATCTTGACTGGTTAACTTTATTTTTGTGATACAACCAACATGAGTTTCTATGGAGGCATTTTGATCCATGAATGCATATCGGGCTCCGTCGTTGTGCTACAATGACATTCTATAATTGTATTCTCTTTGGTTTTGTATCCTTTCCTCTTTTGCATGAGCATTGAACTCATTCATTTTTTGAGGGTTAGCTTTGAAATGGAGAATAATATCACTCAAGTTGTTTTTATCAGTCTGGATATGAAATGTTTTTGACAAAAACCCATCACTATTGTGGCATTTGGATCCATGTACACGCTGAAAATTTTATTTATTGAGAAAAAATGTTTTGATGTATTCTCTTGATCGCTATATGTGACATCCGATTGATGTGATGTTGTTCCATTCTTGGTAGTATGAGATTTTGAAGGAGGGGACCCATTTTTCCTATCCATTTACCATTATTTTTCTTTGGAATTCCCTTATGCAAAGATCTTCTACCATCCATTTTGAGTGAGATTGTAATTATTTTATGCCTAAGGTACAATATTTTTGATATGATATTGAATTTATCACTCATGCAATGATTTCAAAATTTGGTAGAGTTGCCACTCACTTTTTAAAAGTGAGAAAACGGTAGTAATTTTAATATCAAGGTCCGAACAAGATTATTCTTGGTTTTATCCTCGATGGAGTCCCTTACTAAGCTATATGAAGGTGAAAAATGTGAAGTTTTATGACTCTGGAATGGTCTAGATTTAGAGTTGACTAGGCTACTCCCCAGTAGAATCGCCAATTTGTTGGTTCCCAAAATTCTGGATTACAAACCCTAAGAGGATGCCGAGCTCCATGGTTAGGTTTGCAATATTTTGGCCAACGATTGAAGTTAATCAATATGGTTTAAAACTCCCTACACTTTAGGCTCTACTAAACCTAGGTGGGTGTACCTAAAAAATAGAGTAGATTTAAAAGTTGTGTGTAATCTTTGACTTGGGCAATCTGTCCACAATGGAATGTAAAAGTGAAATAGATGTAAAGCTAACAACTAGTCCTATTGTAAATGTTTGAGAGTTGAATGTGTGAATAAGGTTTGTATAGTGTATCAATTTGAAATGAATGTGACTAGTAGCTAATCAGATTGGGTAAATGGAGTCAGGATGTATAAGATATGTGGATCCTTTTCTTGGCTTAACTCTAACTGCTTGACACTTTTGGATGTCTATACTTTTTATAAATGTGCAATTTTTTTTAGTTATTTGGGCTTTTCTTACAAATCCTAGTGATATCTCCCTAAGTTATTGTGATGTTTGAAAGGACTTTTAATTCTAATGTGAAGGAAACTAGTTGAGATAATCAATTCAAAAGGACTATAATTATGGGTAGAAACCTATTAAAAATGATCTCTTAAAAGGATTTTAATTCTCTTCTCACATAAACCAATCAAGGAAATCACACAAGTGCAACAAATGCGTCTTAACCCTGAAATGATCTCCACCTATGTGATGTAGTTTGGGTGACATAACTTATCTCTTGCACGAGTATGATGATGAATGAAAATTTATTAAGATGATGGCTAGAGGGCGCGTAGATGGAATATTTGAATAATGAAATTAAAAATGGAAGGTTAGGAAATGGGGTACTTTACAGAAATGATTTTTTTGGGGAAAATTTAAGGCTAATTTTCTAAGTGCTAACACACCCATATACAAATGAATGTAAATCCACACATCTTTTGTGTAAGAAATTTATAGGAACCCTAGAGAATGCACCTTCTTTATCCATTTCTATTGATTTGTACAAATGCTTCTTAATTTTAGTTCTTTACCTCTCAACCATATCAAAAACCTAGGGAGTAAACATAATAAAATTCTCTCAACTAGGGTTTGTAAGAGATTGTAAAAACCTTATGGAATTTTGTTGGTAGGGTTTCATTCAATGCTCCAAAATTGCTTTAGATTTTGTTTGCCTTGCTCTCCTCTTTTAATTTCTAAAAAAAAAAGTCTTTAGAATATACAAATAAAATATAAACACTCTACTATTGACTAAAATAAGAATTAAATGTAGCAACAAAAGTTAGGTCAAAATACTATCAATATTTCTCTGTATTATCATCGAAACTTCCAAACACCTCGCAAATAATTACTTCAATATATTTCTCACCAAACATTTCATCAATGGATCAAGCATATTGACTGACTCATGCATCAGTATGCTGAAGAAACCAATATCTCATTTTTGGTAGGGGTTTGAGAATTTTTCTATTTAAAACTCCCCTTGAGCCAATACTTTCTATCTAGCTTTCAAAGGAGATATCTACATCGAAAATTGGCATAGATTCATTCTTCACATTATTCCCTTATTTTTTCTTCTAGATCTTGTTCATCTCCTTCTTTACACCAACCATATCAATATTTTTTGTGAAACAAAGGGTTTCACATTCTTTCCTTTAAAAAACTTAGCTACATGTCCTGGTTTATTTAATTTATAGCATATGACACCTTCTTGTGGAGAAAATTTACTTCATGCCATTTTAGATTTGTATTTAGAAGCCTCATGCCCAAACCCATTACATGTGTAACAATAACCAATGAATGATTGAAACATCATACCATTATTATAAATATTCATCATTTGTATTTTGTATTCACTAGCCTTATGACCAAATCTATTGCATGCATAGTATTTTCCAAAAAAATATTGAGAATTTTGATTTATCTTGCATTTACATTCTACAACTCTATGCCCAAATCTACAATAAGAATAAAAGTGACCTTTAAAAGATGGATACCTTTGTGCATCTAGTTTTCTGAGAGGAGGTATCTTAAAATATTTCTTTTGGTTCCATTTATGTTTGATATTTCTATTCTTATCTCTAGTCTTAATTTTTTATTTATTCTTCTTTTCAACATTATTTTGAGTCTGATTTTCCTTTGAACTTTCTCCTTTTTCAAACCCTAATCCTTATTTTTCCTTAGAAGGTTTTTGACTACCAAGCATGTAATCAAGAAAGGTGTAGATCCTCCTGAATTTTTCCTCTTGAATCTTCGCATTCTATAGATATTTCCTCAGAGAAATAATCTCTTCTTCATGTTTTGAGCATTTTGCAAACTTTACTTTCAATTGAGATTAAAACAGTCTTCAACTCTTTTTCCTTCTTCAACCTACACTTTCAGATTAGTGATTGTCTTGAATTTTATTTTTTAAGTTGCTCATTTATTTCCTTGAGTTGATCTTTAAATTTATTCACGCGATTCCTCAACTTCTCGATGCAATCACCCGTTTCTTGAAGATTTTCTTTCAAATCTCTATTTTGACATTCTACTTTAGCTAGGTCATCAAGAGAAGATATGAGTTATCCTTCCATATCAACTTTACAATATTCTTCAGTAAACCCTTCCATTATAATTTCTTTAGGAGGGATGGGATGCTTCCTATTTTCAATTCGCTCAACCTCAAAGATCTACCTCAACTGTTAAGAAGATTAAAGGAAGATTTCTTTGATACCAATTGTTGAACACCCAAAATACCGAGAGCTGGGATGAATTGGTATTCCTTGTAATTCATTAACTTAAAAGTGTATTACAAATAATATAATTAAAATTGTAGAAATGGAAAGAAATAATTAAAGCATGCACCACAAAAATAAATAGAAGAACACAAAATTTACGTGCAAAACCCTTGAAAGGGAAAAACCATGATAAGGATTAGCTCACTAAATACCATAACTAGTTTCAATGGATTACTAAATAAGGGACTCATTTTCCAAGAACTTATTGTCCAAAAAATAGAAGGGCTCACTACCCAAGGAAGATCACTTCTTCCAAAATTATAAATGTACATACAAAAGAATGGCTCACTTCTAGAGTTTGAACTACTTACAATGCATCTATTATATGCTAAAGACACAATTCCATGTTCGCTCAAAAAACCAACTTTACACACTTCATTCTTCACTATCACAAGATTACCACTATCACATTTCACACTTCTCTCTTCATAATATAAATAATGAATTTTCCTTCTATACATATATATCTTCTACAATCAATCATACTATCAATCAAGTCAGCCTAATTAGATGAATCATATGACCCCATAACCTATCAACTCAAAACTACATCATAAATGCATTGTGGAAGTAACCCAAGTGTGTTCTTCACCAAGATAGGTTGTCATGAACTATAGTCACTCCCATGAATTTTCTCCATACTCAATTCAGTCCTACACAACCCCAAAAACCTTAGGTTAACACCGCACAACCAAAGTCGTAAACCAAAAACCAATTCGACCAACTGTTCATCCAAAACTTGATGGATGGATCACCAAACCACTTAAAACTCATAATGCACATGCATCTGACATCTCCAAGCACTTCCTTAAAATTTTCAAAACATAATGATCATCCTCGGTGGAATGTAGAGCATTACAACATAAACTCTACACCTATAACTCTATCTCTACTTAGTTTGGTACTTTGTCATTAATAGCTTCTGTTGTGGAAGACATAAGACCCTAAAAAGTTGGATATGGATTCCTTCAATACATACAAAAACCACATGAAAAGATATTGTAACGCAGACCACAAAATTGTTCATCTTTTACATTGAAAATACACTATCTCAGTCTATGACTTAGCTAATCTTCTTCAAACTATATACATACTGATACAACATTGATTTTATAATGGGTTGACACCAATGAAAACATCATACACCATCATTCTCATCTTTCCAAAAATATTACCCATAAAATTTGGTAAGGTTATGTTACAAACTCCTATCCATGTCATGCCTCATGATCTTTCATATAATCTTCTTTTGGGTAGACCATCGATTCATCAAATAAATTAAGTTCCTTCCACACTTCATAATTTAATGAAATATATTTACAAAAATAAGGTTTACACAATAAAATCCAATCCTAAGTATAAAAAGTGTTTACAAATTGAAATGAGAATGAAGTATCCTCTTAAAACATTAACACCGACTACAAAATTGGAACCTTTATGAAGCAAAGATAAAGATCAGTGTTTTTCACCAGTGACAAAGTTGTTAGAGGATGATTGGGGATCATTATATTTTACACCTAAATTTGATGGGGAATAAAAGCTTATACAACCAAAATTAGGAAAGGAGAAATAAGTTGCCATGATATCAACATAATTCGAGTCATCAAAAGCATTCGAGTCTACAAGTTTTATCAGAGAAGAGGAAAACACAAATTACACATCTAAATATGATAAACATGTTCATAAAACACCACCATCTTCAAAATAAATGGAGGCCATTTATGGAAGAGGTTATCAGCTTTGAATAATGTGTCCATAATGGAAAAGGATGTGGTGTAAGATAACAAGGTATTTGTGTCCCGATAGAACCTAACACACAAGAAACAACAAAAGGTCTTGGTTATTGTCATTCAAAAACATCAAAAATATCTTACTAATCAATTGTATTAGTTCTTGCTCCTTACCTTGTGGTAGTTGTAATATCATACCATATTCACTACTATATATAGGGTTATAAACTTAGATTTATGTTTTCGTATTTAATTTTTCAAGGAGCAACATATCATCATCCATTTTCCCTCACCTTTTATCCTCACACTTGGGGGGTAAGGGGTTAGGTAGCCTTGTCCTAGGTGCATTCCTTCTAATAAGGGATCCATTTTTATCTCCTTAAAACATTAATGCAACAAGTAAAGTAACATTTTAAGGGGGACATATAGTCCCTCGCTTGTTGTTGGCATAAGAAATGGTCTCTTCTTAGTGATGATAGTATACATATCATAGGAACCGTGATCTTGTAAACCTAAGTGTGGCCTTCTTAATCCATGTGACGTGTCTTCTTTTTGGTGATATTAAGCTTGATGTCCCATAAGAGTGTGACCTTTTTTGGTATATGAATTTCTCCTTAGTGGTAATTCTATGACCGGTGTTCCTTAAGGTGATATTTTCTAATCTGGATGACTAGTCCCTTACTGGTGGTGATTTCATGTGTGATGTTCCCTAAGGAGTGACCTTTCATGCATCAAGAACTACCTCTTTAATATTGTTAAAATGACCTTTCGAGGTGGTATTATCATAATACCCCTTGAGGTCCTGGCCTTGTCTTGTCTTGTAATTATTTCTTTGCAACCCCTTAGGTTAGTTTTGTTTGCACCCCTTGACGTGAGTTTGACATTTTTGCTTCAATTTTTTCATGGGAGTTTAACTTAGTGTAGCATTGACATAACATCTTGACCATTTATGGCACCTTATTAAGGTTATTAGGGAGTATAACTATTGGTATGGTTGTTAATTGACACACACCTAGTGAAAATCGGTCCTCACTAGTGTGTTTCTCATTTTTACCTTGTCTTGGGGGCTTAGCTATTGAGAAGTTCTCACTAGCCTGTGCGCCTTCTAGTTTATGGTTCACCTAAAAATATCAAACTTTTCTATGGTGTGTCATGAAAACCATTAACATGGAAACCTAATATAATGCAACTTACTTGTTAGTGGAGCCATTTGGCCCATGAGTGATGTGTATTACTTCAGTCCTCATAGAGAATTATCTTTATTTGATGTATGATGTTTGGTATTTGAGACTATTTAAGACCGAGGTCTCTTTACCTTACTGGCTCCAATACTTTAGTACTAACCTTGTATTTTGTGTTATGCCTTTCCATGTGTCTTCTTCATGTCTACATCATGTTTAAATCATGTTTGTGTTCATTTTCTTATCATCTTTATGTTCCATCATGCCATGTGTTTTCATCATGTTATACGCTTCATTTTTTTGACTCGTAAATTTAAGTATCTTGTATTGTTGTATATTATACACGTGTGTATGTTCCTTTGTGCTTATGCTGGTTTTCTATTGAATATTGGATCTTGGAGGCTTGCGCACCATCCTTGATCCTTTTTCATCCTATCACTTGGACAATCAGATACCTCTTGACATATTCTTCTACTTTAGCTTAAGTTTGAGCATCAACTCATAATCTCACTAAAGTGGGAGCTAAATTTAGTGTAGAAAAATTTCGCCCTTAATAATTTTTCACTATGTTTTGGGCCCCTAAATTATTGAGCCTAATTGACCATCTAATTGCCTAAAATTATGAATTCTAGGGCCCATTTGTACACTTTTTGATGCAGAGCCAAGGTGAAGATCACTCACAACAATGAAAAATTCAAATCTACACCAAAGAACTTTTCTTCACTATGCAATCATTTGTTTAGACATCAACTCACCCTCAAGGTTTTCAAACCTTTAATCTTGCAAAAATAACAACAGATCTTCACCAGGGCCCTACAAAGACTCTCAACATTCATACAATTCCAATTGAGCCAATTGAAAACAATCTCTAAGACAGATTCATTGAAATCCCCAAAAATCACCGTTTGACACAAGCTTCCCTTGTAGCACTAGAAAACCAGTTTTCAGGCGTTTGACCAAAACTTTTCCAAAAAAATTCAGAAAATAAACATTTATTGAGATACCCATTTCAGAGATACACACCACACAAGGAAATAAAATACACCTTCTTAAGATAAAATGCCTCAAAATTAAGTCTTTCACAGTTTTAGGCCTCTAATTAGGCCATTTTTCCAAAGGGACCTATCTCAAAACTCACCACCAGACATCCTAAGATCAAAAAAGTCTTGCATTGGGTTTCCAAAACAATTATTTTTCAGGCCTTAAGACCCCAAACCCTCAAGTAGATCCACAAACCTAAAACCCTCCTTTTAGTCAATAAACTAGGGGTTTAAAGGCACCATTACTGTTTCTCCATATTCCCAATCACTCCTGAACAAGAAAACTGCTCAGAAACCTTTAGTTACACCTGAAAAACCTCTACAAACACTTATCAGACCATTAAATTCACTAATTTTTGGATTCACCACCTTTGTTCATCACTTTTCTCCAAGAAACACCACCGTTCACCCTAGGACAGCAACCCCAAAACTCATCATTTGCGTTCCCTGCTTCAAATAAACCTGAAAACACTCAAATAAATATTATAAAAAGCCTCTCCACCGAGCCACATGAAGAAAACAGTAGGTGGAGGGCTTCAACAAGTCATTTGTTATACAAAACACAGAAATCTGGTTTAACACCCGCCTGGGGAAAACCTACTATAAAACTCTTCAAAATGAAAAGAGAACCCTCAAACCAACTTGAAGTTGATGTTAAACCTACTTTTCATTCATTCCATACGTTAAGCACTCATCAACTTGCTGTACAAAAATCTCACAAAGAGGAAAACACAGAATTTCAGTGAAAGTCACAGTTTTCAGGGAAATCACACAATGACCTTATTGTTTCTTTCTCGAATTACATTCATCAACCCCTCAAACGAGGTTCACCACATTTTTAAAGACTTCTCATCTCCAAAAAACCGGACAACCAACCCTCAACTGACTTGTAAACCACTCACAACCGTTGAGAACAAATCACATTGTGTTAACAATTTACAAGTGCATTAGTGACAAGTTTTGCACAATTGAAATATTAATACCCCTGACCCCTTCTAGACCTAAACAATATTAATAATGCTCTTTCCAGACCTTATTCAGACAAAATAAACTTAAAGACACTAATATTAACACATGTATCATTCAAATGATTAAAAGTTGATATTGTGGTGTAGGTGCTCCTGCACCAGTCCCAAATTCAAAAGTAATCAATATGTAGTCGTGCTATCAACATTCACTGCCTTCCTTTTCTTATATAAGGGTTGTGCAGATGCTGTCATGAGATAGTTGCAAATTCTTATACCCATAACTGGTATTTGTCAATTTGACTTTGATTAAGAATTTAACACCTTGATTAGTACCATAAAACAGCCTTTATGCCTATTATATGTCCTTAATCCTTAAGTCTCAGCCTTAGACCACAAACAAGGAAATTAAATTGAGAAGCATTAGAATGGAACTAGATCCTTATTTTTCCAACTCTTAAATTTATAAACAATTAAAGCATTAGAGCTAAAAAGATTGCCTTGATTAGCAACTCTCGTGCAATGAGACAATCTAATGTGCAGGATTCATAACTATGTGTGGAGTACATGAGCTAGTATTCCATGACCATAAATAATTAGTAGAATGTAGTATTGGCAGTACAAAGACAGCCCAGAGCTAATACAAATCTAGCATAAATCCCATTTTTGTTTGCTGATGTCAATTCTGTGGAAGTGAGCCACTTTTTGTTATTGATAACAAACAGTGCATTAGTTTATTTCATTCTTTCACATGTATAGCCTTCTTGCTTTCTTACAGAACCATTCACCAGATTAAAAGTCTAGTTTGAATTCAAAATTATACACACAAAAGAAAACATGGTTAAGCAAGATATAAACAAACAATGTAACATAATTGAGCATGCAGTTGAAAGGTAGTTATCTCTAGCACACTTACTGCGCTTACACCCATAAAGTTCAAGATGGGATTTGCTCCAAGAATCAGAATAAAAGCCTGTAGAATGCCAAGAGCTCCACCAATTACCAATGCTGAGGAAACTGATGGGAGAACTCTCTTTTCAATACTTGATTCAGTTACTGTTGAACCCAAGGTTGTGTTCACCTTTGAAGCGTTTCCTCTTGATTCCAAACTTTTTGAGATGGTGAAAAATAGAGGAGGAATCAATTTGAAAATATTTGATCCGCTAATTTTGAACACAATTAAAAAAAAATAGATATACCAACAAAGATACAGAAATTTTTTAAACTAAATTTAGTCATTTCAATTAAATTGTTACTTTAGTTATGCTTACATTGGAAATAGTGACAAATACTTACAAGTAGTAGAAATTTGTACTTATTTCTCATCGGTAGTTAGAGATTCCTTTATAGGCTTCTCAATATCCGACGGAGATCCCAGAGCAAACATCTCAATAATCTTCTTCGGCCACAAGAGATGTTGTGACACTTACAAGGGGAAAATTGAGTACTTTCGAAACTTGATTGAAAATTGCAATAGAAACACCCACAGCAGCAAACTCCACAAGTCCTGAAATCAAGCAAATTGGAAGTTAAATGAAATTCCAAACTGCCTACGAAACCAAAGGAAACAATGCAAATGGTAGTCCATTTTATACTCGAAGCCTCTTTCAATATAGCAGTTTTAAGAAGTTTACGAGACATTGGATCAATTTATAGCCATTCAACTGTCAAGTGCCCAGATCACTATTTACAAAGTTCAACTAGCATACCAAATGAAACCTACCAATTTTCCACTTTCAAATAAACTTCACCATGTACTTGCTGTTTGGGAAAATGAAATAGCATTAAGCAATAAAAATTCCAATTTTCCCATCGATATGCTCAACCAAAACTCTTACACTTTTTATATCATGCCAGTTCAACTCAAAGACAACGCCTATGGATATATTCAGATATAACGGAAGCTTTATGGATGTACATATTCTCCATATTTCTTTTCAAAGAAACATGACATACCATTTGCAACTTCACAAGAGCTTATAACTCACTCCACTTCGAAAGGTTATCAAATCTCAAGTTGAATATTGCTTGAAACTTCTTTAAGGTCTTCTCACTTGAACAGATCAAAATGTTTCTCAGGTTTATCATTCCATGGACCATTTAGAATGCAACCTTCTTAGGGGAATCTCTCTAGGTTTTACATTTGGCTTTGGGTTTTAGGCTTTTAGCACCATATAGATAGTTCAAGAAATTAAGCTTTTATGTTTCTACAAACCCTCAAGAGAATGAATGTGGAAAACAACATCGTCGACCAAAAAGCAGTTAAGCAATAAAGTCATGATGTAAGATTCAATCATCTTAAACATGAGTGTTATAAGAAAGTTCTCAAGCTCGTATATGTAGATCACAAAGAGTGTCTTTTGGAGCAGGTATTCTTGTTTACCTCCAATACTACTTTGACAAGTCCATTGGCAGTCACAAATGTCTCATAGATTCTCATGATAGTAGCAATTATATAACTTTGAGAAACCAATAGCATGTAACCCATGAAAAAATAGGTGCTTGGGTACTAAGGTCAAAAAAAGAAAATTATGTCTACAAAGCAACAATGGACTTTAGAAGATTGTTAATGAGCCTCCTCAATGACAGCTCAAAGAGTAGAAAGGTGATCAATAGTATGGAAATTTCTCAGGAACCTTTTTCTCCCTGCATTCCAAAATTTCAATGCTCGAACTTCTCAAAATATTGCATGTTCAAGATTGTAAAAAAGTTTAGTAAATATGTTCTCAAGTTCTCGACCATGATAGCTTTGGAATTATGCATATCTAAGTTGTACCTTGATTTGCAAATGGGGTGAACCATGTGTAGTGGCAGAGAGGGAGGAAAGACTAAGAAAACAATCCCATTAAGTAACTTTACAAAGGGTAAAACAAGTGATTCGACACCATATTTTGGAAACCTGGCCTGGTGCCCTTCACAAAATTCTAATTTGCTATTCTGTAGCTTTGAAATAGCCCCTCTAAAGTCCCCTAAAAGAAATATGATAGGAAGTTGTAGGAGAGAAGACCCGAACAGCTAGTTGACCAGAAATCTCATAAAAGAACAAGCATGGGAAACCAAGCCCTATAAGTAAACTTTAGAAGAGGGGCCTTCCTCGGGAGGAGAGTATGGTAAAAGGTGTTAGGGGAGTTCTGGAGGATGATAAGGAGTTCATATGTTGGATAATATTTTATAATTAACGTCTTTCAGATAGAGTTTATTGTGTAAACTTTTCTAGTTGTGACTTTCCTCTTATATTTGACTTGCAGAATATTTAATCCATGACAGAAAATTTAGGAATAAGGGCTATTTATCCATATCATTTCTCCTAACACAAATTATCGACATTGAATGAGTTGAATGATCAAGCTTCTACTACTCTAAGGTTTGCTTGGTTTAGAGTTCTCTAGTGACATGAACTTGAATAATCTTCTTCCATCCTATTACAAGAATTGGTAGGGAAAAGCACCTAAAAGATTCTACCTTCATCGAAAGTTAAAGATACATGGCATTGGCCATAAACCAGCACTTCCCGACAACAAACATATATTGTGTCTAGATCTGCTATGGTTGACCATCAGGACAAGGTTCCAATTAACAGACGTATTACCGCCTTTTCTAGTACTATCACGAGTGCTATGGCATTGGATGTTAAGAGCAGTTCCCCTTTACCCACCTTGGCTCCTTGAGGAAATATTTGATATTAAAAGGATTATTCCCCAATGTTAGCCCAAGCTATTCTCTAGAGAACATTCTTTGGGATGCACATGCTATTAATTTCACAAATTCAATCTTGTACAATGAGAGAGATTATTTCTTTCTTCTCTTTGTTGTCTGCTTTATGTGATTTACCAGCACATATTGATGTTGAATATATTTATTTGAATGTAATTCTCAGATGGCCTGCAGGCTGCTATCTTGTTGCTGTTGCAAGCTATTATGCCTGTTCAGTGCTAAGTTGTTAACCAGTTCCATTAATAATGTTTTTGTTTGATTAATGTCTGTTGATCATGTCTGCAATTCTCATTTGGAGTTCCTTGAAACATTCACCAACTAGAGAAGAAAATAGTGAGACTTTTGGAATTTACACCTATTCAAAGGAATCTATATTATAATGACAATGCCTCCTAAACCTTTTGACACCCATAACTACTTTATCCATCTCCTAGATGCAATCTTGACTCTATATTCCCCTCAAATATCCAACAATGATCACATGTTCTCGTTATTTGCTTGGGAAAAATAAGCATCAACATAGATTGGGGTGGAAGATTGCATTGCCTAGTATACATGTATGATAGGCTTTGCTCTCTGTACATTGAGATTAATTCTTTCTTCCAATGAACAGTTTGTTATAATTAGGTCGATAAAATTGTCTTTCTAAAGGAATTAGCATTTCAATATCCAATTTCTTTACATAAAAGCATCATATAAACTCAGGCATTTTATCAGCGAACAGTTTGTTCATAAACCACATTTCCTATATTTTGGCTTTCAATACAAGGCTGAATTCTGAATGATTTTCTAACTGATTATCAACATTTTGATTGCCATCTTTGTAATTAAGCTTCCTTGTGATAGGCCAAACTATTTTCAGTTGCTATATCTCAATGGGAAATGGGAAATTCAAAATTTCTGCTTCCATTTCTTTTGACGATTGTACCTATTTTACCGACTAACTAATAGATAAACATCTTCGCAAGATCTACATCAGCAACCCATCTGAATAGTAACTTTTATACCTGAGAGCCAACCTTTCAACTCAAAGCCAGCCAAACTGCCTTCCGTTGACATTAAAGTATTTGGTGAATGTTGCCCTCTCTCAAGAGGTCCTCCAGTGGTGCCTGACCACTTTTTTAGCATCAAGTTCCCTAAAACAAAGACTGAAGAACTAAATTATTTGCTGAAAAAATGCAGAGACAGAAGGACCATTTACAACAAACTCGGAGCCCATTCGAGTATTGTTTAAGATCAAACTGTTTTTTCCAAATGACATTACCATTTAAACTTGGAAGATGCAAAAAAAAATTATGTTCTAAATGTACTGTAGCGGAAAGCAAAGAAAGACTATTAAGGAATTATAGCCAAGAAACTATTGATCTCGAGGATCAATATAAAATTTGTTCATCACAATAAAATAGAACATGTCTATCAGACAGTCTCAGAAATTCACAGCATGCCCACATTAGGGCTAAAAGAAAATTAGAAGTATGCCTCAAGGGCATATAGAAAATCTCAAGGGCGTAGGAAAAGTGCTGTTATTTTGCTTGTGACCATTGAAAATATCTTTCTGCTGCTGCAGGATCAACTTGGTTTGATATACATCTTTATCACTAAATGCAGGTATTATCCAAATACAGTCCTTGGATCCACCAAGGCATCTCAAGACAAAATCCTTTTCACAAAGGAGTTCACCAAAAGCTTTAGCTTTTAGCTCAGTGTTGTTCCATCTGCAGACACACACCACTTCCCATTGAGAAGAAGCCTCGTCCAATTCAAATATAAGCATAAAATCCCTCCCACTGTGTGAATGCCATCGTTCTACTTTAACACTTTTTCCTATCACACTTCCTCACATATCTCCACCATATTTTTCCTTTGCATGAACAATGTCTCCACATAGATTGTGAGAAGCCAGAGCATGCCCTTCCAATGGAAAACAATAAACTGTTTGGTTGCACTTTGTTTTGTAAGGAGCCCAATCTGTTCTCCTTGAAGTTTTCTCCACAAATTTAATTTCCTAAGAAGATATATCAGATCTGTATATCAAGAGAAGAAGAGTTATAGAACGACCAAAAAAAATCACCTGATAAGCCTTGGTTGTTGAATCAACAACAAGAACAATGTAAGTTGGTTCTATCAACACATACAAGGATAGACGTTCTTTTCCTATGGTTGGATGGGGCAGCTATCGAGCTTCCATTGTTAATGGATTGACAACTTGAAACATTCCATCTGTCTCATTCTGGTAAAGAAAAATACCTCCACTTGCAGCTTTGAGAAGCCGAGAGGAAGAATCAAACATTTTCTTTTTGAACTCTCCACTGGGATTTAAGATCTCAACCCCACCATCATAGTGATCCATAACAAGCCACTGCTCTCTATTCTTCTCCTCCCACAGTTTGTGAAACAGGGGAGAAGAGCAAACAATGTTTCGCCATTAATGAAAAACACTCTGAGCTTGAAAAACATTGGGAATAGGTAGCCTGGATAAGATTTCAACACTGATTTCCTCTGGAAGAAGTTCAAAATAATTCCCCAGTCTATTCACTTTTCCTGAATAAATGGATGCCATAACAGTTATGGGGTCTAGAATTGTTTGCAATATACAATAGTGAACTGGTTTTCTTGAGATGAACGTTTCTTTCTTAAATCACAATTTAACAGAAAGTCTGAAGTCTAAAATTAGAAACTTGACATGCAAAAGTCGATTAAACAGTTGTCACGGCGTCTGTACTCCATAATTGATACACTACAACTCATCCTACATTCCTAAGATTTTTAAGCATGGCTCACAATAAAATGTAACCCATAATTGGTATCAAAATTTGCCCCACATTCTCAAGATTTGAAATCCTAGATTGCATACAAGTTGGTACCACACAATATATGCCCACATTATTCAAACTTAGAAAACAAATTTTACAATCAAATCTAACCACATAATGGGTTCAATATTGTATTTTGTTGATTTATATTATTATAGAATATAAATTTAGACTAGAAGCATTTAAGATTGGGTCCTAAAGGAAAGTATGATGCAATAATTGGTGCTCCTTATGACCTACTTTTTACTTCTCACTAATTTTAGGCATTTTTTTCTTTCTATTGCCATTACTTTATTTGAATATGGAGATGATTTTTCAAGAAGAGAATACTTTGAACTTGAAGCGAATATTTAAAAAATTGAACTATCCCATTAAAAAATAATCATAGCTAAATGTGACAAACAATCAATAACCTACAAGGAGGAATATAGATCAAATCTCTAAGACAACGGCTGCATGCTTTCTTCTTCAGGGTAATGGTGCGTTGGCTTGGCTTGATAAGGCAGTGCAAGTGGAAGAGGGTTGGATTACTGTAAAGGGCAAGAAATAAAAGTCCTCTAAGCCTTCTTTTGATATGACTCTCTGCTCCCACAAGAGTGATTCTAAATGTAAATCTTGATGGTTCTTGTTTGGGGGCTGGTTTTTGGCTGGTTGCTGGCTGTTTTGCGGCTTTGTAGTTGGTTGGGGTTCTTTGGCCTCGGTTGCCTTTTTTTCCTTGGTTGTTTGTGCTTTCATGTCTTTATGTTTAGACAACCTTCTGGTTGAGGGTTCTAGATCCATTCAAAATCTGTTTGTAAAGGGTTTCGGGTCCCTTCAAAACCTGTTTTTCCTTAATAAAAAATAATCAATAACCTACAATTTATCTCACATTCTTTAGATTTGTAAACATGGATCATTGTTAAACATAACCCATGGATAATTGGTTACATGACAATTCATTTCACATGCTTAAAATTTTTAATTGTGGATCACAATCAAATGCAATGCATAGAAAGCATATTGTAAATCACTTTTCATACTAAAGGTTTTTTAACATGGGACATGGTCAAATATAACCCATCATCAATACCATACAACTTTTGTCAAATTCTCAAGTTTTTAAACATGGAATATAGTTAAATTGGTACAATACACTATGCTCCATTGTCTTAAAATTTGTAAGTGTGGATCATATGATAAAATGTACTCCATATAATTGTTAAACTACAACTCATCCTACATTCCTAAGATTTGTAAGTCTAACTCACAAACAAATGTAACCCATAATTGGTATAAAAAATTACCCTACATTCTCAAGATTTGAAAACCTAGATCGCATGCAAATTAGTAACATACAATATATGGCCACATTCTTCAAACTTATGTAAAACATAATTTTACAGTAATATCTAACTACATAATGGGTTCAATACTGTATTACATTTATTAGTGTTTTATATTGTACATTTAACATAAATATAGACTAGAGGAAAGAGATATTGGACCCTAAAGGAAAGTATGATTAGAAATTACTGATATCAAAGAAAATATTAAGAAAACAATGGTTATTAAAGTAGATCCAAATTATTATTTTAAATAAGTGTCATGTGTTATCCATTTA